>JASPKZ010003413.1:1200000-1782500 GCA_030220185.1 Diploptera punctata | reverse complement strand
AGACTCGGGACCCACGGCGTAAGTCCCTCCCGGAGGACTTGCTCCTTGGATTTTTCCATCCTAAAAAAACCCATCGACCTCGGCCGGGCTTGAACCCGCGACTCTCGGGACCAGAGGCAAGGAGCATAACCACTAGTCCACCGCGGCCGATAATAATAATAATAATAATAATAATAATAATAATAATAATAAACAACTAAATAATAAGCCTAATAAATATTCCTTATTAGGCCTAATGTTATTATTTATTTAGGCATATTTAAACTCACAGAGTTTCTACCGTAAGTTTTCTCTTCCATTAAGTGTGACATTGGGTGAGAATTGACAATTTTTGTTAAAAATAACAATTTTTGTTTTTTAAAGGAAAAAAGTGTAGGCCTATATTTATTTACATATTGCCAAAGTTTCATCACATCTAGAATATCGTAAAATGTTGTCATATTTAACGGCTGCGTTATTTTAATCCCCATTATAGGAGCTTTAGCTACAATGGTAATAGGACCTATTACAGTTTATGGGTATTGTCTACCTGGTCACCAAAGTTTAATATTTTCTATCATTCTAAATTCTCCAGATCAGACTTTTTATCGTCTATTTCCAAATTACTATCCTAAACTTGCATGATAATTTTATTTTTTTTTTCATATTTCTATATAAAGCCCATTTTATGTTCAAAATATATCTTCTTGTACATCAGTGACATCACTGGTACCCTATCGTCTGTCATTCTTTGCAGATGTTCTATCCAATTGTTCCTGTGTTCTTCTGTTTGTTGAAGAAGTGGTTGTACTTTTAGTTCCTCTCTAATATTCTCATTTCTAATGTGTTCTTCTCTTGTACAACCTTTCACAGCCCGTAGGAATATCATTTCCGCTGCGTGAATTTTACTTTTTTTCTTTTTTCCTTCAGGACCCCAGCCCTCACTTCCATACATCGCCAATGGTAGTACCATCGTTGAGTAAAATCTTAGCTGCGTATCCTTTCTTACTTTGTTCCTAAGTGTTCGTCTGATTGTTCCACAAATATGTTGAAATTTCTGTATTTTTTTATTTATATATTATTTTTCATCATAAGTTATATCGCAGCCCAAATTCTGGAACTGTGAAATCTGTTCCAACAATTTATCTTCTATTACTATGTGCCTCTATGGAGCAGAAACATTCTTTTTCACTATTTTCGATATTTTTTTTTTCTGTTCAAAATTAATGTTTCTGTTCCATAGAGGCACTCTGGTTTAATTACAGTGTTATAGTGTCGTAATTTTGTATGTAAAGATATGCATTTTTTATTATAAGTGTTGTGAGTAAGGCGAAATGCTGTTTCCATTTATTATTATTATTATTATTATTATTATTATTATTATTTTATTACTACAATATTTTTTTTAGATTGAGGAAATATAGGTATTTATTTGGAATGAGATTATATTGATATTGAAGCGTCTATAAACAAGAATGAAATAAATAGTTAAAAGTAGAATGGAATTTATTGCCTTTTTTTTCAGAATAAAGAAAATACAATATGCATTTACATTGCGCACGGGCCTGCTTGGCCGTACGTGCATTATTTTTCCATGAATAAAAAATAAAACTAATAATATAAACAAATACCTACAAATACACCTGTATCAAAAAAACAATAACAGGCTACATATAAGTAAAATCTATGTCTACACTACATCACAATAATACTATCTACACTCATCCATATCTCGTACATTAATATTAAAAAAAATGCTAGAAAACAAATTAGAAAAAAAAACACACACATACATACATCCACACACACCCCCACACATATAGGCCTACACACCGCACGCTCATACACCCCCCCTCCCCCCGGCCCTGCAGACATTAAATGCACTATCAGACTATTCAACTTATAAGACCTACTTATTATATAACATGATTAAAGATCGAAAACAAAGACCATATTGAGATTCTTCTTATTGTTAATACATATATCCTTAATCTACAATTTGTTATATCTCAATTTTTCTTACTGTACCCAAAATTTGCATGTTTTTGATTCACTCTTCGATCCGTCCTAAAAGATCCCAACACGCCACTCTCCCTCGATCCGACCTGAGAAATCTGTCCGGCAGCATCTGTAATCTAATTTTATATTCACCGAGTTCTCACTGATAACCCAGTGAAGACGTTACCCGCAGTACACAGCTGATGAAGAAGTTGCTGGACATCATTATTACGGAGCAGTGAGCACGTTGAGAAACACCAACCCTTGTTAACAAACATTGGGGTTGTTAGGACGTGAGCTCTTGTTACTAGTAAACAGGTCCTGCTGCTTATCTTGTTTTTCCACTTTTGTTTTGTAGCAAACATGTAAGCATTCTCTTCCACTGCCCGCTGGTCCAGTAGAATACAAACGTTCATATATACTAACATAATTTGATTTTATGGCTAAATCTTTATTGTTTTATATAAGGTTAATCACAAAATTGGTTAAATATATTTATAATTTACGTAAAAGACATTTGCTTAGGCTTAATAACGTGTTTTTTTATTTTATTTTATTTTATATTGACGTGAGTACGTATTCCAAATTTGCGTCCACAGTAGGAGTAATTCATAAAGTTCTTAGGAAAATGTTTGGACTAAAGAGAGATGGACAGGAGAATGGAGAAGACCTCATAACAGTGAACTACATGGTCTTTAGAGGAACCAGATATAATAAGCAGTTAAGTCTCTTAGACTGCAATGGACAGGACATGTGACACGAATGGGGGGAATGAAAGACGTGCATGAAGTTCCTTGTAGGAAAACAGAGGGAAAACTTCCAGTTGGTAGACCAAGAATAAGGTGGGAGAAAGAACATTAACTATGATTTGAGGGAAGTAGAGTATACAGGGAATGATTGGAAAACATTAGCCTAAGGATTGGGATATATGGAGAGCTAATGTACGCGCTGCCATGAACCTACAGGTTCGATAGTGCCATGAATTAGTTAGTTAGTTAGTTAAGTTAGTTGGTTAGTTGTTAGTTGATTCGTTAGTTGGTTAGTTAGTTGGTTGCTTATTTTTGGTTCGTTTAGTTGGTTAGTTTTTCGTTAGTAAAGGTATTGGTTTGGTTGGTTAGTTGGTTAGTTAGTAGTAGTAGTTCGTTCGTTCGTTCGTTCGTTCGTTCGTTCGTTCGTTCGTTCGTTCGTTCGTTCGTTCGTTCGTTCGTTCGTTCGTTCGTTCGTTCGTTCGTTCGTTCGTTCGTTCGTTCGTTCGTTCGTTCGTTCGAGTTCGTTTAGTTCGTTCGTTCGTTCGTTTCGTTCGTTCGTTCGTTCGTTCGTTCGTTCGTTCGTTCGTTCGTTCGTTCGTTCGTTCGTTCGTTTCGTTCGTTCGTTCGTTTCGTTCGTTCGTTCGTTCGTTCGTTCGTTCGTTCGTTCGTTCGTTCGTTTCGTTCGTTCGTTCGTTTCAGTTCGTTCGTTCGTTTCGTTCGTTCGTTCGTTCGTTTCGTTCGTTCGTTCGTTCGTTCGTTCGTCTCGTTCGTTCGTTCGTTCGTTCGTTCGTTCGTTCGTTCGTTCGTTTCGTTCGTTCGCTATCGTTCGTTCGTTCGTTCGTCGTTCGTTCGTTCGTTTCGTTCGCTTCGTTCGTTCGTTCGTTCGTTCGTTCGTTCGTTCGTATCGTTCGTTCGTTCGTTCGTTCGTTCGTTTCCGTTCGTTCGTTCGTTCGTTCGTTCGTTCGTTCGTTCGTTATCGTTCGTTCGTTCGTTCGTTCGTTCGTTCGTTCGTTCGTTCGTTCGTTCGTTCGTTCGTTCGTTCGTTCGTTCGTTCGATTCGTTCGTTCGTTCGTTCGTTCGTTCGTTCGTTCGTTCGTTTCGTTTCGTTCTGTTCGTTCGTTCGTTCGTTCGGTTCGTTCGTTCGTTCGTTCGTTCGTTCGTTCGTTCGTTCGTTCGTTCGTTCGTTCGTTCGTTCGTTCGTTCGTTCGTTCGTTCGATTCGAATTCGTTCGTTCGTTCGATTCGTTTCGTTCGTTCGTTCGTTCGTTTCGTTCGTTCGTTCGTTCGTTCGTTCGTTCGTTCGTTCGTTCGTTCGTTCGTTCGTTCGGTTCGTTCGTTCGTTCGTTCGTTCGTTCGTTCGTTCGTTCGTTCGTTCGTTCGTTCGTTCGTTCGTTCGTTCGTTCGTTCGTTTTGTTCGTTCGTATCGTTCGTTCGTTCGTTCGTTCGTTCGTTCGTTCGTTCGTTCGTTCGTTCGTTCGTTCGTTCGTTTCGTTCGTTCGTTCGTTCGTTCGTTCGTTCGTTCGTTCGTTCGTTCGTTCGTTCGTTTCGTTCGTTCGTTCGTTCGTTCGTCCTCGTTCGTTCGTTCGTTCCGATTCGTTCGTTCGTTCGTTCGTTCGTTCGTTTCGTTCGTTCGTTCCGTTCGTTCGTTCGTTCGTTCGTTCGTTCGTTCGTTCGTTCGTTCGTTCGTTCGTTCGTTCGTTCGTTCGTTCGTTCGTTCGTTCGTTCGTTCGTTCGTTCGTTCGTTCGTTCGTTCGTTCGTTCGTTCGTTCGTTCGTTCGTTCGTTCGTTCGTTCGTTGTTCGTTTCGTTCGTTCGATTCGTTCGTTCGTTCGTTCGTTCGTTCGTTCGTTCGTTCGTTCTGTTCGTTTCGTTCGTTCGTTTCGTTCGTTCGTTCGTTCGTTCGTTCGTTCGTTCGTTTCGTTCGTTCGTTCGTTCGTTCGTTCGTTCGTTCGTTCGTTCGTTTCGTTCGTTCGTTCGTTCGTTCGTTCGTTCGTTCGTTCGTTTCGTTCGTTCGTTCGTTCGTTCGTTCGTTCGTTTCGTTCGTTCGTTCGTTTCTTCGTTCGTTCGTTACGTTCGTTCGTTCGTTCGTTCGTTTCGTTCGTTCGTTCGTTCGTTTCGTTCGTTCGTTTCGTTCGTTCGTTCGTTTCGTTTCGTTCGTTCGTTCGTTCGTTCGTTCGTTCGTTTTCGTTCGTTCTTCGTTCGTTCGTTTCGTTCGTTCGTTCGTTCGTTCGTTCGTTTCGTTCGTTCGTTCGTTCGTTTCGTTCGTTCGTATCGTTCGTTCGTTCGTTCGTTCGTTCGTTCGTTCGTTCGTTTCGTTCGTTCGTTCGTTCGTTCGTTCAGTTTCGTTCGTTCGTTCGTTCGTTCGTTCGTTCGTTCGTTCGTTCGTTTCGTTTCGTTCGTTCGTTCGTTCGTTCGTTCGTTCGTTGTTCGTTCGTCGTTCGTTCGTTCGTTCGTTCGTTCGTTCGTTCGTTCGTTCGTTCGTTCGTTTCGTTCGTTTCGTTCGTTCGTTCGTTGTTTCGTTCGTTCGTTTCGTTCGTTCGTTCGTTCGTTTCGTTCGTTTGTTCGTTCGTTCGTTCGTTCGTTCGTTCGTTCGTTCGTTCGTTTCGTTCGTTCGTTCTCTTCGTTCGTTCGTTCGTTTCGTTTCGTTCGTTCGTTCGTTCGTTCGTTCGTTCGTTTCGTTCGTTCGTTCGTTCGTTCGTTCGTTCGTTCGTTCGTTCGTTCGTTCGTTCGTTCGTTCGTTCGTTCGTTCGTTCGTTCGTTCGGTTCGTTCGTTCGTTCCGTTCGTTCGTTCGTTTCGGTTCGTTCGTTCGTTCGATTCGTTCGTTCGTTCGTTTCGTTCGTTCGTTCGTTCCGTTTCGTTCGTTCGTTCGTTCGTTCGTTCGTTCGTTCGTTCGTTCGTTCCGTTCGTTCGTTCGTTCGTTCGTTCGTTCGTTCGTTCCGTTCGTTCGTTCGTTCGTTCGTTCGTTCGTTCGTTCGTTTCGTTCGTTCGTTCGTTCGTTCGGTTCGTTCGTTCGTTCGTTTCGTTCGTTCGTTCGTTCGTTCGTTCGTTCGTTCGTTTCGTTCGTTGTCGTTCGTTTCGTTCGTTCGTTCGTTCGTTCGTTCGTTCGTTCGTTCGTTTCGTTCGTTCGTTTCGTTCGTTCGTTCGTTCGTTCGTTTCGTTCGTTCGTTCGTTCGTTCTGTTCGTTCGTTCGTTCGTTCGTTCGTTCGTTCGTTCGTTCCGTTTCGTTCGTTCGTTCGTTCGTTCGTTCGTTCGTTCGTTTCGTTCGTTCGTTCGATTCGTTCGTTCGTTCTGTTCGTTCGTTCGTTCGTTCGTTCGTTCGTTCGTTCGTTCGTTTCGTTCGTTCGTTCGTTCGTTCGTTCGTTCGTTTTCGTTCGTTCGTTCGTTCGTTCGTTCGTTCGTTCGTTCGTTCGTTCGTTCGTTCGTTCGTTCGTTCGTTCGTTTCGTTCGTTCGTTAGTTCGTTACGTTCGTTCGTTTAGTTAGTTCGTTAGTTAGTTCGTTCGTTCGTTCGTTAGTTAGTTAGTTAGTTAGTTAGTTAGTTAGTTAGTTAGTTAGTTAGTTAGTTAGTTGGCTAAAATGTATGCGCTATAAATAAGAGTAAAATAAAAGCTAGATTGAAAAAATAATCGGAGAATGTCGCATCTGAACAATAGAGAAGACTATGATATTCCATCCATAGTAAATCTGCCCAAGGGCAGGTCTTTCACTGCAAGCATAACATTTGCATGCTATGGTTTGCAGCTTTACTAGGGAATTATGGGTATGGTAGCTTCCCGTTGCTTTCCACAACTATGATATTAATGGAGATGATCACAACGGTAAAATTATCTGATGTTAAAAAGAGTACTAAGCTAAATTTTACTCCCATCTTTGAAATCTAGGAAGCAAAGAATGTTTGAGGACGACTTAGATTAAGGTCTTATATTTGAGTAACTTAAAAATGAAGTTTAAACTCTGCAATTAATACAACTTGTCTATTTAATTTATGAATTTTTGTATGAAGATGTAAGGTACAAGTTCATTTAAATTAAAAATAAAATAGTTGTACTGTTTTATCAATTATATGAAAAATGCTCAGCTGATTTTGAATACAAAACAAAGATAACAAATCTATATAATTATAAAACCAAAAAAAAAAATCTTTGTGAATATTCTTAATGGGTTTTAGAATTCGAAAATAAAAATACGACGAAAAATTTTACATAAATGGATATGCTAAATAATTTGGTTATTTTACGTAAATACAGCTTGTAGATTTTTTAAGAACATTGGTATTTGTTTTTACTGGAACTGCGACGTCGTCCTTTTTTGCCCTTCTTACATTTCTCCTGAGCTTCGCAAGCTTGTCTGATATATTCCTGTTTTTGCTCACAACTCATGGATTTCCACATCTCCGCTCCCTCCTTCGCAATAACGCTTGCACGGGTACCTGTACCTTTGTATTTCTCTCGAAAAGTCTTCAAAAAGTTGAAGAAAGGGTTCACATTCTCACCATACTTTCCACTACATCTTCTCTTGGAAGTCCTTCCTCGTGTGCCACGTGATCTAGATTTCGATCTACAAGTTGAACTAGATCTTCCTCTTCTAGATCTTCTACTTCTCTTCGAGGTCCTTTGTCTTCTGCCACGTGATCTAGATCTTGATCTAAAACGTAATCTAGATCTTGATCTACAACCTGTGCTAGATCTTCCTCTTCTAGATCTTTTACCGTCGCTTTGGTTTCTAGACCTACTTCGTGACATTTTTTAAAAATTGGTTTTATTTTTATGAACCAAAACTCACTCTTTAAATCTTGAATTTTTATTCTTAATACCTGTTGTCATGGAAATCTTTAACAATATTACTTATATTGTTTTGGAAAGAGCTGGAGAATTTTAACAATTTTATATTTGTTCATTGTTATGATTGCACGAAAGGCATTAATAATGTAACATTTTCTTATAACCAGCTTCAAAGGCTAATGGTCAGCGTTCCTGACTACAGTTCATGAGGTCTCATGTTCGATTCCCAGTCAGACCACTGGAGTTTTTCCTTAACCCTTAAATTCGTAATGTATCTTTTTGGATACATCAGTTGGTTTAATTAATTTAATATTTTTAATAAATCAGAAGAAAACGAACAAAAAGAAACCACTTAAATGTGTATCTAATTATACAATATACCTAATAATAACAGTTATATAAGATTCCGTTTTCAGTGCGGTCCGTCACATTTAAATAACAGACACAAGAAATTTGTGTTTTGTCAATTTAAGGGTTAAAGGGGATTATTCCTGTGGTTGCCCATGGTCTGTAATATAGATTAAGTTTAGGTTAAGGACTCTCCTGGCGTTTCATTACATTCTATCATCCATCATATCATCGGGGTAACGTAACTCTGCCTTCCAACCTAAGAAATGGATTGCACTTCCACCAATGTCAGGGGAGAAAACCATAAATGTCATGAAAGACAACCTGCTGGCATTGGGCAAAAAAATGCTTGCCCTTAATGTTCTTACTCATAGTTTGCTCTCCGTTCTGTTGCTGGATTTAAATATAGTCTTAAATATGTTCGTGGCGTAGTAAACCCTACGATTACCTAAAGTGATAATGGATTATCTTATAATTTTAAAATTCTTCCTTACGTTGTTTTTAAATGCATCTCCAGGAATGTAGAAATTCCAAATTATCATCATCATCATCATCATAGTACATTCACGAATTTAGGCCATTTGTTGACCTGTTTCGGCCTCAACAGAAACACCATCCAAAAGTATTTTGAGTGGATGTCCTGGTCTTCTTCTTCCTGCAGGTTGATATCTTAACATTTGTTTGGGTATTCTGTGATCTTCCATTCGATGAACATGTTGCATCCATCTTGACTTATAATCAGAAATTTTGTTTTCTAAAGATTCCATGTGTAATTCTTCTAAGATGTCTTCATTTTTTTGTGATGTAGTAGTGTGTATCCTGCAGTCCACCGAAGATATCTCATTTCAGCAGATCTAAGTCTCTGTATATCCTTCTGTTTCAACGTCCATACTTCGCTACCATACAAAAGAGTTGGAAGAGCCAGTGTTTTATACACTTTCAGTCTTGAATGCTTTTGGACTAACTGTGGCTTGAAGATAGAATTTATTAACCCTAAAATTCTTAAAAATTTAGATATTTTTGCATTTACATCCTTTTCTTCTTCATATGAGATATTTCATCCTAGATATGTAAAATTATTCACCTGCTCCAAAATTTTATTGTCCAGTACAATTTTACTTCTGACAGGATCTACACCTTGAAATGCCAAATTATTTTATGTTATATTACTAAAATACAATTTATTTAGATTTTTGCAAAGAAACTTGATATATGCCTGTGAATTAAAATGAGTATGCTATTCTACGAAAATAAGCGAAATTGGTTCATTAGGAGCGGGGATTTTGCTGAAAGCTGAAATTAAATAAAAATGCATAGATCTACCGATATACCGATTACTTTCAAAATAAAAACATGTAATTTTCCTTATATTTTTTACATATTTTGTTTGTTCCATATACATATAGTTATTTTAAAATTCCTTACCCATATTTATAACAATAGAATGAACCAAGATTAACTTATTTTTCAGGCAATGTATAAATATGACTGTATTATCTTTGCTCTCTATCTCTCTAAAATACAATTTAAGAATATCTGCATCTAAAACAAAAATATTAGCTCTGAAAGGAAAATGTGCAATAGGAACAAAAATAGTGATAAACAATGTAATTATAGACCAAATTCATAATTTTAATTATTTGGGTTGTCATTTAGGCAATGACAGAAATTTGGATAAACATATTAAAATACAACGATTCAATTATCTATGTGGCACAATTAAACGCACTTTATTGAATAAGACTAGAAAAGAAACTATTTTGAAGTTTTACAAAGTACTGGCAGTTCCATCTCTTATCTATGGATGTGAAGCCTGGGCATTAACAAAGGCAGATAGTAAACAAATAGAGGCTGCTGAAATGAAGATGTTGACAGCAATAGCAGGATACCAAAGGACCGATAAAAAGAAAAACGAAGATATAAGAACAGAACTTAATATATTTAATCTCTGTGAAAGAATAACATATTACCAAAATGCTTATCTTCAGCACGTATTACGAATGAATGAACAGCGCATACCTAGAAGAATGTATAATTATAAACCAAAAGGGAGAAGAACGTTGGGAAGACCATTGAAGAGATGGAAGGACCAATTCGACCTATAATGAGATCGGAACAGGCCATTGGGCCTAATCCTTGTTGATGATGATGATGATGTGTTATCTTATACCTTGGTATTATACAAATAATAATAATAATAATAATAATTATTATTATTATTATTATTATTATTATTATTATTATTATTATTATTATTATTATTATTATTATTATTATTATTATTATATTCTTGAAGTAATTGAATAACGGAGATTGAGGTGATTGGACGCGTTAAAAGAATGGGAGAAGAAATGATTCCGAAAATTATTTTGGAATGGAGTGATAAAGGCAGAAGGATAAGATGAAAACCACAGGAACAATGGATGGATAGGATCAGAAGGATCATGAATAGAATGGAATTGACGGAGAAGATGGGCGAGATAGGAATTTGTGGAAGAATAAAAAAAAAATTGGTTGAAGAAAAAACTACATAGTGCAAATGAGGCGTTATTATTTTTTCAATATGGCGTATCCAAGCTATACCACACATTTCCTAATGTTCGTATTTTTAAAATAAATCGAAAATTAATGCATAATGACGTATTTGTGAACGTACTTAAAAAGTAATGAATTGTGGTCGAATTTAGACCGCTGGGCGACCTTTAGTAAACGGTAATCTGGCAGAATCACAGTAACAATGAGATAGTATTGTTGCAGTTAATCATTCAAAAAATGATATATCTCTATTTATTTCATCTTAAATGCAACAGATTTCCTACTTCATATGTTACGTGTTAAGTTTTGGACATTAATATATATCTATGGTTGATGACATTGACAACGAGAGAGTTAGTTTCGTTTAACTAAATAGATAGTTACATAACATTGTTAAATGCGAACAATGTTCATTGTCTTGTCCGTTCACAAGATATGAAGCAGAGATCTGTCCTATTGAAAGGCTTCCATTAACTAGGAATACATTGACATGCCATCATTTGTTCCATACATTCACATTGTGATGCTAATAATGCTTGTAACATCAGGCCTACCTGTTTGCAATACAGGGTGTCCATACGTCGTGACATCCAGTGATGGCTCGAAGTTACAGGTAGGTGACTTCTTGTCCACACTAATCAAACTCTCGTGCTAGAGGAGGAGACAGAGTTTTGCTCTGTATTGACAAACACAACTTTTATTCCATTTATATAAGATTCTTAACCCTTAAATTGGCAAAAGACTGACTGACTGACTGACTGGATAAGGCAAAGTCTAGCTTCGCCCAGTGTGCTGCGTATGTTAGAACCCACTAGGGCTCTTTGGCAGCTAAGTTAATAGTGCTATCATTACGGGGTTATAGTTCACTTAACCCGAGCCTATTTGGCGGCGCTAGCGTTTGTGTGCGAATGGTGATCAGATAGGGATGTGATGACCTGAAGCAGGACGTCAGAAACCACATTGCTTTCAAGCCGAGAGTCGGAAATCCAGCATTATGTAATGAGCCACGCTACTCCAGGTGAGAGCACATCGCCAAATCTCTGGCTAGATTTAATGAGGAGTAAATCGGATGGATATGTTTCTATGTACAGCACGCCACTGGGGCAAGCGTCCCATACTGCGTACCATAAAATTTGTATGCAAAGATGTAAATTTGTGCATCTTGCTTACATTTTCAGTTATCATGGCATCAATATGGGGAAGTTGCGCTACGTTGTGTAGGTCTGTCATCCTTGTGAAACGCGGTGCTTGAAAAATTATTTTCAAACACTTATTCTGTATAATTTGTATTCTTCGTTATGCTGTTTTGCGAGGATGCTCCAGGCCTCACATCCGTACAGTAGCATGCTGCGGATCACGCTTTTATACAGTAAAAGCTTGATCTTACGTGACAATGTATTCGACCTGAAAAATGGGTATAAAATTGCAATTGCTGCATTTGCTTTATGTTGTAGATGTCGAATATGAATTTTGAACGTAAGCTTGGGGTCCAGATGGACCCCAAGATACTTCACTGAAGGTTCTAGGCGAAGATTTTGAGTTCCCAAGGTTAGTTGGATGGGCGACCGTCTGAAAAGGATCGCCTGGGGTTTTGTCGTATTTATCTTTATGTTCCATAACTGGAACCAAATATAGATACGGTTGAGAGCGGTTTGGAATACATGGATTCGATTAGGAAGAGATTTGAAGGTAGTCTGGTAAAAGAAACAGGTATCATCGGCGAATGATGCGGTATGGATGTAGGGGATAGTAGGAAGGTCTGACACGTATAACGTATACAGTATGGGTGAAAGGACAGCACCTTGGGGAACTCCCGCCAAGATTGCCTTGCAGTCCGATTTATACCCACTGATCGAAACATAGAATTTTCTGCCAGTGAGGTATTTTACAATTAATTTAATAAGTGGTGCCGAAATTTGAAATTTGATTAGTTTATAGATAAGCCCATTTATCCAGGTCGTATCAAATGCCTTCTCAATGTCCAGGAATACAGCGATGGTACTACGTTTCCTGTTATAGCCCGTGACAATATGATCAACCAGTCTTGCTAGCTGGAGCGGAGTGCTATGTAAATTTCGAAATCCAAATTGGTGGTTTGGTAAAAGAGCTTTGTCTGTAACTTCAATTTTGAGTCTTGCCAAAATTATTTTCTCCAAAATTTTGCCCAGTACAGGCAGCAGACTAATTGGTTGCAAATTGTCTGGGTCTGATGGATTCTTGCCGGGTTTTGAGAGGGTTATGACTTTGGCAAGTTTCCATACGTTAGGAAAATACTGTAACTTAATACAGTATTTAAAGATTTGGAGTAAAAGGAGTAAGGGTTTGATCGGTAGATTTTTGACAGCAAGGTTCGAGATACCATCGCTGCCAGGGGCACGTATAATTGTACGCACCTCTGTAAGGTGGATATCTGGAAGGACATGTGGGATAGGAGTAGCAAGAAACGTAGTAACAACGTCATTTACCTCAGCCTCATGTACTGGAGTAGTGAGTTCATGTGGTCGGAACCGATTGGCCAGATGTGTAGCAAGGACCTGGGCCTTATCACCAGGGTGATAGACCCAGGTACCATTGCTGCTGATTGCAGAAGGAGGAGCAGGAGCTCTACTCCTTCTGATCCTTTTAAGGATATTCCACGGAGGAGTTCGATCAATATTTTGTTGAGTCATAGACTCTTCCCATCGGTCCTGATTAAGTTGCTGCAATCGGCTTCGTACCAGATGAACATAGCGATTGTATACTTGTTTGTGTTGACGGGAGCCAAAACGTCTGTATAATCGAAGATAGTAGCGCTTTGTTGATAAATAATGTTGAAGTGTAGGGTCCATGTATTTTTGTGGTGCAGTGTAGTTTGTTGGTGTTGTAGATAGTCTAACAGCTGTTTTTATCGTCGCCTGAAAATTTAGAATGGCGTCTTCAAGTTGTTGTGGAGACTCAACAGAAAGTGTAGGCTCAATCCATTGATTGAGCATGTAAGTGTATTTCTGCCAGTCGATTTGCGCTTTTTGTATAGAAAAGGGTGGCGATAATTGAAAAGATGGTGTAATTTTAAAGTGTATGGGTGTATGATCCGAGTCCAATGCGTTTTCAATGGTGTTAATGTGTGCTGGTATAGGTACATTCTTCGAAAGGACTATGTCAAGGATATCGGATCGAATGCCAAAAGCTGTGTGACGGAAGAAAGTGTGATCCCTTGGAGCAGAGATTTCTATGTTTTGAAGCTGACAATAATTTTGAAGTATGAGGCCTGAGGCATTTTGGACACGACAATTCCAGAAATGATGTTTAGAATTAAAATCCCCCGCAAGCAAATAGCTGCGGGATACAGAAGTTAGGATATTGAGGTCGTGTCTGGTTAATTGCCTTAAAGGAGATTTATAGATAGAGGCGATGAAGGTGGTTTGATTTGGGGAAGTTGGGACTAATATTCCAGTAGCCTCAATAAATTGAAGCCTGGGAATGTTAGTCACTCTATGGCTGATGGTTCTTTTGATGTTCCTCCAATTGGCAAACGACTAATTTCTGGCGGCAGTTATTTAATGTGGCGGACCGCAGTGAAAATGAAATAATTCATTATCATCATCTGCCTTTCAAGTATTAGGCCTAGTGGCCCGTTACGGTCTCCCGCCATCTCCGAAAAGGTCGACCCACAGATCTTCTGCCTCGAGGAATGTAGTGAAAAATTTGTTTTGGTATTCTGTGACGATCCATGCGCTGAATATGGGCTAGCCAATTGTTTCTATATTCTTGGAGGTATTCAGATATAGGTACGATGTTTAACTCTCTGGCTATTGTTGAATTTCTTTGGTGGTCTAGAAGGTTATAACCTGCAGTTCGTCCCAGAAATTTCATCTCCGTGACTGTAATATGACGGTCATCCTGAGTTCTGATGGTCCAAGCTTCACTGCCATAACAGATTATGGGTCTAGCGAGAACTTTATAGATTTTCATTCTTGTGTGTCTCTGCACTTTTGATGGTTTAAAAACTTGGTTGATAATTCTTAAAGCTTTATTATAGTTTTGAATTTTAAAAGATATATTGATAATTCTTAAAGCTTTATTATAGTTTTGCATTTTAAAAGATATATCACATTCCTCACTATAAGTTAGATTATATCCTAAGTATTTAAATGAATTTACTTGTTCTAATATTGAATTCTGAATACAAATTTTTCTTCTACTGGGAATTTCCCTTGAAAGGCCATAACTTTAGATTTTGTTGTTCATATTTCCATGTTAAATCGTAGGGCTATTATATTAAGATGATGAGTGGAATATTGTAATTCATCTTCATTATTGCCAAAAAGAGTCTAATCATCTGCATATAAGAATGTGTCTAAAATTGTGTGTCTTGAGAGAGGAATATTACCATGAGCTGTCAATCTCCAGTGTCTGATGATAGCATTAATGTATACATTAAATAGAAGTGGTGATAGAGGGCATCCTTGTCTGACTCCGCAATTTATTTGTTTCCAATCTGACAATAATTCATAACTGTCATTATTAGATATATTATGTAATTTAACATACATTTAAGTGATTTCCTCTAGTTCGTTCTCTTCTGTTTTATTAAAATATTAAATAAATTAAAATATTTTAAAGTAAGCATTTCAAGAATTGCAAGAATTTCAAGAAAAGAAAAAAATAGAAACTCAGTTATAAGGGAGAAAATGAGGACTGAAGACACTATTTTAGATTATATTAAAACTCAGCAATTAAGATGGTACGGACATGTCCAGTGAATGGAAGAGGATCGGCTACCAAAATGTGTTTTGGAGTGGAAACCCGAGGGAAGACGAGGCAGAGGAAGACCTGAAACCTCCTGGAGTCAGTGATTATATTTCTACACGAAGGAGAAACATCAATGAGGTGAGAAATAACATTATAAATGCTTTGAGAGAAGTAGATTATACAGGGGATGATTGGAAAACATTAGTTCAGGATGGGGATGTATGGAGAGCTTATGTCCGCACGGCTATGAACCTACGGGTTCGATAGAGCCAGTGGTTTAATTAGTTAGTTAGGAGAAACATCTACAATAAGGAGAATGGATAGACCGACAAAATTGGCTATTAGGAATCGGACGATGTCAAGGATATTAATCAACCGATGATCTATCTAAAAAATCTCACTGGCACTATCGAACCGCACGGATATAAGCTCCCCATACATCCCTATCCTGAGCTAATGTTTTCCAACCATCTCCTGTATAATCTACTTCCCTCAAATCGTAGTTAATTTCCAAGGATGATTTATCTAATTCGCGTGTGAATACCTCTAGCGCTCCGCTATTGTATAAAGTCCTAACATTCCATGTTCCTAGGAATATGTCCCTGCGTTTGAGCCTTTGACATGGGTTCTCTGAAGTAGTTCCCGCCCGGAGAACCGAATGGGGGACTAGTTGATCTCCGGAAATTTTACCCCAGTTAAAACCCATGTCCGCATTTCTTGACGGCTGTATTTTTACGGTGAAAGATCGCCACTCTTTCGACCAAGGTACTTTTTTTTGTCTGGCTTATCACCTTCGACCTGTCCGGCATGGGTAACCCTATCAGCAGCTATGTTACCGCCGGCATCCCGGAAGATCGAACTATCTATCTAAATAAATTAAACCAAATTATGTACCCTACAGGATACATTACCAATTTAGGGGCTAAGGGTTAAAGCTTATTTTTACGGGACTAAATATCTGTGTATTTCTCGTGTTTGACGGTATATTTATCAACGAACCCTCGAAAGAGATTTAAAACCTTCATTAGTGCAAAAATCAACTCGTACTCGTCTTCATCAAATAATGGCTCGACCAGTCCTATGTTATGGGAGTGAAGCATGGACTATAAGGACGAGAGATGAAAGCAGACTAACAGTTTGTGAGATGAAATTTATGCGCTGAACAGCTGGCTACACCAAATGGGATCGAAAGAAAAATGTAGAAATCCTTCAAGAACTTAATGTGTCACCAATACTGGACTACATCTCCAGATATCAGCTAAACTGGAAGGAACATGTCCCAAGAATGGCTAGATCCAGGATTCGCAAGGCAATAATGAACTACTGTCCAAATGGGAAACGGTCACTTGGTCGACCTATGAAAAGATGGCACGAAAACAGCTTTCTCAGGCCGTAACAGTTCTTCTAGGACTAATACCTGGCAGGATGATGATGATGATGATGATGATGATGATGATGATGACAGAATCTGTGTACTGCGTGGAGCCAATTAATTATGATTTATGACAAGTAGTTTGCAAGTGCTCCATCTATCGGAGAGCGAGTGTAATACGCCCGCATGGTCGCTTCCCCTCCGGGGGAATATTCACACCACAAAGAAGATTGCAACTTGATGCACACACTAGGCAGGTCAGTAAAACCAGGGTGATTGCAAACAAACCACAACATCGCGTCCATCAATCACTGTCTCCCCGATACAATGTAACTGGAAGCTGGTAGCCAATTACCAGCTTCAATACTAACTTACATCTTAAAGTTGCATTTAATACAATAATTATTTAGTTACATTGTATGATCAATGGTCATTGATATCAGGTCCGTTAGAGTTTATCCAATTTAAGTGGTTGCACTCTATAGAACTAGAATAGAGTGTATTTAAAACAATTAACTAACTAACGTTTATATAACACTTTGGCTAGACCAGTGTTGACCTATCAATTCTGGAAATTCATGCTATTATGCATTGCAGAGACTCTTGATATACCAAATCCTTTCAAAAAAAGTTGCTATTAAACTTGAAAATAGATTTAAAAAATATTCTCACACAGTTATATCATATGGGTGCGAAACATGGACTCTTACTTTAAGGGAGGAAAGGAGAATACAAGTACTTGAGAATAAAGTACTTAGGAAAATGTTTGGACCAAAGAGAGATTGAACACGAGGTGTGAATGGAGAAGACTACATAACAATGAAAATACATGGTATTTATAGGAAGCCAGATATAATAAGAACAGTTAAGTCTCGTAGTAGACTGCGGATGGGCAGGCGGAGTTTGCACGTATGGGGGGAAATGAAAGACTTGTATTGGAAAGCTTCTTGTAGGAAAGCCAGAGGGAAAACGCCCAGGTGGTAGACCAGGAAAGAGGTGGGAGAATAGAAAACATTAAATAAACATTAACTATGATTGGAGGGAAGTAGATTATACAGGGAAAGATTGGAAAACATTAGCTCAGGATAGGAATGTATGGAGAGCTTATGTCCGTACGGCCATGAACCTACCGCTTCGAGAGTGCCAGTGAGTAAGTAAGTAAGTAAGTAAGTAAGTAAGTAAGTAAGTAAGTAAGTAAGTAAGTAAGTTAGTAACTAAGTGTTGACCTATGGTAGTGAAGCATGGACACTAAAAAGACAACACAAAAGCAGAATAACGGCTTGTGAAATGAGATTCATGCACAGAACAGCGGTTTACACCAGATGGGATCGGAAAAGGAACACCGATATCTTAAAAGAATTGAAGACTACACCAATTTTGAAATATATTAAACAGTACAAACTAATTTGAAAACACCATCTTGAAAGAATGAGTTAAAATCGGATCCCTAAAGATGTTTATAATTATGTACCAAGAGGACGAAGATCTCTGGGTCGTCCTATGAAACGCTGGAGAGAAAATTTTCTATAGGATCGTAACAGGCCTTGACCTAATACTTAGAAGGAAGAAGAAGAACTAACTAACTGGAACTATCGAACCCGTAGGTTCATGGCCGCGCGGACATAAGCTCTCCGTACATCCCTACCCTGGGTTAATTTTTTCCAATCATTCCCTGTAGGCTATAATCCACTTCCCTCAAATCATAGTTAATGTTATTCTATCACCTCATTCTTGGTCTACCAACTGGGCGTTTTCCCTCTGTTTTCCTACAAGAAGCTTCCATGCACGTCTTTCATTCCCCATTCGTTCCACATGTCCTGCCCATCGCAGTGTAACTAATTAATTAACTCACTGGCACTATCGAATCCGTATGTTCATGGCCGCGCGGACATAGCTCTACATACATCCCTATTCTGAGCTAATGATTTCCAATTATTCCCTGTATAATCTACTTCCCTTAAAAATCATAGATCATGTTATTCTGCCACATCATTCTTGGTCTACCAACTGGGCGTTTTACCTCTGGTTTTCTTACAAGAAGCTTCCATGGACGTCTTTCATTCCCCATTCGTGCCACATGTCCTACCCATCGCAGTCTAACTAGCTAACTAACTCACTAACTCACTCACTGGCACTATCGGACCCATAGGTTCATGGCCGCGCGGATATAGTTCTCCATACATCCCTATCCTGAGCTAATGTTTTCTAATCATTTCCTGTATAATCTACTTCCCTCAAATCATAGTTAATGTTGTTCTCCCACCTCATTCTTGGTCGTCCAACTGGGCGTTTTCCCTCTGGTTTCCTACAAGAAGCTTCCATGCACGTCTTTCATTCCCCACTAATGCCACATGTCCTGCGCATCGCAGTCTAACTAACTGACACTATCGAACCCGTAGGTTCACGGCCGCGCGGACATAGCTCTACATACATCCCTATCCTGAGCTAATGTTTTCTAATCATTCCTTGTATAATCTACTTCCCTCAAATCATCGTTAATGTTATTCTCCCACCTCATTCCTGGTCTACTAACTGAGCGTTTTCCCTCTGGTTTTCCTACAAGAAGCTCCCATGCAGTCCATTCCCATTCGTGCCACATGTAATTAGAGCATATTGAATGAAAGCCTCATATAATATTTTAGAGGCCTGTATTCTTGTTATCTATAGTCCTTTTAACTATAATGAGAAGGATATTGTACGACAGATTGAAGAAATCCAGCTAAGATGGTGTGGGCATATAATGAGAAGGGACACAGAAACAAACAAAGAAGTATTGAAATGGATACCTCCTGGAAAAGGAAAACGTGGTAGACCAAGGCCAACGTGGATAAAGGGAATCCAAGACTACATGAAGAAGAGAAATATGACAGAATCAGACACACAAGACCAGGAAGGGTGGAAGAAAAAAAAATTGTATATTTTGGTTGAGGATACCTGGTGTATATAACAGAAACAATCCTGAAATAAAATAAAAAATAACTATAATGGTCAAATCGCGAATTTTCTATAATTTACTGACTTTTTATCTGTAAGTTCAAAAAACGTTAAACTGAAAATATATAAAACTGTTATTCTCCCATAGATAAAACACACTACTTGAAAACATTATTATACGCTGATGACCAGGTAATAATAGCAAATACAAGACGAACTTCAGAGGAATATTTTTAAACTACATAATATATGTGAACAATATAATCTCAAAATATCCATAGAAAAAACTAAGGTAATGGCATTCCAAGGGAAAAATCAAATCAGATCGAAAATAGTAATAGGAAACAAAATCATAGAACAGGTGAACCATCTCAATTATCTAGGATGTGACATTTCATTTAATTATGATAATGATATAAATAATAAAATAGCAAAATTCCAGGAAATATGTGGTACGATAAAACGAACACTAAATAACAAAACAACAAGAGAGACCCAACTGAAATTTTATAAAATGTTGGCAGTACCGGTACTGCTCTATGGTTCAGAAGCCTGGATACATAAAAAACAAGACCTAAGTAGGATAACGGCGGCAGAAATGAAATTTTTGAGAACTGTTAAAGGGTGCACTAAGGAAGACAGAATCAAGAACACAGAAATAAGACAGGAACTTGAAATATTTGCAATAACTGATAAAATGGATACATATAGACAAAAATGGAAGCAACACATAGACAGAATGAATGAAGATAGATATCCAAAACAAATAACAAAATACAAACCTAAAGGCACCCGAGATGTGGGCAGACCTAGAAAGAGATGGGCTGAAGTCGGAACGGGTCAACAGACCTAATCCATGAATGAAGATGATGATGATGATGATGTTATTCTCCCAGTTATATTATATGGATGTGAAACACGGAATCTTACTTTAAGGGAGGAAAGAAGATTTCGAATATTTGAGAATAAAGTTCTTAGGAAACTTTTTGGACCAAAGAGAAATGAACAGACTGGAGAATGTAGGAGACTACGTAACAGTGAATTATACGCCTATAATATTTACAGGAAGACAGATATAATAAGAACACTTAAAAAAAAGGTAAAGGTAAAAGGCATCCCACTACAGGCCTCAGGAGGCCCTTGGGGCAGTAGGAGGTTAGGGCTCCCACTTTTCTGGACAATCGGCACTTGATGTCAGCCGGGTTGTCAGCCCTGCGTGACGGCCGTATTTACCCCCAGAACAAGCGTCTAGTACTCATTTCCGTTAGAGGCTGAGTCGACCCCAGGGCCATAGTGCCGCCAGAAGGTTTGGATCAGTTTAAAAATTCTGATCCCACCGGGACTCGAACCCTCGACCTTCCGACTTGTAGTGCAGTGCCTTAATCACTACGCTACGGCGTTCCCCAATAAGAACACTTAAGTCTCGTAAATTGAGATGGGAAGGACACGTGGCACGTATGGGGAATGAAACATGTGGATGGAAGGTTCTTGTAGGAAATCACCCAGTTGGTAGACCAAGAATGAGATGGGAGAATAACATTAAACATGATTTGAGGGAAGTAGATTATACAGGGAATGTTTGGAAAACATTACCTAAGGATAGGGATGTATGGAGAGCTTATGTCCACGCTGCCATGGACCTACTGGTTCGATAATGCTAGTGAGTTTGTTTATCTGTAAGTTCAGCTTTTTCCCTCCCTCTAGAGAGATTTTTATCTGAAGTGGGCATTTTATGTCTCGCTTTCAGACGCTGATCGGTAATCTTTGCTGAAACTATTTGGTTTTATTGTCGTAAAATAAATAGCTCTGTTGTCTAAAATTAATTTATTACTAAATATGACAGGTGACAATTATGAGTCATTTGATTTTTCAGGTATGACCTGGTCCGAAATTCTTGGTATTTGTCTGATATTTGAGGGAACCCTCAAAACCGCAAACAGGTAAAAAAAGACCTGGGCCATGAGAAAATAGAAATCACAATAAAACCTAAAGTAGCTCAACGAAATACTAATACTTATTTCCCATGCGCCCGGCTAGCTCAGTCGGAGCATGAGACTCTTAATCTCAGGGTCGTGGGTTCGAGCCCCACGTTGGGCGATTTTTTTTTTATTTTATGACTAACAAAAACTTTAATTCTAAAATGCAGCAATACGATTTATAAATAAAAAGAAGGTTATATATTTTATATATTTCCTTGATACTATTTTAATATGATGTACTTTCTTCTTCTTCTTCTTCTTCTTCTTCACTTCCTGGTTTAAGCAAGAGTTGCCTGTTCCGTCTTCACTAATAGATCTAAGACCATCTCATCCGAGGACTCCGACATCTCTTCTTCCTCTTGGAAAATAATGGAAGATTTTATTTGGTAATCTTCTTTCTTCCATTCTTTCTACATGTTATTTCCACTGTATCTTCTTGTTAAATATATTTTCTTTTATGGAGTAGATCTGCAGTTCTTCACGGATATCGTTTCTTATCTGGTCCATTCTAGTGCAGCCTTTTACTCTTCTTAAAAATTTCATCTCGGCTGTTTGGATCTTACTTTCTTGTTTGGTAGTGGTAATCCAAGATTCACTCCCATACAAAAGGACAGGGACAGCCATTGTTTTATAAGTTTTGAATTTTGTTTGTTTATGGGCTTTATTATTCAATGTTCTATTTATTGTACCACAAATAGCTTGAAACTGATGTGTTTTGTGTTCAATATCTTTACATACCCACAGCTGATGTCACATCCTAAATATTGAAAGTGGGATACTTGTTGAATAATTTCGTCTCTAATTACTATTTTTGCACGCAGAGTATTTCTTCCACAAAATGCCATTATTTTTGTTTTACTTATTGAAATTTTAAAATTATAATCGCTACATATTGCATTTAGTTTGTAAGCAGCCAATTGTAACAGATCTTCATCATGGTGTAGTAAGATCAAATCATCGACGAAAAGTAAGTTATTAATACTTGAGTTATTTTTCAATCTAAGGTCATTGTCCATTATAATTTTCCATTGTTTCATAATGTCGTCGATATATATATTAAAAAGAGTGGGTGATAGACTACACCCTTGTCTAACTCCTTGATTTATTAAAATTTCTTCTGACCTTTTTCCATCAGTTTTTATCACAACTTTAGTTTCTTCATATAAGCTGATGTACTTTCATATGATCGTATTCTTGTTCTCTTGGGGGGAGGGAGGGAATCCTTTAAAAACTAGAAGATATCCAACTACATCAAATCGAAAGTTTGGCTGTGGGCTTAACAATATAATACAATTAATTAGTAAATACATTATATTTACAAACTTATTTATACGAATCTAGATTTGGCGAAAAAAAAACCTTTATAAACTAGAAGATATCCACTCCTAAAAATGTATAGGGCTAAATATGTTTATTATGGTTATAACTTTTTGGACTTTTGTGAAATAAAATATTTCCTGTGCAATAGATGGATGAACTTTTATTTAAAACCATTAAAAAATGTCTTCATTTCGCTGAGCTTCGAGAAAAGGTCACCCCCAAATACATTTATAGCCTACATCAATATTTCATATTGATTAGGGGGTGACCTTTTATTGAAGCTCAGTGAAATTAAGGCTTTTTTCAATGGTTTTAAGCAAATGTTCGCCTATTCATTGCACAAGAAATATTTTATTTCACAAAAATCCAAAAAGTTATAACCCTAATGTTTAATACACCAACAAAATGATAGGGATGATAGGCCATGCAAAGGTAAAGTAAAGTAAAGTGATCCCACTACAGGCCTCAGGAGGCCCTTGGGGTAGTAGGAGGTTAAGGCTCCCACTTTTTTTCTTGACAATCGGCACTTGATGTCAGCCGGGTTGTCAGCCCTGCGTGACGGCCGCCTTTACCCCAGAACAAGCGTCTGGTACTCATTTCAGTTAGAGGCTGAGTCGACCCCAGGGCCATAGTGCCGCCAGAAGGTTTGGGTCAGATAGGCCATGCAGAGAGGATAATTTTTTGTGAAGGAAAATATAGTCCTAAACACGTAATTTATGAGTTATGAGCAGATGACAGTGTTCGCCCGTAAGGGTCTGAATTGAATACAAACAACTGTACACATTTCATTTTATTAAGACAGGCATGATATTACAATAAGTTTTCAAACAGTCGACCCTGTGCCTCATTGCATATTTGAAAGCGTAGCAGCGAACAGCGGGTATTCTTTTCTGGATAACTCTCAATAACCATTTTTATTTCTTTCAGCTCATTTATGCCAAGATGATCGACATATGCAGATTCCCGGGCAAAGCTGGTAATCAGCACTAGGTATCTAAAAATAATTACAATATAAATTATAATTATTTTTCTTTTTGTCCACCGCTGTGGTCTCGGGGTAGCGTGCTGCCTTGTCACGCAGCGGGCCCGGGTTCGATCCCCGGTCGGGACAGTTTTTCTGGGTGAGGTTTTTATCGGGGTTTTTCCTCACCTGTAAGACAAATGTCAGGAAAACTTTAAGGTCCAAACGGTCCCCGATATCATGTGGCCATCGCAATCATCATCATTCATATTCATCTTGGATTAATCTTAGGATTAGGGACTCTCCTGGCGCACCATTATCATCATCATCACCCATCATATCATCGGGGCAACGTAACCCCGCCTTCCAGGCACCCCAACCTCAGAAGTGGGTTACAAGTACGCCATGCCAGGAGAGAAACCAGGAATGTCGAAAGACAAACCTGGGGCATTTGAAAAAAAAAATATTTATTCTAAACACAGAAACACATTTAATTAATTTAGGCGCAGCAGCGCACCCCGGGTATTAGCTAGTATTGAATAAAATAAATCAATATACTTTATTACATACATTGCCAATTTAATGGCACCCGATACTGATTTCCTTGCAATTTGGTTTTAAAATATGCAACATACAAAAATAATTTATTCAGCTTATTCTTAAGTTAAGTGCATGAAAATTATGTCACTAATTAAACAAGTCTTCCTGAACATAATGACACTCTGGTTAACTTTTTAGACATATTTCTTCATGAGTAATTTAAAATACAAAAAAAAATGAAAATAAAAAATCCAACTTCTTAAAAGTATTGTCTTGGTACAATTTTCTCAAAAAACCACTTATCCTGAACCGAAAGTGTGATTTTCGGTTCACTACTGCAGTGTCGTTATCCTCCCTGGACAGTAAGATTCGTGAACTATGCCAATATCCTTTCTCTATGCATCTACCCCCACTCTCCCTCTTTACTTCTCCTGGTGCGCTGTTTTCTACGGCGCATCTCCCCTTCTACCTCGGAACGCTCAAATACGTTATGCACAGCGAGAACGTTATCATCCAATCATTCATTCTTTGATGGGATCGGAACTTTAAGTGGACAAGGTCGTCTGGAGCCGCGAGCGGCGGAGTTTAAGTTGGTCCTGAAGACCGGGGAAATCCACCCTGGCTTGGACTTTAGCATGAATGTGGTGTGAGGTATGATGTGGTTTTTTTTGTCTTGTACAAGTATTATTATTTATTTACTTTTTCTTTTTTTTGAATGATCAAATGTTTATCTTTGTTATGTTTTTACTTCAGACTTCTTGTTTACATTAAATATCATTTTTATACCAAAATCAAATTAATGTTCTAAGTGATTTATGTGCATGTGGCTGTTTGATATTCCTATACGGAAACTCACTTATTTAAGAGATCATTCTTTGCTCCCTTTATTTTTCAGTCTAGCTTTCCTGATTAATAATTATAGTAGAAAACATTCATTTTAAGCTACTCTGGTGTTTTGAGAACCATTATTCATTTATGCTTAAGTACTTAGGAAAGAAAGATGAATCAATCTTTGCCTCCTATGGGCCCGGGGCAAAAAGCTTTGTGATTAATAACCTTGGATGTAATAAAATCTACGCTAGTAGAGCTGGAGTTCCACAGGGCTTGGTGCTCGGCCCATTGCTTTTTTCAATCTATATAAACGACATATCTGACTCCCTAAAACATTGCAAACATCATTTATTTGCGGACGACATGCAGATCTACCTTCACTCAGACAAATATTCTTTAAATGACGCGGTAACCAAAATTAACGAGGACCTTGACTCGCTAACGGCGTGGACAGAGAAATATGGACTTGAATTAAATCCTAGAAAGACACAAGCAATCATTATGGGCCATCAGAGACTATTATCCTCAATTAACACAAATGCAGTATTACATGTGTCACTTAATGGGGTTCAGATCCCTTATAGTGAGACAGTAAAAAATCTAGGAGTGTTTATGGATAAACATTTAATTTGGAATAAACAAATAAATAACATTTGCAAAACTATCTTCTCAATAATACACTCATTAAATCGTATAAGAAATTGTTTACCGTTTTCTCTAAGAAAAATGCTAGTAGAAACACTCGCAATGCCCCATTTTGATTATTGTGATACTCTTTTTACTGACCTAAATACTGTTCTTACCCAAAGACTTCAACGTGTTCACAATTCTCTTCTTCTTCTTCGTCAGGCTCTACGACTTCCAGTGGAATGTCTTGGCCTTCTCAACCAGTTTACGCCACTTCTTCCTATCTTGTGCAGTGGATTTCAAATCAAAAATCCCCATCTCTCTCAAATCTTCAATTACGTCATCTTCCCATCGATCCTTGGGTCTTCCCCTTGGTCTTGTTCCTTGTGGCTTCCAATTCAAAATATCATTCGGCAATCTTCCCTTTGGCATTCTTAGTGTATGTCCAAACCATTGTAATCTTTTGGGATTTGATGAAACTAACTATATTTTCTTTATTATGTTCACAATTCTTGCATACGTTTTATTTGTGGTATACGTAGATTTGATCACGTTACACCATCCCTGGAACAATTGTCATGGCTTCGTCTTCAAGATCGTACAACCATCCATTCCCTATGCCTACTCTATAACATATTACACACATCTTTACCTTATTATTTATCACACCGCTTCACTAAACTCTCTGATACACATAACTTAGATACCCGATCCCTTGAGCACAGTGTCCTTTATATCCCTCCTCATCATACTACCTATTATTCGAAATCTTTTACAATTTCTCTTGCTAGAACATGGAATTCACTTCCACCCTATGTCAGAGACTGCCAAACTTTACCATCTTTCAGAAATAAATTGAAAATAAAATCACTAACAGAAACAACTCACTAATACTACTTTTTAAGAATTAATAATGCGTTTTTGCATTATTTAATAAAAATAGACTTAGGATTTGTTAATATATTTACCTAATGCCTTGTATAAAAAGCGTAGATTAATTCATTGTAGTGTTTTTTTTCTCTTCTTTTTATGCATAGTAGATTCGAGCTGTTATTCCTTTTTTATTCATTGTATCATTAATTTAATTTTAATTGTATTTAGTTTCATTCTATTATTAGACATTAATTTCATTATTATTCAATATGACAGATAATGAATTGTTCAATAACTATTATTGTAACTTTTTTTGTATTCATATGTAACATGTTTGTCCTGTCTAATATGACTACTATTGTAATTTTTTTGTATTCATGTGTAACATATGTTTGTCCTGTTTTATATGACTATTATTGTATTTTTTTTTGTATTCATATGTAACATATGCTTGTTCTGGTGAGTGGAAGAGAAGGCCACATGGCCTTAACTCCACCAGGCTAAATAAATAAATAAATAAATAAATAGAAGCAACGGAAACAAAAGACGATCCCGTACAAATGGTAGCGCGGTTGTCCTGGCCGGCACAATCCAATTGTTTCCAATATTTAGTAGGCCTATGTTATTTTCCGTAGTTCATTTGACAATAATAAGGGTTGCTTGTGTTCAGATATGGATTGTAATTTTTTTTTAAATTCAAAGACCAAAAAAATTTGGTAAAAATTTTGCATTTTTTTTTATTTCAAACACTATCAATAGCACGTCCACCGCTGTGGTCTTAGGTCTTAGGTCTTAACTCATTTGTTTAATTAAAATTGTAAGAAAGTCAGTAGGTCTGTAGGTACCACATGATGCTAGAAGTATCATATATTCAGGGATAAATTAAAAAAATAGTAGGCCCACTGGATTTGTAATAAAAAATATAGCCTACATATTTGCATTTTTTATATTACGTCTCTGTCCATCGCTGTGGTATCGAGGTAGCGTGCTGCCTTGTCACGCAGCGGGCCCGGGTTCGATCCCGGTCGGGGCAGTTTTTCTGGGTGAAGTTTTTATCGGGGTTTTTCCTCACCTGTAAGACAAATGTCAGGAACACTTTAAGGCCCAAACGGTCCCCGAAATCATATGGTCATCATCATCATCATCATCCTTATCATTATCATCAGCATTATCATCCTTGACCGATGTGCAAAACAACGGGTTCGATCCCGGTCGGGGCAGTTTTTCTTGGTGAAGTTTTTATCGGGGTTTTTCCTCACCTGTAAGACAAATGTCAGGAACACTTTAAGGCCCAAACGGTCCCCGAAATCATATGGCCATCATCATCATCCTTATCATTATCATCAGCATTATCATCCTTCACCGGTGTGGAAAGCTACGGGAAGCTACCACACCTACAATTCCCTAGTAAAGCTGCAAGCATAGCATGAAATTGGTATGATTGCAGTGAAAGACCTAACCTCGGGCAGAATTACTATGGATGGATCAATAGCATAAAGATGAAATATACCTTATTATTATAGAGCTCCTTAAACTGCATATCCATGCCAAAAATTATTCTTCTATCTTTCATAGTATCGGAGAAAAGTGTACCAAAATATGAAAAAAAAAAAAAAATACAAGTTAGGGGAAAATGCAAAAAAAAAAAAATTAATGTGTACATTACCGGAACACAGAGGCGTCATTTTTAAAAATCAGTTCTCTTGGGTTTAATTGTTCAAAATCGACAAAATAATATTACACATCGATAAAATAGATCTTACTGGATTTTTTGAAGCAAATTAAACAAAAAAAATTAACCGAAATAAGTACTGAGTGCCCTTAAGGGTTAACAGTCTGTGAGATATGAACCTGAGGTTTCACGAATACGATCCTCAAACGCTACCATACCAACTCTTTAAGCTAAGAGAATTATTCCGCTGGAAAACAATTAATATAAAATTATGGAATATTCACCTGAAAGGTCCGTCTCCTCAACTTAATTAATCATTTAACTGTAGCACTTTCGGGACTTGTCCCATCATCGGCAGGATTCAAAACTAAGTCCCGAAAGCGCTACAGTTAAATGATTAATTAAGTTGAGGAGACGGACCTTTCAGGTGAATATTCCATAATTTTATATTAATTTTGAATAATATCTCAACGGAACACATCATGAATCTTATAAAAGTGGAAAACAATTGTTGAACAACCGAGGTAGGAGCGTGTTTCGGAGCTGATGCTGTGAATCAGTGGCATCCGGGAAGCTGGAACTCGAGAAGTGATTCAAGAGCTTGCAGCTGTTGTGTGTGAGCTTTTTAAAAACTGGAAATAATACCCGGAGTCAAGAGCTAACTCTCTCGAACGGCCGTTGCTTTTGTTTCATGGTGCTCTATTGTGTGCAGCAATATTTCGCGACCGCGGAGATTCTTAAAACAAATAAACTTTTTACAATGTAGACATCCACTTAAATGAACAAGTACTTACAAGACTCAACACAAGAATAGTATCACTGCTGTCTCCACTTCAGAAAATAACTTACAAAAATCTTGTAAAAAATTGTATCTTATCTGCCAGTTGAGTATTAATCTTTTTTTAGACGCTTTATATTAGCTTGACCTGTATCTATCTATCTATCTATCTATCTATCTAGCTAGCTAGCTATGTAATGGAATCTTTCAACGCGATTTTCACCCACTTAAAATCATTGGATCGACTTGAAACTTTGTAACCTTGTAGAGGACCCGTGACAATACAATAATTTCATATTTATTTTCTAAAATCCTGGCCATAATCATCAGAAAATAAAAAAAAAGTGTTTTTGTATCAATGTAACGGAATCTATACTAGTAAAATTCATGGTGATTTTCCTTTGAGGTATTAGTTCACAGTAATATAATGTACGGTTGAAACTATAATATAGTTACCTTGTAGGTCCGTCTCCTCAACTTAAGTTCTTTTAAAACTCTGTAGGCCTTTCGGGACTAGTCACATCATCAGCAGGATACATTAGGTCCGTTCTTGTTGAGTGCTTCAACAAGGGTCAACAAGAACGGATCTAATGCATTCTGCTGATGATGTGACTAGTCCCGAAAGGCCTACAGAGTTTTAAAAGAACTTCAGTTGAGGAGACGGACCTACAAGGTAACTATATTATAGTTTTAGCCGTACATTATATTACTGTAACGGAATCTTTCAACGCGATTTTCACCCACGTAGAAACATTGGATTGACTTGAAACTTTGTATACATGTAGAGGACCCATGACAATATAATAATTTCATATTTTGTTTCTAAAATCCTGGTCAGAATCATCCGAAAATAAAAAAAAAATGAAAACTCTTATAATAGGTTGCGGACTTGTCGACTTTTTAGTCAATCGTTGTAAGAGCTCAGTTGGTAGAGCAGTGAACTCTTAGGGTCGGTTTCACCAACAGAGGTAACTGTATTACGCCAGTTTAAGCTATGCATTATACACGGGGGAAACTGGCGTAATACAGTTACCTCTGTTGGTGAAATTGACCCTTAGTGGTATATAATTTCAGTAATCCAAACGTCGATGGTTCAAATCCGGCTGGGAGGGTTTTTTTATAGAAGAGTGTTACTTTTAGCTCATACTACAATAGTATCGAATTTAAAGATATTTACATTTTTAACTTATTCTGTAAAATATTAGAACTAAAACTAAAAAATAAATAATAGTTTTAAAAAACTAAAAGAACACGCTTTATTAGAAAACTAAAAAATGAAAAATAATTTTAATTTCCAATACGCTTGGGATAAAATAAAGTGGTCAACAAAAAATAATCTCCAACACTATAGAATAAAATTAGAGTTATCAACAAAAAGAAAATAATTATACCATCAAAAGCGTGGGGTGCTTTTTATGATTTCTACATTTTCTTCTTAGAGAGCTTACTTTTACCAATATCTGTTTATTATCATATATATATATATATATATATATATATATAATATATGCCTATATATGATATGAAAAGAAAAAAGAATGCTTGAGTCGGGATTTGAACTCGAGCCTCTAAAGTCTGTACCTTTAGCGCTCTAACCAACTGAGCTACCCAAGAATTCTAAGACAAGCATACAATTTTCTTATACATGTAGTATTCTCAATTCACACAAGAGGTAGCGGAGAGATCTTCCGACTGCCATCTAGCGGCTAACATAACAGTTAAGCAAATTATTAAAGAGAATATTTTTTCTTTTCATATCATATTTGCCTTCATTGCCAAATGTCAAAAATATATTTATAATATATATTAATTGATATAGAGCAACCCACGCTTTTGATGGTAAAATTATTTTCTTTTTATTGATAACTCTAATTTTATTCTATATGTGTTGGAGATGATTTTTTGCTGGCCACTTTATTTTATCCCAAGCGTATTGGAAATTAAAATTATTTTTCATTTTTTAGTTTTCTAATAAAGCGTGTTCTTTTAGTTTTTTAAAACTATTATTTATTTCAAAATATCCTAGTGTAATTATTTAGTAATACTTATATGATGAAAGTTAAAAATTAAATGTTACCTGTTGGTAGGTGCCGTCGTCCTCAATATTGTTACAGTTAATTTTATATACATCATTTTAACAAAGTTGAGGACGACGGCACCTACCAAAGGTAAAATTCAATTTTTAACTTCCATCATATGACGTCACCTCAACGGAATTTGATATGAATTTTACTAGTATTGATTGGTAATATTTGTTTTTAATTAGATTATTTTTTTATTTATATACAGATTTTTAATGTTTACACATATTTCTGTGCCTAAGGTTTTATTTTCCTTCGCCACTCGTCTCTATCCATCCAATCCATGTCCTCCAGTCCTCTTGTTCTCATTCCAGTTCTTATTTCTTGCATCCACGAGTCTCGCTTCCTTTCCTCCTTCTTCCAGGTGGACACCATTCCAATGTTTTTCTGGGTAACCTTTCTTCTTGCATTAGTCGTACGTGCCCATACCAATTTAATTGCTTATATCTTATTTAATCTATTATCCATTCATCCATAGTAATTCTACCCAAGACAGGTGTGGTAGCTTCCCGTTGCTTTCAACACCTGTGAAGGATGATGATAATGATGAGGATGATGATGATGGCCGGAAAGTTTTTCGGGGACTGTTGGGTCCTAAGCTTTCTGATATTTGTCTTACAGGTGAGGAAAAACACCGAAAAAACCTCACCCAGGAGCCTGTCCCGACCGGGAATCGAACCCGAGCCCGCTGCGTGACAAGGCAGCACGCTACCTCGAGATCACAGCGGTGGATTAATCTACTATTGAATATCTAATATTCATTTTTTCTCGTATGAAAGCATTTTTTTTTAATTTTAATCATCTTGCTGCCCTCCTCAAGAAATCTATTTCCATCGACATAATTTTTGTTCTAAGTTTGTGTTGAATTTATAGTATAATAATAAATACCAGAAAAAAAACTCAATGGCGCGACAGGCCTAGAAGGCCCTTGGCCTACCAGTCGGCTCCTGGCCTTACATCTACATGTGTTAATCACATAGATAGACGATCATCCTGCCAGCGTAAGGGTGAAATATGATCAGCATTGTGGCGTTGCCCGAGAATCTACTTATTTGCATCTTCTTGCAACAAGTGAGCTAAAAGACAAAAATGGTTATTATGAGTTATCCGTAAAAGATAGACATTTCCTGTCGGGGATTTTTTGTAGATTTTTTTTTTAGATATTCAATTCTGTGTACATTAATTTGGTGTATATGTTATGGTTTAGGCAGCATGAGTCATTTAAGCGTCCAAAAAGTTCCGAAAAACACATTTGTCTCTACAAAGGGCGATTTTTAAGGGTGAAGAAGTTGAGTATTACAACTCTTTTATAGCTTATAACCTTCCTGAGAAACTCCTGAACATTTTGCAAAAAGGTCCATCAGAATCGGATGAAAGGTATGGCAGCGGATTATATATATATATATATATATATATATATATATATATGGTATGATAAGAAAAATAAATGCCTGGACGGTATTCGAACCCGGATCTCTGAGTCTGTACCTCAGCGTGATATTCATTACACTACCAGGCGAATCCAATTCAAACACTTATTTATATATGTATTATATTCTCCATTATTAGTAGATGTCGCGAGAACTCGGTCTTCACTGCCATCTAGTAGCTGACTATAACAAGTAAGCGAATTAAAGAGAATATTTTTACCTTATAGCAGTGACGCTTTATCGATGTTATAATTAAATGTTTAACATTGAGCAATGCAAGCTTAATATGGTATGATAAGAAAAATAAATGCCTGGACGGGATTCGAACCCGGATCTCTGAGTCTGTACCTCAGCGTGATATCCATTACACTACCAGGCGAATCCAATTCAAACACTTATTTTTCTTATGTATGTATTATACTCTCCATTATTACCAGATGTCGCGAGAACACTGTCTTCACTGCCATCTAGTAGCTGACTATAACAAGTAAGCAAATTAAAGAGAATATTTTTACCTTATAGCAGTGACGCTTTATCGATGTTATAATTAAATGTTTAACATTGAGCAATGCAAGCTTAATATGGTATGATAAGAAAAATAAATGCCTGGACGGGATTCGAACCCGGATCTCTGAGTCTGTACCTCAGCGTGATATCCATTACACTACCAGGCGAATCCAATTCAAATACTTATTTTTCTTATATATGTATTATATTCTCCATTATTACTAGATGTCGCGAGAACTCGGTCTTCACTGCCATACAGACTCAGAGATCCGGGTTCGAATCCCGTCCAGGCATTTATTTTTCTTATCATACCATATTAAGCTTGCATTGCTCAATGTTAAACATTTAATTATAACATATATATATAAGCAAGCCGGAAGGTAGAGGGATCGAGTCCTGGTGTGCTAAGGATGTTTAAACTAACCCAAACTCTCTAGCGGCACCATGGCCCCGGAGTTGACTCAGCCAGATGTTTGTTCTGGGGGAAAAGGCGGCCGTCATGCAGGGCTGAAATTTCGGCTGACATCAAGTGCCGATTGTCTAGAGGAATAGGTGCCTTAAACTCCTTGTATCCCAAGTGTCTCCTCAAGCCTATAGTGGGTTCACTTTATATAAAACGTTAAGTAATCATACATTATCACCATTTGACAGTTATATATAATCACGCTTTCAGGCTCGTTAAAGAACCACAAGCCTGAATAAAAAGGCCTATGTGTAAAATTTAACCGACCTTCACCCATCCAAGTAATACCTTAGTTGCCTACTAGATGTCTCAATGATGCGATGTGCTAAAGCAGGATTTTATATTGCTCGAATAATTAAAATCGAAGTTAATACATAATTTTGTATCTTAAAACTCTTTTCATTCCTAAATATAACTTTAAAGAAAAAAAATCAAAATATTACATTGTTAATTATTGTCAAATAGAAGAATAAAAATATCTTAATAATAATAATAAAAAAAGTATTTTACTAGAATATTTAACACATGCCCCAAATGGGAGTCAATGACCATAGACATTTCAATGATTTTCGTTTACAACCAATCACAGTTGTGTTTCGCCCCGAATTTACCAACTAAAGTTTATCATAATAAAGAAAGCACCTCCTTTTTAACATTCTGAATAGGTCATAGCATTATTTTGCAGTGACTGACTCTGTAAGAAATACGGCTACCAGATTGTATATATATATATATATATATATATATATATATATATATATATATATATATATATATATATATATATGGTATGATAAGAAAAATAAATGCCTGGACGGGAATCGAACCCGGATCTATATATATATATATATATATATAGTGCATGAATGTCAACACATAGCACATGCAGGAGTTAATATAAAAACATTTGTAGCAAATGATTATACCACCAAAAAAACAAACCACTGTTTGCACTTTCTTAAATGTATTTTTTCCCAGTTAATAATAATTCAGAAAAATATAATTGTCATATTTACATCATACATCAGAAATGAATTAATATACAGTTTGATGTGTTTCATTTTTTGTCCACTAGAGTGCATTCTTACAATATTGCGTTCCTTTGGCAATACATAATATGATCTGGTTGCAGTGAGAACAAAAGAAGCAAATGAAGCGTACCAATCGTTTCACATTTGTTTTCAAACATCGCCGTTTACATTAAATATATACATATTTTAAAGTAACTATAGTTAAATAATGATTTGTGAGTAAACAGCTTAATTGTATTCGTTAAATAGCCCTAACAAATGCCACTCTTGATTTCCAAATTTTCTAGATAAATTCACTCCTCACTTCGTGAGTCGTGAATTTATCGATAATTAGGAAATCACTCGTGGCATTACTTATGATAAATGTTTTTTAATAATGATTTTAAAAATTGTTTTAGTTCATTGTTGTAAGAATTCTAAGTATTTCTATTAAACTGTAATAAAAACATCTGAATAACTTTATAGGCCCCTACTCTCATAAATAGTAGCTATAATACGATGCGAGGTTGGGAAGTGGTTTTTACAGAATTGAGGAAAATGTTTAAAAATCGAGCGATAGCGAGGTTTTTAATTTCCGAGATTCTGTAAAACACTTCACAAACGTGCGTTGTACATTATTATTTGCGCAATGGTGTTTTCAAAATAATAAATAATAGTAAAATAATAACATCTTTCTTGGAAATATGTGCGTTCATTATAAACAATTCAGTAACGTTAACAGTGTGAGCAATTATATTATTTTTGGTCTGGACATCTTACCTCAATATTAATGTTGATTTGTTCTTGGACATGCTTCAAAACAATTCTGTTTTATCGTCAGCTTTCCCAGACTGGTTTTATTTATGTTGCATTATGTTGCACCACCTGGATGTCGATGTCAGCTCCATCCTGTGGTTGGCCAAAGAACCTCCAAACAAGGTCATCCTCCATCGGAATATCAAAATTCATAACTCTGTTTCTGTTCTTCTGAACAGAACAGAAACAGAGTTATGAATTTTGATATTCCGATGGAGGGTGACCTTGTTTGGAGGTTCTTTGGCCAACCACAGGATGGAGCTGACATCGACATCCAGGTGGTGCAACATAATGCAACATAAATAAAACCAGTCTGGGAAAGCTGACGATAAAACAGAATTGTTTTGAAACATGTCCAAGAACAAATCAACATTAATATTGAGGTAAGATGTCCAGACCAAAAATAATATAATTAAAATAACCTCAAAATATAACTTCCTAAAATTAAATATTAGTGTGAGCAATGTTTATTAGTTGAAAGTGCAGGAGACCGTGAGTCCATTATTATTGATAAAATGGCCGCAAGTAGGTATTTATTGTTTTATATTGTTTCAAATAATGTTCAGTTTATATAAAATGCAGTGATTTGTTTCGTATAATGTATATATTAACACTATCTTTTGGATATGCTTTTGTATATCGCCTACATTGTATGTAGTATACATAGAGGGCAGTGGTCTTACTTCCCGCACGTGGGTGTAAATGTAATATTACATTATAGTTAATTTGGTTGGCAATCCCGAAATGTAGGAAGTTGAACTTTCAGTCATGGTCGCAATTGCTGTAAGTGCGTCAAAACGCACTATCGCGCAAAAAAGTAAACTAAATTGTGATTGGAATTAAAAGCACTCCTACACTGGCTGTACGATCATATATCACTGTGATCGACACATGTAGGATGTGAGGCCAGCAGTCGGCTGGTAGGCTAAGGGCCTTCTAAGCCTGTCGCTCCATGGGTTTTTTATCTTTCTTGGCCTATATGACCTATCAGATTTAACCTTATATTAATAGAATAATCACCCATATAAATTAAAAATAATTTCAAGTGACGTAATAATTTTATATTTTAACACGCTATAATTTATTCATTCTGTATAAATCTTTCGTTCTGAATAGAAGCAAGCAGTTATTCTCTCAAATACTAGGTTTGAGAAAAGTGAAATTTCTTACATGAAATGAAAATAATAATAAACGTTTTGGATAAGAAGAATTGATTTTAAATAGACGACGAAGAACTTTGCCAGCGGAATTTACTTGAAATTCAAGACTTGAAATAAATTCTAACAATTTCTACAACATTTTTTTTTTTTATTTCATGAAGTGTCACCTCTAGACCAACTGACCCCAGCCAACAGATTCCAGCTCTACAGCAATTTACTTAAAGTAATCCCAAAGCTAAAACCAAAACCCACCTAAATCCTACATCAGCGCTAACCACATGTCACTCGTTGACATATACAGGCAAATAAACGAAACTAAATTAATAAACTTCTACTGGGGAGCATCCATGTTCCCACGAGGAACGAATGGGGCATAGTCAGTCAGTATATTCACGTAGTACCTATTCTTTATTATTAAAGTGGTCACATTGCAGTTAGGTTGGTTTGCATGGGAGACATGAAAAATCAGTTTAACTTCATTGTATTGGAACTATTGTTCAAATTGATCTATCATTCTATAGTCATGATACTGTCTATATCTACAAGATATAATTGACTCTTACTGCCTCTCACACACAACTATCAACTCATGAATTGTACCCCACATCACATGTGACAACTTGCATATTGCCAAATGATGGATGAGGTCTTATAAACCAACTCTCCAAACAATGTAATTCTCGTTTACATAATTTTTACATGGAACACCAAGAAGGCTGCCTGTTTTATGTTCGGATTCATGCCCTCATTTACAAGATTAAAATCTATATTCAGGAGAATTTAGGAACAATAATCACAAATAGGAATGAGGTGCACAATGAAATTTAACATAGACTCAATACTTACTCACTGGCACTATCGAACCCATATATTCATGGCGGCGCGGACATAAGCTCTCCATACATCCTTATCCTGAGCTAATTCTTTCCAATCATTCCCTGTACAATCTACTTCCCTCAAATTATAGTTAATGTTATTCTCCCATCTCGTTCTTGGTCTACCAACTAAGCTTTTCCTCTGGTTTTCCTACAAGAAGCTTCCATGCACCTCTTTCATTTCCCATTCGTGCCACATGTCCTGCACATCGCAGTCTACGAGACTTAATTGTTCTTATTATATATGGCTTCCTATAAAGGTCTTGTAATTCACTGTTATGTGGTCTTCTCCATTCATCTGTCTGTTCATCTCTCTTTGGTCCAAAAATTTTCCTAAGTACTTTATTCTCAAATACTCGTAATCTCCTTTGCTCCCTTAAAATAAAAAGTACATGTTTCGAATCCATATAATATAACTGGTAGAAAATAGTTTTATATATTTTCAGTTTAACGTTTTTTAAAAGGAGTTGGGGCATCAAAAGTCTCTATAATGCACAATAGCATACATTTCCAGAATTTTTTTTTTTATCTAATGCCACCAGGTTGCCTTTTATAACATTTCTGGCTTTCTCCTCTGGCATTGGCGGAATTTTAATCCATTTCTTTGGTTGGGACACCTGGAAGGCGGAATTAAGTTACCCCGATGATATGATCGGTGATAAATGATAATGAAGCGCCAGGAGAGTTCTTAACCTAAATCCCAGACTATGGGTAACCACAGGAATACGTAATTCCCTTTAAGAAAACATTCCTATGGTCTGACCGGGAATCGAACCCGGGACCTTATAAACAGTAGTCACTAAAGCTGACCACTAGCCCATGAGGCTGGCCAGGCTCAATTCTGGAAATGCATGCTATTATGCATTACAAGGACTCTTGCAGTCCCAACTCCTTTCAAAAAACGTTAAACTGAAAATATATAAAACTATTATTCTACCAGTTATATTATATGGATGCGAAACATGGACTCTTACTTTAGGGGAGAAAAGGAGATTACGAGTATTTGAGAATAAAGTTCTTAGGAAAATTTTTGGGCCAAAAAGAGATGAACAAGCAAGTGAATGGAGAAAACTACATAAAAGTGAGCTACGTGATATGTGCAGGAAGCTAGATATAATAGGAACAGTTAAGTCTCGCAGACTGTGATGGGTCGGATATTTGACACGTATGGGGAATGAAAGACTTGCATGCAAGATTCTTCTGGAAAACCAGAGGGAAATCGCCCAGTTGGCAGACAAGAATGAGGCTGGAAAATAATAGTATCCATGATTTGAGAGAAGTAGATTATACACGGGGATGATTGGAAAACATTAGCTCAGGATAGGGATGTATGGAGAGCTTATATCCGCGCGGGCATCAATCTACGGGTTCGATAGATCCAGTGAGTTAGTTTAGCGATCTTTCTTCTAAGTTGAAAGCATGAGAAAAGTGCCTGAGCATTTTCATCGGAATTTACAACTTTTGACAGAAGTATAACAACTTTTATAGCTGTTGTTAAATCACGTGCCATTATATGTAAACCTTTTTATGTCCTCTCTTATTCCAGACTTCACGTGTAACAATCGTGAAGGAAAAGAAAACATTGACTACACAGAATATCTCAATATTGCAAGTAACATGGATAGGCGTATTCTCTCGCAACATTCTGTCACTTTTAACGACTGAAAACGTATATTTGTGCCCAGGATTTTCAACTTCGACACATATACCTTGGACCTAAGATACGTTTGACAGTTAAGAGTTGTGGACGAGCTTACGTCGAAAACTATTCACTTTAGTAGAACATAAAATCAGATTTTGTAATTTTCTACGTCCATTTCTTTGTTCAGTTTTATGACGATCTTAACTTGTACAACAATGTTAACAATGAAATTACATTTTAAAAGGAAAAGAAAATATTCCCAATTTTAAAAGAAGAGAGCATTAAAAATGAATAGTTGCATTTTATTGACCTGTAAAAAGAGATGAGAAATCTTTTGGATTTTAAAGTCTTGGTATACAATCTGGGAACGTGTTGGCTTTCTTTTTGACGGGCCGATTTGTTTAAGATGTGCATTTCACAGGAACATCTGTGTGTACTCTTGCATATTTGTGCTGATGTTGTGCAGGGTCTCTGAGACACTGGTATGAAATATATTTTATCATTTGAATCACGTTAGAAAACTGATTATTTTTTAATTAATTCCTAACATTTTTACATCAAAGTGCGAGTTGTTTTTTTTAATGGCAGTACAAGACTTTTTTGTGCTTTGGGTTTCGCCCTCGACGGATATATGGCGTTACTGTAATATATTACACGCTTTATATTAGCTTGACCTGTATCTATCTATCTATCTATGTAACGGAATCTTTCAAGGCGATTTTCACCCACTTAAAATCATCGGATCGACTTGAAACTTTGTATTCTTATAGAGGATCCGTGACAATACAATAATTTCATATTTATTTTCTAAAATCCTGGCCATATTCATCAGAAAATCAAAAAAAGTGTTTTTATATCAATGTAACGGAATCTTTCAACGCGATTTTCACCCACTTAGAAATATTGGATCGACTTGAAACTTTGTATACTTGTAGAGGACCCGTGACAATACAATAATTTCATATTTATTTTCTAAAATCCTGGCCATAATCATCAGAAAATAAAAAAAACGTGTTTTTGTATTAATGTAACGGAATCTTTCAACACGATTTTCACCCACTTAGAAACATTGGATCGACTTGAAACGTTGTATACGTGTAGAGGACCCGTGACAATACAATAATTTCATATTTTGTTTCTAAAATCCTGGCCAGAATCATCGGAAAATCAAAAAAATGAAAACTGGTATAATAGGTTGCGGAGTAGTCGAGTTTTTAGTCAATCGTTGTAAGAGCTCAGTTGGTAGAGCAGTGAACTCTTAGTGGTATATAATTTCAGTAATCCATACGTCGCTGGTTGAAATCCGGCTGGGAGGGTTTTTTTATGGAAGAGTATTACTTTTAGCTCATACTACAATAGTATCGAATTTAAAGAAATTTACATTTTTATCTTATTCTGTAAAATATTAAAACTAAAAAATAAAAAATAAATAATAGTTTTAAAAAACTAAAAAACACGCTTTATTAGAAAACTAAAAAATGAAAAATAATTTTAATTTCCAATACGCTTGGGATAAAATAAAGTGGTGAACAAAAAAATCATCTCCAACACATTAGAATAAAATTAGAGTTATCAAGAAAAATAAAATAATTTTACCATCAAAAGCGTGGGGTGCTTTTTATGATTTCGACATTTTCTTCTTAGAGAGCTTACTTTTACCAATATCTGTTTATTATCAAATATATTAATTGATATGCAGCACCCCACGCTTTTGATGGTAAAATTATTTTATTTTTCTTGATAACTCTAATTTTATTATATATGTGTTGGAGATGATTTTTTTGTTCACCACTTTATTTTAACCCAAGCGTATTGGAAATTAAAATTATTTTTCATTTTTTAGTTTTCTAATAAAGCGTGTTTTTTAGTTTTTTAAAACTATTATTTATTTTTTTTACGCGATAGTGCCTTTTGTCGTACTTAGGGATGGCAACCGTGAATGAAAGTTCAATTTCTTATATTTAGGGGCTGCCAACCTATAAATAACTAAATACTATGAAATTGTACTATAATGTTACAAATTACGTTCACCGCTGTGGTCTCGGTGTAGCGTGCTGCCTTGTAACGCAGCGGGCCCAGGTTTCGATCCCCGGTCGGGACAGTTTTTCTGGGTGAGGTTTTTATCGGGGTTTTTCCTCTCCTGTAAGACAAATGTCAGGAAAACTTTAAGGCCCAAAAGGTCTCCGAAATCATTTGGCCATCGCAATCATCATCATTCATATTCATCTTAGGTTAAGCTTAGGATTAGGGACTCTTCTGGCACACCATTATCATCATCATCATCATCATCACCCATCATATCATCGGGGCAACGTAACCCCGCCTTCCAGGCGCCCCAACCTCAGAAGTGGGTTACAAGTACGCCGTGCCAGGAGAGAAACCAGGAATGTCGAAAGACAAACCTGGGGCATTTGAAAAAAAAAAAATGTTACAAATTACCTATTTAGTGCGAGAAGTAAAACTACTGCCCTTTATGTATACTATGTCAATGTATATATAAAAATATATCCAAAAGGTAGTGTTAATATACAATATACGAAACAAATCACTGCATTTTAAACGAACTAAACTTTATTTGAAACAATATACGTACATAGTGTTGTGTCCAAGATCAGGTCTTTCACTGCAAACTCAACATTATCCACTCTTTTCTTAACTCAGCTTTCCTTTTTTTTATCCGCATACAAACCATTTATTTTAATATTGTCTATCATCTGATGTATTTTTCTGTCTCTAATTTTCTTTCCGTTGATCGTTCCTTGTAGTGCATCCGTCAGCTGCAGTTTCTATTTAGCCAGTGGCTAATACAATTTATTTTCCTCTTCTTTATAGTCCCAGCATTGTTCTTCCTTCACCCACTCTGTCTAGCACATCTTTATTTTTTATTTTGTATGTCGGCCGCGGTCTAGTGGTTATGCTCCTTGCCTCTGGTCCCGAGAGTCGGGGGTTCAAACCCGGCCGGGCTCGATTGATTTTTTTTAGGACGGAAAAATCCAAGGAGCAAGTCCTCCGGGAGGGACTTTAAGCCGTTGGTTCCGAGTCTGAAGATTTTCATGCTCGTAAAAAATCCTTAAGCCTGAATGAAAAGGCCTCTAAGCAAAATTTACCTAATTTTCCCGTCCTAGTACTACCTTGGTTTCCTAGATGTCAGTAAGAGGCGGAACGCTGACCACGGACCACTCAAAATGACATCTATACGAAAACAAGTGTAACTAAATTTTATGGTTCAAATTCTTCCCTATAGGGGGAGAGCGCCTAAATCTCTGTAAAGGGAAAACATAGGCTTACAGTACAATACAATGTCCATTTTATACGCGCCATCCTTCTCAATATCCACATCTTCTTCTTCTCCTTCTTCCGCTTTCCCCCACTTATAGGTTTGCCGTCTTCAGTTTCCATTTATCTCTATCATTCCAATCTCCCTCTTCCAAATTCCGATCATCCATTATAGTTCTGACGTAGGTTTTCCAATTCCATTTTGGTCTGCCACGTTTATTTCTTCCAGGGGGTGACCATTGGTATATATTTTTTGGCCATCTTTCATTTTCCATTCTTTATACATGGCCATACCATTTAAGTGTTTGATTTTCAATCCTCTTAACAACAGATGTGGTGACTTTCATTTCTCTCCAAAGGAATTCATTTCTTATTTTATCCTGTCTTGTTTTTTGGAGGCTTCTTCTAAAATAATCAAATTCAACTCTTCTAATTTTGTTCTTTTGTAATTCCGTCAAAGACCAAGTTTCACTTCCATATGGCAAAATATTCTGTATTATGCTCTTATAAATTTTCATTTTAGTTCCCTTTGTAATATTTTTATTCCAAATTATTCCATGTAATGTCTTAGTTGCATTTTTTGCCATTGCAATTTTAGTCTGTACATCTCTCTCACAGGTACCAAAACTTGTAATTATTGACCCAAGATATTTAAAAAATTCACACTTTTTTATTTTCCCTGTTTCAAGTATGAGGTCATCCACATCCTTTCCCAAACACATATATTCTGTTTTCTGTAAATTTATATAAATACCCACATCTAAGGGATAAAGTTAAGGAAATGCATGTAGAGCACGTGTATAGATTTGGAAACATGTGCAATGTGTTTTCTTTGTTAATTAGAAGTTTCTTTGTGGTGCGATGTTTACAGGAGAAGCGGAACTGCTAAATCCTCGCGGTAATCCAGCGTTACACGACACACCTGTACACAAGCTGCACACACACTGTCAGGGAAACTATGTCAATACAAATTGAGCACATTATCCAGGCAAAACTTCAAAATACGTCCCACAGCATTTAATCTGGCGTCTAGATAGTTAGTCTGGGCAATACTTAGGCGTTTTTATTATTTTCCCCAAGATCGTTTCCCAACCCGTGGTTCGCGAACCTCCAAGGGGTTCGCAAAATATTTCAAGCGACTGGCCAAAATTTTTCCGTAATGGTGGGTTTCGAGGTTAGGCCTATTATAGTTTCCTTCATTTCTGCGGCATTGTAATAATAATAATAATAAAATAATAATAATAATAATAATAATCCATCCATAGTAATTCTGCCAGAGGGCAGGTCTTTCACTGCAATCATAGCATTTCATGCTATGCTTGCAGCTTTACTAGGGAATTGTAGGTGTGGTAGCTTCCCGTTGCTTTCCACACTGGTGAAGGATGATGATGATGATGATGGCCTTAAAGTTTTCCTGACATTTTTGTCTTACAGGTGAGGAAAAACTCCGATGAAAACCTCACCCAGAAAAACTGCCCCGGCCGGGAATCGGACCCGGGCTCGCTGCGTGACAAAGCATCACGCTACCTCGAGACCACAGCGATGGACATAATAATAATAATAATAATAATAATAATAATAATAATAATAAATAAAAAATAATATTAATAAAGTAATATAATAATAATCAAATAATAAAGAAAAAATAATAATCTTCTTGTATCTTGTAAGCCCATGTTTCCCTTAACAGAAATTTAGGCGCTCTCCCCTACAGGGAAGAATATGAACCATACTATTTTAGTTACACTTGTTTTCGTATAGATGTCATTTGAGTGGCCGTGGTCAGCGTTCCGCCTCATACTGACATCTAGGAAACCAAGATAGGAAACCAAGGTAGTACTAGGACGGGGAAAATTCGGTAAATTTTGCTTAGAGGCCTTTTCATTCAGGCTTAAGGATCATTTACGAGCCTGAAAGTCTTCAGACTCGGGAACCTAGGCTTATAGTCCCTCCCGGAGGACTGCTCCTTGGATTTTTCCATTCTAAAAAATCCATCGACCCCGGCCGGGTTTGAACCCGCGACCCTCGGGACCAGAGGCAAGGCACTAGTCCACCGAGGCCGACTAATAATAATAATAATAGTAAAATAATAATAATAATAATAATAATAATAATAATAATAATAATAATAATAATAATAATAATAATAATAATAATAATAATAGGATAAGCAATCCCTTCGATCAGTCAACAATTTTAGAATTCACATTAAGCGTAAATGAAAAAGAGCAGCTTCTCGAAATTTCCACTGGTTTTTAGTTACAGAAAAGTTATAAATCTTTGTCATTAATTGGTTTTTGATTAAGTTTAAAGGAGTTCCCAGTGTTAGCGAATAAAGCCATAACGACTTTATTACCCTTTTCATCCACATATTTTGCGAAAAGTCGTTTTCTACACATGCATATTTAAAAAATAAATACAGAAACAGATTTTGTGCTGAAAGTGATTTGAGCCTTTATTTAACTTGTGTTGTTCCCTACTTTACAGTTCTGTGCCATGGAAAGCAGATGCAACCTTCTCACTGAATTCCAAGGAAGAGGTAAAACTTGTAATTGAAGAGTTAAATGCAAAAACGATGATTGTCCAGGAAATTAAATTTAAAGTTTCGTTCTTCTCTTGTGCAGTGTTTTTTATTATGCTGATATCTCCTAAACTATCATCATTTATGTCTTGAAATTCTATTTAAAAATTCTATGGCACCAGTAGTATAGGCTGGTACAGGTAGGTGAAAAATGAAAAAATAGTTTTATATATTTTCAGTTTAACATTTTTTTAAAGGTGTTGGGACGACAAGGGTCCCTGTAATGCATAATAGCACATATTTCCTGAATTGAGACTATGTTTAATTTCTTTGTGCATCTCATTCCTGTTTGTGATTATTGCTGCTATATACTTGAATTTAGCCACTTCTTCAAAATTTCCTTCATTTGTCATTAACTGTGAATTTCCATTATATAATGTATTTCTATGTGTGAACATATATTTAGGTAATATGCTACCTACCACAGCTACCGAAATTCTTTATGATCCTACTGTGTGGACCACCGGTCGCAAACATTGAAAGAGATTTCATGAGAAAATGCCTTCTCTGTAAGAAATCGAACTATCGTGTATCCCATAACCCTACGCCAAATCAAGATCCCTTAGATCGCTCGAGTCTGGTGCCGGATGTTTCCTTTTGATAGACATGTTTCAATACGCAGTGCCCATATTAATACCGATCTTACATTGTTCCTCTGTCCATTAGAAAGTGACTATTGAAAAGATTAGGGACGGGATAACCAAATATAAACTGGCTATTCTTTATACTATCAGATTACAGAGTATTTGTTTTATAGTCATTAACGTTGAACTATTCTTTATACAGGGTGTTACCGAAATGAGTGCAGATTTTTCGTGTGGTGGTAGGGAACATCCATACAAGTATTTTAACACAATGAACCTTGGGTTGGAAATGCATTGTTGTGGGTCTACAGAATAAAACAGCATTTAAAATAGTTGAACACATTGTTGTCTATTTATTAATTCTAAGAAAAATGGAAGGTATTACATGTTATTTTCCAGTAATTGTTTGAAATGGCGACCATTGGCCTGGATGCACAGCTTCAGAACTTGTAGCAAGGATCGTGGCAGCGGCTGCGGAAATCAGGGAGCGTCCAGATATGCTTTATCAGTCTGAGGTGAGACGCGCAGAGCTGTGCATCCAGGTCAATGGTCGGCATTCCCAACAATTACAGTAAAATAAGACGTAATACCTTCCATTTTCTTGAAATTAATAAATAAGCAACAATGTGTTCAACAATTTTAAATGCTGTTTTATTCTGTAGACCCACAACAATGCATTTCCGACCCAAGGTTCATTGTGTTAAAATACTTGTATGGATGTTCCCTACCATCACACGAAAAATCTGCACTCATTTCGGTAACACCACCCCAAGGGCCTCCCGAGGCCTGTATTGGGAACACTTCACTTTACTTACTTTACCTGTATAATGGTTAACATCTGGCTCACATTCCAGATTCTGGGTACGATTACCGGGTATAGACCTAACATAGAATTTTTGAATGTATAGTCTGGAACTCACTCTTGTCAAATATCTTATCAAAATGAAAAATATGTCAACAAGAAAATTGCCAAATTTACACAAATCTTAGAAATAATAGATAATACATTAAAAGCTTAAATTAATACAAAAATCAACAAGAATAAAAATATATAATACTTTGGCACTGCCCTCCCTTTTATATGAAAGTGAAATTTGGACATTAAGAAAAAGAGACAGGAGCAGAATCAAAGCAACTGAAATGGAATTTCTCAGAAGGACGGCAGGAGACACTCTTTTAGATCGAAAAAAAAAGAATGAAGAAATTTTAGAATAATTAGAAGCAGAATTATTGGAAGAAAAACTCAACAGATATAAATGAAACTGGCTAGACCGTTGTAAAAAAGAATGGATAATTCAAGAATCCCAAAAAGATTATGCAATATAAGCCCAAAGGACATCATCGACCAGGAAGATCTCTTAAAAGACTGCTAGATGTGGCCGAAACAGGTCTACAAAGGCCTAATTAGCGACAGATGATGATTAACTCACTCATCCAGACAGGCCCTCCATGACCTTGCGTCATCAAGACTTTAAAATTCTCTCCTGGCAGGTTGTATCCCTGTAAGGTGATGGGCGAATAAAAGTATCTGCAAAGGGAGAGGAAAAACTAAGATAAAAAAAAGAAAGAGCAACGAGATATATTCAATGGTCATGGGAAGAACAGAGGCGGTCCTAAGCAATTTTTACGAATCCTATAATTCCCCTCTCACATTTTTACCTACATTGCAAAATGAATACCAAGAAATATTCTAAATAACACATTATTCCTTTGTTAAATTTTGTAATCATAATTATTGAAAATATCTCCTTCCGTCTGCTGTCTTTGACCTTGAAATCTATACAAGGACGTTCACAGAGTCCTCTCATAATTCACCATTACCTCCTTCATTTTATTAATATTGGCCCATTCTTGATTGTAATCAACAAATTATAAATTATCTATCCTCCATTATATATATTTATAATAATAGTATATGTTAACAGTGGCTTGCGTGCTTAATTAATCACGAGAGCTATGCTGGCGGTATCATTGCTGCCGATAGAGTTATCCATGCCGGACTGGTCGAAGGTGATAAGCCAGGCGAAAAAAAGTACCTTGGTCGAAAGAGTGACGATCTTTCACCGTAAAAATATAACCGTCAAGAAACGCGGGCATGGGTTCCACTGCGGTATTAAGTGTCGCAGACTGCGAAGGGCAGGACATGTGCGACGAATGAGGAATGAAAGACGTTCATGGAAGTTTATTGTAGGAAAACCAAAGGAAAAACGCCCAGTTGGTAGGCCAAGAATTAGGTGGGAGAATAACATTAACCATGATTTGAGGGAAGTAGATTATACAAGGAATGATTGGAATACTTTAGCTCAGGATAGGGATGTATGGAGAGCTTATGTCCGCGCGGCCATGAACCTATGGGTTTGATAGTGCCAGTGAGTTAGTTAGTTAGTTAGTTAGTTAGTTAGTTAGTTAGTTAGTTAGTTAGTTAGTTAGTTAGTTAGTTAGTTAGTTAGTTAGTTAGTTAGTTAGTTTAGTTAGTTAGTTAGTTAGTTAGTTAGTTAGTTAGTTAGTTTAGTTAGTTAGTTAGTTAGTTAGTTAGTTAGTTAGTTAGTTAGTTAGTTAGTTAGTTAGTTAGTTAGTTAGTTAGTTAGTTAGTTAGTTAGTTAGTTAGTTAGTTAGTTAGTTAGTTAGTTAGTTAGTTAGTTAGTTAGTTAGTTAGTTAGTTAGTAGTTAGTTAGTTAGTTAGTTAGTTAGTTAGTTAGTTAGTTAGTTAGTTAGTTAGTTAGTTAGTTAGTTAGTTAGTTAGTTAGTTAGTTAGTTAGTTAGTTAGTTAGTTAGTTAGTTAGTTAGTTAGTTAGTTAGTTAGTTAGTTAGTTAGTTAGTTAGTTAGTTAGTTAGTTAGTTAGTTAGTTAGTTAGTTAGGTTAGTTAGTTAGTTTAGTTAGTTAGTTAGTTAGTTAGTAGTTAGTTAGTTAGTTAGTTAGTTAGTTAGTTAGTTAGTTAGTTAGTTAGTTTAGTTAGTTAGTTAGTTAGTTAGTTAGTTAGTTAGTTAGTTAGTTAGTTGTTAGTTAGTTAGTTAGTTAGTTAGTTAGTTAGTTAGTTAGTTAGTTAGTTAGTTAGTTAGTTAGTTAGTTAGTTAGTTAGTTAGTTAGTTAGTTAGTTAGTTAGTTAGTTAGTTAGTTAGTTAGTTAGTTAGTTAGTTAGTTAGTTAGTCGTAGTTAGTTAGTTAGTTAGTTAGTTAGTTAGTTAGTTAGTTAGTTAGTTAGTTAGTTAGTTAGTTAGTTAGTTAGTTAGTTAGTTAGTTAGTTAGTTAGTAGTAGTTAGTTAGTTAGTTAGTTAGTTAGTTAGTTAGTTAGTTAGTTAGTTAGTTAGTTAGTTAGTTAGTTAGTTAGTTAGTTAGTTAGTTAGTTAGTTAGTTAGTTAGTTAGTTAGTTAGTTAGTTAGTTAGTTAGTTAGTTAGTTAGTTAGTTAGTTAGTTAGTTAGTTAGTTAGTTAGTTAGTTAGTTAGTTAGTTAGTTAGTTAGTTAGTTAGTTAGTTAGTTAGTTAGTTAGTTAGTTAGTTAGTTAGTTAGTTAGTTAGTTAGTTAGTTAGTTAGTTAGTTAGTTAGTTAGTTAGTTTAGTTAGTTAGTTAGTTAGTTAGTTAGTTAGTTAGTTAGTTAGTTAGTTAGTTTAGTTAGTTAGTTAGTTAGTTAGTTAGTTAGTTAGTTAGTTAGTTAGTTAGTTAGTTAGTTAGTTAGTTAGTTAGTTAGTTAGTTAGTTAGTTAGTTAGTTAGTTAGTTAGTTAGTTAGTTAGTTAGTTAGTTAGTTAGTTAGTTAGTTAGTTAGTTAGTTAGTTAGTTAGTTAGTTAGTTAGTTAGTTAGTTAGTTAGTTAGTTAGTTAGTTAGTTAGTTAGTTAGTTAGTTAGTTAGTTAGTTAGTTAGTTAGTTAGTTAGTTAGTTAGTTAGTTAGTTAGTTAGTTAGTTAGTTAGTTAGTTAGTTAGTTAGTTAGTTAGTTAGTTAGTTAGTTAGTTAGTTAGTTGGTTAGTTAGTTAGTTAGTTGGTTAGTTGGTTAGTTGGTTGGTTGGTTGGTTGGTTAGTTGGTTGGTTGGTTAGTTGGTTAGTTGGTTAGTTGGTTAGTTGGTTAGTTGGTTAGTTGGTTAGTTGGTTAGTTGGTTAGTTGGTTAGTTGGTTAGTTGGTTAGTTGGTGGTAGTTGGTTAGTTAGGTTAGTTGGGTTAGTTAGTTAGTTGGTTAGTTGGTTAGTTGGTTAGTTGGTTAGTTGGTTAGTTGGTTAGTTGGTTAGTTGGTTAGTTGGTTAGTTGGTTAGTTGGTTAGTTGGTTAGTTGGTTAGTTGTTTTAGTTGGTTAGTTGGTTAGTTGGTTAGTTAGTTAGTAGTAGTGTAGTTAGTAGTAGTTAGTTAGTTAGTTAGTTAGTTAGTTAGTTAGTTAGTAGTTAGTTAGTTAGTTAGTTAGTTAGTTAGTTAGTTAGTTAGTTAGTTAGTTAGTTAGTTAGTTAGTTAGTTAGTTAGTTAGTTAGTTAGTTAGTTAGTTAGTTAGTTAGTTAGTTAGTTAGTTAGTTAGTTAGTTAGTTAGTTAGTTAGTTAGTTAGTTAGTTAGTTAGTTAGTTAGTTAGTTAGTTAGTTAGTTAGTTAGTTAGTTAGTTAGTTAGTTAGTTAGTTAGTTAGTTAGTTAGTTAGTTAGTTAGTTAGTAGTAGTTAGTAGTTAGTTAGTTAGTTAGTTAGTTAGTTAGTTAGTTAGTTAGTTAGTTAGTTAGTTAGTTAGTTAGTTAGTTAGTTAGTTAGTTAGTTAGTTAGTTAGTTAGTTAGTTAGTTAGTTAGTTAGTTAGTTAGTTAGTTAGTTAGTTAGTTAGTTAGTTAGTTAGTTAGTAGTTAGTTAGTTAGTTAGTTAGTTAGTTAGTTAGTTAGTTAGTTAGTTAGTTAGTTAGTTAGTTAGTTAGTTAGTTAGTTAGTTAGTTAGTTAGTTAGTTAGTTAGTTAGTTAGTTAGTTAGTTAGTGTAGTTAGTTAGTTAGTTAGTTAGTTAGTTAGTTAGTTAGTTAGTTAGTTAGTTAGTTAGTTAGTTAGTTAGTTAGTTAGTTAGTTAGTTAGACATCATCTGCGTTCGTAACCTCACGGGTTCGATTCCCGTTCTACTTTTTTTAAAACTGAATGTTATAAAAGCATTTCGCCTGTAATATAGTTTCATATTTAATTTTATATTTGAGTTGTATGGCTTTAATGCACACACAAAAACATAAATTAACACCTTCTTCTAATAAATAAATGAGGAAAGAAAATAATATCTTCTAAAATGAAAACTTTAACAAATATCAATATCGTGTGTATGAACCCTTCAGCATCAGATTACCGCCCTCAATCTGCGGGGCATGGCGAGGTGCCTATGTACATATGTCCGTTGTGTGTGCGCCGCGAGTCAGGGGTGTTAAAAATCCGATATGATTCATTATAAACAAACTTGTTAGAGGCTGATGCTTTTGCGCAGACGTCTGCGCATCACAGTATATTGAATGCAATGTATTGAAATTACCAAGAACAAAATCCCTCTGAATGTAGGTAAATATAGTTACAATAACCGACATTAACGTTGAGTTCATTCAAATGTCAAAAATAACGTATTTACTTCATAGAATCATTTTAATACAAATATCGAGAGAGAAAAAAACTGCATAATTGAGGACGCCGAACATGGCCGACCTTAATTAACAGAAACAGTGACTGCATGCCTTACAGCTGACCCTACAGGATACGTAGGACAGTGTTTTTAAGTTCATTGCCACATAACACAATAGCTCACGGACTGCACAAGTATGACTAGTTTCCTAGTTTGAACCCAGCGCTTGTGCCCAATAGGACTTACAAGAAATGTGAATTCAAGAGATGAGTCATTTTTTGTTTAGATTAAACATTGACTTCAAGATTGGCCAGTCCAAGTTGGAAGGAATGGGACTGTTAAATGTATGACAACGTGGTAAGAAGAGTATTGTCACATTTCTATTATAAGTGATCTTTCTTAGGGGTATTGGGAGGTTAAGGCTATCATATTTCTAGACATTCGGCACGAGATATAAGCCTTGCGTGATAGCCGCCTTTACTCCTACAACATAGTATGGTATCGATTTTTGTTAGAGGCTGAGTCGACCCCAGGGTCATGATGCCGCCAGAAGGTTAAGCAGTTTAAAAATCCTGACCCGTGGATCTCGACCCTCCACTTTCAGCTTGAGGGATATTACCTTAACAAGCTATATCACTGTGTGTCCCTTACATATTTATACTATTTCATTCATAAACAGAGTAAATCGTTCGGGTTTTAAAAGAGATATTGTAATGTGGAACCCTATACCTAAGTCTTCAGTGTCTTCCTCTATCTATATTTATCGTATCTAGGAAATGAAATTATTCTTTGACCGTTTCTCAGCAGCTTTTGCATAGGTTGGAAGACCTGTTTCAATGTATAATCAGGTATCTGAGTTTTTAATGTAAAATATTGTCACATAGATTATTTTAAATTATTTTCCATTTACTAAAATTATTTGGCAGAATATGTAGTTTTACATAAAAAATCTTTAAAAATATGTAATTATAGTCAATATGTAAAAATATGTAATGATACATTTTCATATGTGATTTGCAAGTTTCTAGTTCATGGACATTTATAAATTTTAGTCACATATAAGCAAAGGGAAAGAACATGTAATTACACATAAATCCTAGCCTTAGTTATAAGTTAACATTGCACGCTAGGGACACGATACGGTTTACTTTAACGGTCACGTGGTGTTTTATTGCATGCTATGCATACCCACTCAAAATCGGATAACGAAGCAAAATGTCAAAAATCCACTTCATTTTGTCATGTTAAACATAAAATGCATCACTATGATAGACCAATTTTCATGAGCAGATTTTTATCAATTTCAAAATCAACGAAAAGTAAGACGTCTGTATTAACAAACATTACAGTCGTTTACTGTCATGATACAACCGCACTTTCTTATTATGTGTTTAAAAAATCAAGTTGTCAAATATGTCAAATTGTGTTTTGGTTTAGTGAATAAACATATTTCTCTGGCCATTTCCGTACTATTATAACGATAATGCAAAAAGAAAAAAAAAAGAAAAAAAAAACAAAAATTAATGTCTGAACCAGTAATCGAACCGTGGACCTCTCGTATTCCGTACGAGGATGCAAGACCACTACACTATTCGAGACATGGTACAAACATTAACAATTCATTCCACATATACAAATCTATAATTCTCGTTTCTTCCGCTGCCATGTAGATGTCACTACCAAAGTCAACGGCCGGCTTCATTTAGAAGTTATCTACGTTTCAGAATTTTACATCACTACTTTTATAATCAGTCCATCCATAGTAATTCTGCCCGAAGGCAGGTCCTTCACTGCAATCATAGCATTTTCATGCTATGCTTGCAGCTTTAATAGGGAATTCTAGGTGTGGTAGCTTCCCGTTGCTTTCCACACCGGTGAAGCATGATGATGATGATAAGGATGATGATGATGACCATATGATTTCGGGGACCGTTTGGGCCTTAAAGTTTCCCTGACATTTGTCTTACAGGTGTGGAAAAACCCCGATAAAAACCTCACCCAGAAAAACTGCCCCAACCGGGGATCAAACCCGGGCCCGCTGTGTGACAAGGCAGCACGCTACCTCGAGACTACAGCAGTGGACTTATCATCAGTAATCGATGTTATTTAACACTTTCAATATTGTTATTTTAACACAGTTCCAATAACGAATCATATTATAATATTATAATGATATTGTGGAAAGAAAAATTAATGTCTGAACCAGGAATCGAACCGTGGACCTCTCGTATTCCGTACGAGCGTGCAAGACCACTACACTATTCGAGACATGGTACAAACATTAACAATTCTTTTCCCATATACAAATCACAATATCATTATATAATAATAAGATCCATTATTGGAACTGTATTAAAATAACAATATTGGAAAGTGTTAAATACCATTCCGTACTGTCACGCATATTTATTTTTTCTTTGAATTGACGTGACTTTGATGTCAATAATATTCTAGGTTATTAGTAAGCTGAAGATTTCTTCTTTTTCTTCTTCTGGAAAACTACTACTAGTTCGCTAAGGAGGACATCATCATCAACAACAAGGATTAAGCCCAATGGCCTGTTCCGATCTCATTATAGGTCGAATTGGCCTTCCATCTCTTCAATGGTCTTCCCAACATTCTTCTCCCTTTTGGTTTATAATTATACATTCTTCTTGGTATGCGCTGTTAATTCATTCGTAATACGTGCTGAAGATAAGCATTTTGATAGTATTTTATTCTTTCATAGAGATTAAATATATTAAGTTCTGTTCTTATATCTTCGTTTTCTTTTTATCAGTCTTTTGGTATCCTGCTATTGCTCCTCAACATCTTCATTTCAGCAGCCTCTATTTGTTTACTATCTGTCTTTGTTAATGTCCAGGTTTCACATCCATAGAATAAGAGATGGAACTGCCAATACTTTGTAAAACTTCAAAATAGTTTATTTCTAGTCTTATTCGATAAAGTGCGTTTAATTGTGCCACATAGATAATTGAATCGTTTTATTTTAGTGTGTTTATCTAAATTTCTGTCATTGCCTAAATGGCATTTATTATTACTGATTCATCTCAAGCAAAGGCTAAGGAGGACACAACTCGTAAACGAAACAAAAACGAACTTGCAATGCGTACACGTGACCACATGGTATGTCATTATTTGATTCAGAACCATAACATCTGCATTATCTTGATACTGGCAGCATGCAATGTCAATGGACCTTGTTTACAACCTGCTCATCGTGTATGTGGAGAATGTTCTGAAAAAAATGTTTTCAACATTTGCAGAGATACTACAGTGTGATTATAAAGTCCCAGTACATTTTGTGGATAACGTAGCGCAAATAAAACAAAAATTATAAGGTAGTTTCTACTATCAAGTTAGTGTTCAACATAACCTCAATCAGTCTCAAAACATTTTTTCCAACGACGCACCGTCGCCCGGAAACATGCACGAACATATCCTCTGTAATCATTTGACTCGCTTGGCGTATGCGTTCTTTCAGCACTTTCAGATTAGGAAACTTGGTTCTGTACACCTGTTGCTTGATGAACCCCCAAGCAAAAAGTCCAGGGGTGCGACGTCTGGCGAACGAGGTGCCCAGATACGAGGAGATGCCCTTCCAATCCACCTTTTGGGAAACCTGTCATTGAGATACCCGCGTATAGCCAGAGCAAGTGTGGTGGTGCTCCATCTTTTGTTGTAACACCACTGTATCAATGGTACCATCTTGCTGTAACTGTGGCTGTAAGAAAAGTTGCAACATATCAAGATACACGTCTCCCGTGATGGTTTCCTTTGGAATCTGTCTCTAACTTCCTCGTATGACTGGCCTCTTAAACGCGCAGCAACAATCCCTATCCGCTCTTCAATGTTGAACATATTTGTATCTTTCGAATGGCTGTAACAGAAATACGATATGTAAGCGATTTCTTTAAAATGTACTGAGACTTTATAATCACACTGTATATTATTAATCCAAAAAATTAGCACCGCTGCGATCTAGGGATAATGATGCATCCCATGCACCAGGCTAAGAACTTTATTAACAAATATTCGTAATCTCATTCTCTCCCTTCAAGTAAGTGTCCATGTTTCGCATCCATATAACTGGTAGAATGACAGTTTTATATATTTTCAGTTTAACGTTTTTTGAAAGGAGTTGGGACAAAAGTCCCTGTAATGTATAATAGCATGCATTTCCAGAATTGAGCCTACAATACAATAAGTAGGATCCCTGAGTTTAGTCTGATCACGTGACTTAGAGCTTGAGAGCGTGACTGAGCGGTTGAGCGAATTTTCTAATATGCATTTAATAAGGAAACGACCAAACATTTTTTGAAAGAATAATACGTAAATATACATGTGATATAACAGTATTTACGTAATGTTTGTATTTCTTTGTTACGTGTAATGACGTTGTCCTCGATAGTAGAAAAACTATATAACAACAGAGTGTAACTACATTACATACTTCAGTGTTGTGCAGGTAAGTCACACACAGTAGATATGAAATATATAGGGAAGTTCGGATAATGTGGACCCTGCTGTTTGAGTGGACTCTGTTAATATCTTCTGTAATTGGTGCTGCACTCGAACAGGAAATATTTTAACTTCTTCCCCTCATCACCTTTGACGGGTTCAAGGGCAGTTTCTTTAATTCTTTGTGCGAAGAAAAGTTTATTTGTCATCTTCTTCTTCTTCTGCTTCATGAAATTAGGTCTTTGACCTGTTTTCACATCAAGTGGGATTTAATGAATCCTCCCATCTAGTAAATGGGCGTCCAACATTTCTATGTCCTATTGGTTTGTACTTTAGTAACAGCTGAGGGATTCTATCTGTAGGCATTCTCTTGACATGTTCATACCAGTTGTTTCTCATGTTGTCAATTCTATTTGTTAAATTGAAAATATTTAAGTCCTTCCTAATATCCTCACTTCTTTTCTTGTCCAAAATTGTCACACCCGCTACTGAACGTAGGAACTTCATTTCTGCAGTTTCTATTTTCCTTCTGTCTGAACGGTTAAGAGTAGTCCAATTTTCACTTGCATATGATAAGACAGGCACTGCCATAATTTTGTAAAATTTTAGTTGTGTGCTCCTCAAAGTTTTATTTTTCAGTGTCCGTCTTATAGTGCCACACATTCTGTAAAATCTATTTAATTTAATATTAATATCTTCCTTCTGGCAGTATGATACGTTGCATCCTAAATAATTAAAATTGTTCACCTGTTGTATTATACTGTTATTAATACTGATTTTACACCTCATATGGTCTTTCCCGTTGAATGCCATTACTTTCGATTTACTTTCAGAGATTGTCATATTGAATTTATTTGCTATTTCGTTTAATTTATATGCTGCTATTTGTAAATTGTCTTCTGAAGAGCTAAGGAAGGTCTGATCGTCTGCAAACACTATGGTATTTAAAATCGTACCGCAAATTTTAAACTCTGTGGTTAAATTTGATTGCCATTGTACAATGATCTCGTCTATATATATATATATATATATATATATACTTAAGAGTGCAGGAGATAGCGGGCATCCTTGTCTGACCCCTTGATTAATTTCTAATATATCATCGCTTATTGTACCTCCTTTATCAATCATTATTGTTTATTTGTGATAATTATGAAAATGGCTACTTTAAAAGTTTTTCAAGCTAATAAAACAATTCTTAATTTCTGCTATTGAATATTACAAATGTTGAAAAAACTCCTAAATATATTATATTATGTAGATGCTGTTTAATACACTGACCATGGTGGCTGTATAAAATAATTAAAACATAACAAAGGAATTCGGTTAATGTGGACCCTCCACGAGGACCTGGGTTCACTTTACACGAATACGTACATTTTATCAATGAGGATGCCACCTGTAAAAACAATTCACTTAATTAATGTTATTTAATATCCTTGTAATTCTACTAAACCCAGAGACCGTCGCTTTCTGCAGTTGAATGACGTGTGAATGTTATAATCAACAATATTTTTTCAAAACATTAAATAAAAATCAACGCTTTTTTTCATGATCAGTCATAAATATTTTCATAAGTAATGCCACGAGTGATTTCCAAATTATCGATAAATTCACGACTCACGAAGTGAGGAGTGAATTTATCTAGAGAATTTGGAAATCAAGAGTGGCATTTGTTAGGACTATTTAACGAATAAAATTAAGCTGTTTACTCACAAATCATTATTTAACTATAGTTATTTTAAAATATTTATATATTTAATGTAAACGGCGATGTTTGAAAACAAATGAGAAACGATAGGTACGCTTCTACTGCTTCTTTTGTTTATCACTGCAACCAGATCATACTATTTATTGCCAAAGGAACGCAATATTGTAAGGATGAGCTTTCTTTAATATGGTAATCATAACACTGATAAATATTTGGTGTGAAAACACGACTCTGATTGGTTGTAAAACAGAAATCATTGAAACGTGATTGGTCATTGACTCCCATTTGGGGCATGAGTTAAATAGTCAGATTAATCTGTGCCTGTCTGTATAAATTAATAAAGTAAATAAACTTAAAAATAGACTAAAAGCTAGGGTGGACTCTAGGGTCCACTTTATTCGATTATGGAGGTTAAAGTGGACCTTTGTTGTAATGTAAAAAAAAGTTTATAAATTATGAAGATGTTTCCATATTTGAATAAAATAACAATGCTATTTCATAATTACAACACTATTGATAATCACTGTAATTAAACAAAATTCAAATCCCTTAATGAAAATAAGAAAAACAAATTCAAAACAGGGGTCCAAATTACCCGAAGTTCCTCTATATTGCAATGCGAGGTTGGGAAGTAGTTTTTACAGAAGTGAGGTTTTTAATTTCCGAGATTCTGTAAAACACTTCAAAAACGTGCGTTGTAGATTATTTTTTGCACGATGGTGTTTTCAAAATAATAAATAATTGTAAAATAATATCTTTGTTGGAAATATCTGCGTTCATTATAAACATTGACTAACGTTAACAGTGTGGCCAATGTTTATATGGTAAATGCCGAAAATAATTTAGTTGAGATTCCAGCAGGCGCCGTGACACCAATCAATAATAAAATGACGGTAAGTTTGAATTTATTGTTTTATATTGTTTCAAATAAAGTTCAGTTAATTTCAAATGCAGTGATTTGTTTCGTATAATGTATATCAACACTTCTTTTAGATATATTGTATATACATTGTACGTAGTATACATAAAAGGCAGTGGTTTTACTACCCGCACGAGGTAGGTAATATGCAATATTACAGTACAGTTATTTAGGTTGGCAACCCGGAAGTTTAGGAAATCGAAGTTTCAATCATGGTCGCCATTGCTGTGTAATTACGACAGATCGCAATATCGCGCAAAAAATATTTGTTGTTGTGTGGCTTGACACTATATTGACCAAAAATTTCACAAAATATGTGGAATAAATATTTTTTAACATAAAAAATGTTTACAATTAATTATATTTGTCCTATTTAATAAAATAGTGGTAATATATGTTCCACCAAAACATAAACAATGCCCTAAAAATCCTTCATCATATATTCCACAATTTTCAAAAAAGTTTAATAAATGCTTAAAGATATGATTATTATTATTTGTCCTATTTAATATGTTTCACAACAATTAAACAATGCTCTAAAAAAAACAAATTTTCACGAAGATCAGTTGAACGGTTTAGAAGTTTATAAAGGACAGACAGACAGACAGACATTCATTCAATAAAGCAACAAACATACTCGTATGTAAACATAAAAAATAGGGCACAAATCATCAATTTAAACATTTTAGTTAGACCTATTAAAGCCATGTTTACTAATGGTAATTTATTTTGTTATTGTCAGATTCAAAATGGCTCCAGTACTAGACGCATATTCGACAGGATCGGTTCCTGAATCCTGGCTGAACAAAAAATTTCTAGAAAATGCTTTGCAAGAAGCCTATAAACAGCCCAAGCTGAAAATAATAGAGTACGATGTGAAAGCAGCTGTTGGCAAAGGAGAGAATTACTGCAGTGACTTGTATCGAGTCTCCGTTCACTCCTCAGATGGCAAAATGTCTAGACTTATTGTTAAGGAAGAATTAAAAGAAGGAAAGTTTGCTAAAATAGTTAATGATTCTACAGCTTTCTGCAGAGAAATACAAATGTACAGCACTACAGCGGTTCAGTTATTCAACATTCTGGATAAGGCAGTACCAGGTACTTGTATAGCTTTTTTTTTGTAGTTAATCATTAAATTGGAATGTATCCTGTAGGATACATCGATTAGTTTAATTTACTTAATACTTAAGTTGTAACTTTAATAGTGGCAACTATTTATTTATCACTAGTAGGCCCCTATACAAGTGACAGATATCTGGTCGCACATAGAAATACATTTTATCTTTTTACTAGCTAATACCCGACGTGCGCTGCTACTCCTAAATAAATGTTAATGTGTTTTGACGGGCCGTGCGCTGTTATACTTGCCCGGGAATCTGCTTATCCCGATCTTCTTGGCATCAATGAAAGACAAAAATGGTTATTGTGAGTTATCCGTAGAAGATAAACATATGCTGTCGCGGACTTTTTTTGTAGAGTTTTTTTAGATATTCAATTATGTGTACATTAATTTGGTGTATTTGTTATGGTTTAGGCAGCGTAAGTCATTTAAGCGTCAAAATAGGAACTTTATTTCACGTTTTTCACTACAAAGGGTTGATTTTAGGGGTGAAGGGGTTGAGTATTACAACTCTCTTATAGTCTATGTTCATCCCCGAAATCTTCTGAACATTTTTAAAAAAGCCAAATTTCAATCGGATAAACGGTAAGGTAGAGCACGCTTGCCCGGGAATCTACTTATCCCGATCTTTTTGGTATCAATGAAAGACAAAAATGGTTATTGTGAGTTATCCGTAAAAGATGAACATATGCTGTCGCTTTGTGTGGATACATAATATTTCAAAATTCCCACATTTGTCAGAAAATATAACCAATTTCTTTGAACAAATACATATAGTTTCTGAGTATTTCAGCATGCAGCTTCAAATCTCATCGCTACCACTGTCCCGCAATACTCTCAACCCAAACAAGCACATACCCATATAGTGTGTGTAAATGAATTTATTGCACAAATTTAAATGTGTATAGAGGGGTATTACAGTAAGCAATTTGAGATAATGAACAAATTGTCTGCGAATAAAATGTACAAGTTATGATTCGATTTTTAAAAAGATTGGCACGCCACTGAATATTACAAATTAAAAAGGAAATAATATGACACGCAGATTGTAACTGGCAACATAAATGCGCCTTTAGCTCAGTGGTTAATTGCAGTCTTACTATCGACGCAAATGTAAGATTGTTACATCACTTCGAAACTACCCAGAGTACGTGTACTTTTTTCTCTCCTTTCTTCCTTTATTATGCCGGTTCAATCGTTTCAGGACGTTCTCTCGGTTAAGGATGGATGTTAGAGGTCAATTTGGTCAGGTTAAGACCGCGGAGGACACTTTGGGCTAGGTTTGGCCCTCGGGGACACTTACGGTTGAGTTATGACCGCGGGGAACACTTTGAGTAAGTTCACGCCCTCGTCGGCCACTTGGGATAAGGTTGAGCCCTCGGGGCCACTTGGGGTTAGCATAAACCCTCGGGGGGCCACTTGGGAGAATATTAGACTGTCTGTGGCCACTTGGGGTTGGGATAGGCCCAAGGGGACCACTTGGAGTTGGGTTAGGACCTTCAGGGACCACTTGGGGTTTGGTTAGGACATCGGGGGCCACTTTGGGCGGTCTAGGCCCTCGGGGGCCACTTTGGGCAGTTTAGGCCCTCGGTGACCATTTTGGACAGTTTAAGCCCTCGGGAGCCACTTTGGGCAGTTTAGGTCCACGGGAGGCACTTTGGGCAATTCAGGACCACGGGGGCCACTTTGGGCAATTTAGGCCCTCGGGGGCCACTTTGGACAGTTTAGACCCTCGGGAGCCACTTTGGGCAGTTTAGGCCCTCGGGGGCCACTTCGGGCAGTTTAGGCTCTCGGAAGGCCACTTTGGGCATTTTAGGCCCTCGGGGGCCACTTTGGGCAGTTTAGGCCATCGGGGGCCACCTTGGGCTGTTTAGGTCCTCTGGGGCCACTTTGGGCTGTTTAGACCCTCTGGGGCCACTTTGGGCAGTTTAGGCCCTCTGGGGCCACTTTGGGCTGTTTAGGCCCTCGGGGGCCACCTTGGGCAGTTTAGGCCCACGGGGGCCACCTTGGTCAGTTAAGACCCTCGGGGTCACCTTGGGGAATGTTAGACCCTAGGGGGCCACTTTGGGTCAGGTTAGGCCCTCGGGCCACTTTGGGTCAGGTTAGGTCCTCGGGGGCCACTTTGGGTCAGGTTAGGCACTCGGGGTCCACTTTGGGTAGTTTAGGCCCTCGGGGGCCACTTGGGGTTAGGTTAGACTTGGGTTCACTTTGGGTCAGGTTGGGTCCTCGGGGCCCACTTGGGGTTAGGTTAGGTTAGGTTAAGTTAGGTTAGGTTATATAAGGTTAGGTTAGGTTCGATTCGCTTCGGGTCGGTTCGGTTAGGTTACAATGGGAATGTGAATTGTCTGTCTGTGTATTTGTGCCCGCGCTCGCGGGTATTCGTGTGCGTGTATGTTAATTTTATTATTATGCGTGCGTATGTGTGTGTGTATGTGTGTATCGCGTGCGTTGTTGCTTCTTGCACTGGCGTTTACTCTGTCCCATGCTCCCACAAACTCCTATCAACAGACATGAAGGTTGTTCTGAACCGAAAGTGCGTTTTTCGGCTCATTACTGCAGTGTCGTTATCCTCCCTGGACTGTAAGATTCATGAACTATGCCAATATCCTTTCTCTATGTATCTACCCCCACTCTCCCTCTTTACCTCTCCTAGTGCACTGTTTCTACGGCGCATCTTCTCCCCTCTACCTCGGAACCTTCAAAATCGTTATGCCAACAGCGAGATCCTTCATCATTCATTCATTTATCCATTCCGGAATGGGATCGGACTTTTAAGTGGACAAAGTAGTCTGGAGCCGCGAGCGGCGGAGTTTAAGTTGGTCCTGAAGACCGGGGAAGAAGCCACCCTCCCTGGCTTGGACTCTAGCATGAGTGTGGTATGTGGTATGATGTGGTTTTTTGTCCTGTAAAAGTATTATCATTTATTTATTTATATTTCTTTGAATGATCAAATGTTTATCTTGGTTATGTTTTTACTTCAGACTTCTTGTTTACATTAAATATTATTATACTTAATGTTCAAACTGATTTATGTGCATGAGGCTGTTTAGATTCCTGTACGAAAACTCACTCATTTAGGAGATCATTCCAGCTCCCTTTATTTTTCTGTCTAGCTTTCCTGATTAATAATTATAGGCCTAGTGAAAACACTAATTTTAAGTCACTCTGTTGTTTTGAGAACTATTATTAAGTTATGCTAAAACGCTTAGGAAAGAAAGATGAATCAATCCTTGCCTTCTATGGGCCCGGAGCAAGAAGCTTTGTGATTAATAACCTTGGATGTAATATGATCTACGCTAGTAGAAGCAACGGAAACAAAAGACGATCCAGAGCGGCACAAATGGTAGCGAGTAGCGAGGTTATTCGCCCGCACAGTTCTTTCAGGATGGCGTCAATTCGGATCTCATCCGCGTGCATGACAGCAGCTCTTGTACCATTACCTTGTGCTGCGCCATAACTCAGTTGCATATCGGCAAGTTCAGCATAAGTGTTAAAGATGTTCATGATGCTTTCATATAATTGGACTGATACTGAAGTAACTTCTAATCAGATTTTAATATAATCATCACCAATACGAGAATAGGTATTTTGCGCATGCCCATACAGAATAAATCTCAGTGTCGACATATCACTGTATACACGTAAAAAAATAAATAAATAAAAAAGGTTGCCTGCCGTGATTCGAAACATCGCTTTAACAATTAAGCCATACGTTAACTACATAGTGTCTGCGTGTTTTACTCTGAGCTAAGGATCTCATTGCGATCGATTCTGCAGTGGCGTGCAATCACCTGCTAAGTTCGACATTTTAAGGAATCTGATATCCCAGTATTACATAAACCTTGTTGGTGTATCTCGGAATTAATACTAAGATCTGAAGTTATAGTATAATTTTCTCTCCTACTTTGCTCTCTTGTTGATTTTCTGTATTAAATACCGATATCGCTACATACTTCAGGTACCTGTGAGAGAGATGTACAGACAAAAATTGCAATGGCAAAAAATGCAACTAAGACATTGCATGGAATAATTTGGAACAAAAATATTACAAAGGAAACTAAAATGAAAATTTATAAGAGCATAATACAGAATACTTTGTCATATGGAAGTGAAACTTGGTCTTTGACGGAATTACAAAAGAATAAAATTAGAACAGTTGAATTTGATTATTTTCGAAGAAGCCTCCAAAAAACGAGACAGGATAAAGTAAGAAATGAATTCCTTTGGAGAGAAATGAATGTCACCACATCTATTGTTAAGAGGATTGAAAATCAAACGCTTAAATGGTACGGCCATGTACAAAGAATGGAAAATGAAAGATGGCCAAAAAATATATACCAATGGTCACCCCCTGGAAGAAATAAACGTGGCAAACCAAGATGGAAATGGAAAACCTACGTCAGAACTATAATGGATGATAGGAATTTGGAAGAGGGAGATTGGAATGATAGAGATAAATGGAAACTGAAGACGGCAAACCTATAAGTGGGGGAAAGCCGAAGAAGAAGAGAAGAAATATCGATTACTTTGATTCCCTATAACTCGCCCATTTTCCCTCGTAGACCATTGGCTCCCTATTTCAAATTACTTGTGTAATTCCCCTCTGCAAGCAGTTAAATTTGTGCAGTATAATTCATTTACACCCTGTATATTATTGATATAGGCCTATTATATTTTATAACCTGAAAAAAAGCTTTTAATTCCAGTAATATAATAGCAGTCATTATGTTTATACTACTCGTATCAGAAAGTTAATTATTAGTGGTAATTTCAACTATCTGCTAATACACATAGGCCTATATGCATATTGAATTCTTAGGGCAATAGAATGCCAATCAACAATTATAAATTAAGTAATAATTCAGATTATATTATTGTCTTGTAAGCCCATGTTTCCCTTGACAGAGATTTACGCGTTCTCCCCCTAGAGGGAAGAATTTGAACCATACTAATTTAGTTACACTTGTTTTTGTATAGATGTCATTTTGAGTGGTCCGTCGTCAGCGTTCCGCCTCATACTGACATCTAGGAAACCAAGGTAGTACTAGGACGGGAAAATTCGGTAAATTTTGCTTAGAGTCATTTTCATTCAGGCTTAAGGATTTTTTACGAGCCTGAAAATATTCAGACTCGGGACCCACGACTTACAGTCCCTCCCGGAAGACTTGCTCCTTGGATTTTTCCATCCTAAAAAAATCCACCGAGCCCGGCCGGGTTTGAACCCGCGACCCTCGGGACCAGAGACAAGGAGCATAACCACTAGTCCACCGCGGCTTATATAAGATAATAAAATAAACATTATATTAGACATTAAAGGTTAGCGTCATGGCTTATTCACTGGCACTATCGAACCCGTAGGTTCATGACCGCGCGGACATAAGCTCTCCATACATCTCTATCCTGAGCTAATTCTTTCCAATCATTCCCTGTATAATCTACTTCCCTCAAATCATAGTTAATTTTATTCTCCCATCTCATTCTTGGTCTACCAACTGGGCGTTTCCCTCTGGTTTTTATAACAAAAATTAAAAAGTGACCAGAAAATGTTTAAAATAATAGATTCGTAATTTTTCTAACCAACAAATCTACTTGACATCAATTGGGGCAATAAAATACCAAGCAACACTTGCTTGTATTTCAGTTTCTGAAGTTAATTCTTCTACAGTGTGTGGCAAATACTCAAAAATCACAGTTATAACTCTACCTTCATCATTTAATTCACCATAAAACTACAATTTATTTCTACAAGCTATTTTCCAGAAATTCCCTTTGTTGCTTGACACTGTCTTGCAGTTATGGAAGATGCATGAATGTTTGGGGCAAGAAAAAAAACGTTACATGTTACTAATTATTTTTTAGGAAACAACTTCGCTAAATCATTATTTAAAAATACAATTATTGAACACACAATTATCAAATGTGTAGATCGAAGGAATCTGTTCATTATTTACTATATTCAACGTGTTTGTTGGAGAGTCAGCCACTGCAAAATAACGCTCTGACCTGTTCAGAATATTAAAAAGGAGGAGCTTTCTGTATTATGGTAAAGAGAATTCGATAAAGAGCCAGGCGAAACACGATTGTCATTGGTTGTACAACAAAATTCATTAAAACGTGAATGGTCATGGACTCACATTTGGGGCGTGAAGTTAAATAGTCATTATAATGGCATCCGGTGCCCCAGGTCACGACCCGAATGGCTTGCCACACCTTGCGCTTAATTCTAACTCTGATGCACGACTTCCCAACTGAATACTACAATAAAAATTAGAAAAATTGTGATATTCTGTATTTTGAATTTTTCTTAGTAAAAATAAAATTACATTTCTAATTTTTTAGGTGTCTACCAGCCTTTCGCTGCAAGATACGTATATTCTCGTCCTGGAACCATTGTTGTTGACGATTTAAATGCTCAGGGGTTTAAAATGGCTGGACGAAAAAATGGACTGGACTTGACCCATTGTCTCCTGGTAATGCGCGTTCTAGCAAGACTCCATGCGGCCTCAGCAGTTTTGCACGACCTGGACCCTGATTCAATGTCTCTATTCGATCAAAGTTTCTTTGCTGAACCTGGAGTCAAGGAAGGTATCCAGAGATTTTTTTCAGGTATGTTAAAATATGTCAAATAACGTAATTATAAACTACCAACAGCAATATGATGAAAGTTAAAAAATTAAATTGTACCTGTTAGTAGGTGCCGTCGTCTTCAACTTTGTTAAAATATTGTATATAAAATTAACTGGAGCGCTTTCGGAAGTTATCTTCCATCTTCTGCAGCTTGAGCTTCTGCTACTCGTTGTTATGTACGATGATGTATACTCCAACTGTTTGTAGCATCAACTGACTTGTTTTAGTAGTATTAATACCAACATTACCAACAGCAAGTTTAACCCTTAAATTGACAAAACACAAATTTCTTGTGTCTGTTATTTAAATGTGACGGACCGCACTGAAAACGGAATCTTATATAACTGTTATTATTAGGTATATTGTATAATTAGATACACATTTAAGTGGTTTCTTTTTGTTCGTTTTCTTCTGATTTATTAAAAATATTAAATTAATTAAGCCTAAACCAACTGATGTATCCAAAAAAGATACATTACGAATTTAAGGGTTAACATGGATATAAAATATAATGTCTTGCTTTAAGGGAGGAAAGAAGATTATGAGTATTTGAGAATAAAGTTCTTAGGAAATCTCAATGGTATTAATAAGCTGTTAGTTTATGCTGATGATGTAGTACTATTGGGCGATAGCGAAGAGATACTAAAGTGCCAACACGCACACACTATTGAGTAACATTAACAAATTTGGACTGGTAGTAAATATCAATAAAACTAAATATATGGTCACAAATAGGAATACATTATATAATGGAAATGGTGGACAGCTAATGACAAATGAGGGTAATTTTGAGGAAGTGGCTGAATTCAAATGCCTAGGAACAATAATCACAAATAGGAATGAGATGCAAAAATAAATTAAACATAGGCTCAATTCTGGAAATGCGTCCTATTATGCATTACAGAGACTCTTGACGTCCCAACTCCTTTCAAAAAAACGTTAAACTTAACATACATAAAACTACTATTCTACCAGTTATATTATATGGATGCGAAACTTGGACTCTTACTTTAAGGGAGGGGAGATTACGAGTATTTGAGAATAAAGTTCTTAGGAACATTTTTGGGCCAAAAAGAGATGAACAGACAGGTGAATGGAGAAAACAACATAAGAGTGAGCTACATGGTCTTTATAGGAAGCCAGATGTAGGCCTAATAAGAACAGTCTCGTAGACGGCGATTGGCAGAACATGTGATACGAATGGGGAATGAAAGACGTGCATGGAAGCATCTTGTTGGAAAACCAGAGGGAAAACGCCCAGTTGGTAGACCAAGAATGAGGTGGAAGAATAACATTATCCATGATTTGAGGGAAGTAGATTATACAGGGATGATTGGAAAACATTAGCTCAGGATAGGGATGTGTGGAGAGCTTATGTCCACGCGGACATGAACCTACGGGTGCAATATTACTACATCATCAGCATAAACAAACAGTCTATCAATGTAATTGAGTTGTAGACCATCTTCGTTCTCCAAAAATTTGATGGCATATTCTAATACAAAATTGAATACTAGAAGAGATGGTGTATCTCCCTGCTCTACCCCATTGTGTATTTCAAAAGTATTCGAAAACTGTTTTCCTACACGTACCCTACTCTTTGTTCCATTTACACACATTCGTGTAAATCTAACTAACTTTTTTAGGAATTCCAAACTCTAGCAGAATAGTGTAGCCTATAACTTCTCCTTCTTAATTAAATCGTATGCCTTTTTTAAGTTTACATATAGTTGATGTACAGTGTCATTATATTCCCATTTATTTTCTAAAATCTGTCTTATACTACAAATCTGATCTGTTGTTGACCTTTTTCTTCTAAATCCACTTTGACGATCTCTTAGAATGTTATCAGTATAGGGGGGAAGTCTGCTTACCAATATATTTGTTAGGATTTTGTACGAAGTTAAAAGTAATGAGATACCTCTGTAGTTGTTGCAATCAGTTTTATCTCCTTTCTTATAGATTGGTACGATAATCGATTCTTTCCATTCATTTGGAAGAACTTCTTTTCCCCAACTCATACAAAATAACCGACGTATCTTGCCCATCGATTTTTCTCCCCCTGATTTTATCAATTCTGCTGGGATCCCAAATGAACCAGATTCTTCATACATCTTCAATTTTTCTATCGCCATTTCAACCTCTAATGCACTTGGTTCTGTTACTAGCATTTCTGCTGTCTGTAAATGATTCTCTCGAATATCTTGTTCTGTATGTACATTTAATAGCTGATTAAAGTAACTTTTCCACCTATCTAATATACTCCTGGAATCTGCAACCATATCTCCATTTTCATTCCTAATTATGTTTGTTCTAGCCTGAAACCCTTTCTCCTCTATCCTAATTCCCTGATATAATTCTCTAATGTTCCTATTGTTTCATTCATTTCTTCTTATTATTATTCATAATTTGTAGGATTTTCACCCTGTTATTTCCCAAATCATTCCTCGGAGGAAGACGTATTAGATGTGCATCCACTGTCTATCCATCTCTTGGCTGGTCTTGACCTTGTTCTTCTCCCGTCCATTGGTCTGTCTTCTTTAGCTCTTATTTGCAAGTCGTTTGTCTTCCATTCTTTCTATATGAAAATATTTTCGTCTGTCTACAATAAATTTTGTATTGTCTTGAATATGACATTTGTCCCTAATTTCTGTGTTGTGTATCTTATCAAATAATGTTTTCCCCTGAATAGTTCTTAAGATCTTCATTTCACATGTGCTTATTATTATTTCATTCATTTCAAGATCATTAATCTTCTCTCTCTCAAGTATTCCCTCTTTTTTACTCTCCAATAACCTGGTGGTTTCCCGTCTAATTAATAGTATAAATTATGTATTTACAGGTTCCATAAAATCTGTAGTTAAGGCAGTAGAGTCATGGACTGGGTATGGAGAAAAATACAGCCGCAAGTTGCATACACTAGCTGATGAATTTGTGGACCGCCTTGAAGAATGCACTAAGAGAGATGAAAATGCTTTTAATGTCTTAACGCATGGAGACTTGTGGGTCAACAATATTTTGTTCCGTTACTCAGATCCAAGTGGAACAGTAGATAGTCTCAGATTTGTTGATTTTCAATTCTTACAATACACGTCACCAGCGATAGATCTTATTTATTTCTTCAACACCAGTCTGGCTCCAGATGTTCGAGAAAATAATATCCACCAACTTATGAAGGTACAGTACACCTTTCTACGTTAATTAACACATTTAATATGTTATTTAATCTATATAATACATAAAAATGAATGTTTGTTTGTTTGTTTGTTTGTTGGTATGTTTGTTTGTTGTTTTGTTTGTTTGTACTTTATGCGCGGCCATACCGTTGATCCGATTTTGATGATTTTTTTGCAAAATGTTCAGGAGATGCCCGGGATGAACACAGGCTATAAGAGAGTTGTGATACTCAACTTCTACACCCTTAAAAATCGCCGTTTGTAGTGGATTCTGAATTTTTAGTGCCTATATTAATGATTTTTAGTGCCTTTTTGTCTGCCTATTTTGAATTTTTTAAGTGCCTAACATCCGGACTCTAATTATCACTGTACCGTGTATTATTCATTATATTTTACAATAATAATAATAATAATAATAATAATAATGAGAAAGGTTGGCCCTAATGGGCATTGATTGTTCTTTAGTCTTTGCTGTAGTCATTCAGCGATTTCGTGTTTCTTGGGCATTTCGGTATATGATATCGGTCGCACTGTCCGCCACACGCACATCTCACTAGGTTCGTGATATTTCTTGATTCTGCACACCTTATGATGAAAGCCGTGTATCGCATATCGTGTTACAACATGCCTTAGCTCTTGGTTGGTTTCTGTCCAGCACAGCTCCTGATGTGTAGAAATCAGCACCTATCATTCTCTGTTTTTCTCTCCTGTTGTTTAAAAGTTCTTGATAAGAGCTAGAAGATGGCAGTAGCATTCTCAGTCGTAGATTGTAAAATGTAATGCATGTTTCTTGTTACAGGAATATCACACCACGCTCTGCGACACATTGAAAGTCCTGAAATACTCGCGTAAAGTAATGACTATGGAAGAGCTGAAGAAAGAATGCGATAATCATGCTATATATGGAGTACATGCCGCCTGTTGTGTACTTCCAATTGTAATATGTGATAATGGTTTGAACATAGATGATATAATTACCTCAGGAGATGCTCGAGCTACCGACGTCTATAATGGAGAATTCTACAAGAAGGCGCTTCAATCCATGTTACCAGAGTTTGAAAGGAATGGAGTTTTCAGGAAATAGCCATAGTCTGTTTTCTCGTAAAGATTTATGACAAAACATATTCTCCCACATGAACCAGTCCTATCGGTTATCTTATTAAATTTAATTGTTTAATATACAGGATGCTCTAAATTTCCCCTTACAAACTTCTAGGACTTGAAGAGCGGACTGAGTTGATAATATTTCAAATTGGAAACCATGCCTGGAAACTTACCGTTCCCGTGCTACATCCGTTTGAAAACAAGCATTGCCTCAACGTATGCCACGTGTATCAACAAGTAACAGCTTCGCGATTCGTCTAAATCGAAAATTCCCCTATCGAGTATTCCAAGACTTGGTGTTCTTTAATTTTTTTTCCCCCAAATGACCCAGGTTTGTCTTTCGACATTCCTGGTGTCCTCTCCTGGCATGGCGTATTTGTAACCCACTTCTGAGGTTGGGGCGCCTGGAAGGCGGGGTTACGTTGCCCCGATGATATGATGGTGATATTGATAATGGTGCGCCAGGAGAGTCCCTAATCCTAAGCCTAACCTAAGATGAATATGAATGATGATGATTGCGATGGCCATATGATTTCGGGGACCGTTTGGGCCTTAAAGTTTTCCTGACATTTGTCTTACAGGTGAGGAAAAACCCCGATAAAAACTTCACCCAGAAAAACTGTCCCGGCCGGGGATCGTACCTGGGCCCGCTGCGTGACAAGGCAGCATGCTACCCCGAGACCACAGCGGTGGACAATAAATCAAAATATAAAATTATGGAATATTCACCTGAAAGGTCCGTCTCCCCAACTTAATTAGTTATTTAACTGTAGCGATTTCGGGACTTGTCCCATCATCGGCATGAAACACCAGTTTTGAATCCTGCCGATGATGGCACAAGTCCCGAAAGCGCTACAGTTAAATAACTAATTAAGTTGGGGAGACGGACCTTTCAGGTGAATATTCCATAATTTTATATTTTAATTTTGAATAATACCTCAACGGAACACATCATGAATCTCATAAAGTTTTTTTTAAAAAAAAGCCAATTTAAAAAAAAATGTCAATTTTTTTTCGAAATTTTGAAAACTGCAAAAATTGATAGTGGAGGGTGTGTCCGGGATTATTAATGCAAGTCATGATTCAATTTCCATTTGGTTTTTTTTATTATTAATGAGTTTAATTGTAAAACAAGTGATGTACTGTGTCACGCCTCATAATAAATTACTTGTAAAAGTGGTCGCGTTAAAAACATGTTTTTAAACGGCTCTAGCACGGAAACGGTAAGTTTCCGGAAATGGTTTCCAATTCTAAATATTATCAACTCAGTCTCCTCTACAAGTCCTAGAAGTTTGTAAGGGGAATTTTGGAGCACCCTGTACAGAGTGAATCGAAACTCTATCTAATATTCATTTTTTCTGGTATGACAGTTTTTTTTTCTAATTTTGAACATCTTGCTACTCTCCTCAAGAAATCCATTTCCATCAACGTAAGTTTTTGTTCTAATCAAAATCAAAAAATTAAATGGGAAGACATAAAAATTTTACACAAAGAAAATAATTACCAAAAAAGATTAATAGCAGAAATGGCCTATATAAAAAAGAACAAAATAAAATATTGAATAAACAATAAGATTTAAGTGTATGATGTGAAACATATGATTCCTTGTTCAAATATTTATAATCATAAATTGGAATTTTAAATTTGTTCATTTAAATTTGTAAAAACAAAACAAAAATTGTCTTGTGATGGACTATGTATTATAAACAACCATGTCTTGAAAACGATCTCACAAAAGGAGATTGAAACGTCGACTTAATAAATTATTTTTTTGACTGAGATAACGATTAGTTCTTATTATAATTATTATTCTAAGTTTTTGTTGAATTTCCTAACTTCATCTCCATATGTGACAGTACTTCTCACTATTGAACTAGGCCTATACAGGGTGTAACAGGACCTCACCAACAAATTGATAGGAATGATAGGCCATGCAAAGAGGAACATTTTTTGTGAAGGGACATATAGTCGCAAATACCGGGCTTCCAATATAAAACCGGACCGGCCTTACGGAGTTTCACCCGGCACGCAGTGCTGTCTTTTCCTCCCGCAATTCACTCTGCCTGCCACCCGTCCTTGAACTGTTTCTTACCTTATAGAAAATGCTGGAAATGTTGTCCTCCCGCAGTTAAACAGGCATTATACCGAGTAAACACATTTAGATTGACACGCTGTAGTTCGGGCACTGTCAAGTTTCTGATTTCATGTCTTATGTTGTTCTTGTCCCGCGCCGTAGCCGAGCGGTTAAGGTAGGAAGCCGTGGCGCAGAGCTACGGGACTTGCGCTGGTTCGAGTCTCCATGGGGGAAGAAATTTTCTCATGGTATTTCGGCCAGTATGGGACCGGTGCCCACCCAGCATCGTGAGGCAATTGGGTAGCTACAATAAGTAGCGGCTCCAGGTTGAGGAACCAGCTATAACGGCTGGGGGACTCGACATGCTAACCACATGTCACCCCTACACTGGCTGCTGATCATCTACCTCTGTGATTGACACATGTGGATGTGAAGGGCCAGCAGCCGGCTGGTAAAAGGGCAACCGCTGAAAAGTGGAAAGACCCTCAATCGGATGTTGTTCTTCAGTTCTTCCAATGTGTGCGGTTTGAGTTTTAACAATTTTGTTGCTGTATGTGCAGAAGATACTGAATTCCCAACTTGTTGTGCTAATTTCGGTAATGATTTTTGTGGTGAACGTTCCAAATTTTCGCCAATTTCGTCTAATTTTTCTTCGGTGAGAACCGTACGCCTTCGCGTGTGTTTCTTATTTTGTACTGAACCAGTGGTCTCAAATTTAGTCACAAGATCGTGGATTGTCGATCTGGAAGGAGGTAATTGTCCAGGGAAGTTCCGAATAACTTCCTCGCGAACGCGACGAGCTGATTCGTATTTATAATAACATTTACACACATAAATGCGCTGCTCTAATGTCAGCTGACGTCTCATCTTGTCGAACGATAGTAAACTGACTAGTTCAAGGACGAGCGGCTGGCAGAGTGAAATGCGGACGAGGAGAGAGCGCTGCCTGACGGGGTGAAACCCCGTGAGGCCGGTCCGGGTTTATATTGGAAGCCCGTTACGTCGTTTATGAGTTATGCGCAGATGAAGGTGTTCACCTGTAAGGGTTGGAATTGGATACAAACAATTGTACACGTATCATTTTACTAAAAAATACATGTTTTTACAATAACCTATAAAGTTGGTTATAATATACAGTTTGATGTGCTTCGTTTTTCTCCACTACGGTGCGTTCTTGTCCCGCGCTGTAGCCGAGTAGTTAAGGCAAAAAAGCCTTTGGCGCAGACCTACGGGATTTGCGCTGGTTCGAGTCCCCATGGGGAAGAAATTTCCTCATGGAATTTCGGGCAAGTATGGGACCGGTGCCCACCCGGCATCCTGAGTCATTTGGGTAGCTAGAATAAGTAGCGAGTCCTGGTTGATAAGACCAGCTATAACGACTGGGGAACCGACATGCTGTCCACATGCTGGTTCGACTATCGTCTACCTCTGTGATTAACACATGCCAGCAGCCGGCTGGTAGGCCAAGGGCCTTCTAGCCTGTCACGCTTGGAGTTGGAGGAAGCATTCTTACAATATTGCGATCCTATTTGGCAATAAATAATTTGATCAACATAACCATACATTTCTGTTTTGCTTTCAAACATCGTGGTTGACATTAAATATATAAATAATTTTAAAATAACTACGTATATTTAAATGATGATTTTTAAATAAACAGCTTAATTTTATTCGTTAAATAGTCCTAACAATGCCACTCTTGATTTCCAAATCCTGAAGATAAATTCGCCAGTCACTTTATGACTCGTGAATTTATCCATGGTTTGGAAATCACTCGTGGCAATACTTATGAGATATAACCATTTAACTCATGCCCCACCAAATGGGAGTTAATGACCAATCACATTTCAATGATGTTTTATTTACAACCAATCATAGTCTTTTTCACCTCGATTTTATCAATTTAATTTTTATCACTTTAAAATTAAGCTCCTCCTTTTTAACATTCTGAATAGGTCATAGCATTATTTTGCAGTGACTGCACCAGATTATATATAGTGCACGAATATAAACACATAGTGCTTGCGGGATATAATATAAAAACATTTGTAGCAATTATTTATACCACAAAAAAAATCACTGTTTGTACTTTCTTAAACCTATTATTCCCCAGGAATTTACGTTCCAGAAAAATATAATTGGCATATTTACATCATAGGACATCAGAAATTAATTAATAACCCATAATGTTAGTTATAAATTTCTCCATTAGGGTGCATTCTTACAATATTGCGATTGACAATAATATAATATAATCTGGTTGCAGTGATGAACAAATGAAGCATAACAATCGTTTCTCATTTGTTTTCAAACATTGCCGTTTACATTAAACATACAATTAGTTTAAAATGAGTATAGTTAAATAGTCCACCGCTGTGGTCTCGAGGTAGCGTGCTGCCATGTCACACAACGGGCCCCGTGTTCGATCCCCGGTCGGGGCAGTTTTTCTGGGTGAGGTTTTTATCGGAGTTTTTCCTCACCTGTAAGACAAATGTCAGGAAAACTTCAGGCCCAAACGGTCCCCGAAATCATATGGCCATTATCATCCTTATCATCATCAGCAGCAGCATCATCCTTCACCGGTGTGGAAAGCAACGGGAAGCTACCACACCTACACAATTCCCTAGTAAAGCTGCAAGCATAGCATGAAAATGCTATGATTACAGTGAAGGACCTGCCTTCGGGCAGAATTACTATGGATGGATGGATAGTTAAATAATGATTTGTGAGTAAACAGCTTAATTTTATTCGTTAAATAGTCCTAACAAATGCCACTCTTGATTTCCAAATTCTCAAGCACTCATGGCATTTCTTATGAAAAAATGATTTTCGTAGTAGACAACCTTTCGAGAACAAACGGGGAAACACCATTCCCATGCATTATTAAACTGCGTCACGTAGAAGTGACATTTTATATATAAAATGGATTATGTCACGCTTCATTGAAATGTTAAGTACTCTATCTACCGGGAATGATATAAAACTTTATTTTGACGCCTGTAGGTATGGACAATGTGTTTGTTAGGTTATATTGAATTATTCATGAATTTGCGAACACGGCCCCCTGTTTTCAAACGTCTCAATACTGGATGCTATTGTCATTGTTGTCAGTGTGAGTCGAATTGAATGTTTTGGTTTGATTATGGCTCTATATTGTTTGTATCTGAAGACCACCCCATGTCGTCATTTTGTCGCTCCCTGTATTCAAAGAAAACATGGTCGCCTCTACCTGGAGCTACGTTTTGTGTTCAATGCATAATATTTCTGTCGACTTTGTCATCGATCAATGTATTTCATTTCTTCAAAAAAAGGGAGTTAGAGCCAATTTGCTACAAGTATAGTCTATTCTGTACAAATAATTTCTAAAGCTTCTGCAACTCATCATTAAGGCTGTGATTTTTTTATGTAATACTAGCTAATGTCCGGCGTGCGCCTCTACGCCTAAATAAATGAAAATTAATGTGCTTTTATATTTAGTTGAATAAGTAAAAGGAAAGGGGCACGCCGTAGCTTAGTGGTTAAGGCACTGAGCTACAAGCCGGAGGGTCGACGGTTCAAGTCCCGTAGGGGTCAGGATTTTTAAACTGACCCAAACCCTTTGGCGGCACCATGACCCTGGGGTGGACTCAGCCTCTAACGGAAATGAGTACCAGACGCTTGTTCTGGGGGTAAAGGCGGCCGTCACGCAGGGCTGACAACCCGGCTGACATAAAGTGCCGATTGCCTAGAAAAAGTGGGAGCCTTAACCTCCTACTACCCCAAGGGACTCCGGGCCTGTTGTGGGATCACTTTACTTTAAGTAAAAGGAAAAATAATTATAGATTTATATTTTTTAGAAACAGTGGAAAGAACATGTAGAAAGAATGGAAGAAAGTAGATTACCAAATAAAATCTTCCATTATTTTCCAAGAGGAAGAAGAGATGTTGGACATCCTCGGAAGAGATAGTCTTAGATCTATTAGTGAAGACGGAACAGGCAACTCTTGCCTAAACCAGGAAGTGAAGAAGAAGAAGATACCCGTGCTGATTACCCGACGTTGCCCGGGAATCTATACTGCAGCAACTGATTCTCCGGCATTGACGTTTTTACGACAGTGTTGCCGATATGGATATTCAGTGGGAGTGGCCGCTTTATGTATGCGGTTAGCAGACATACAGCTGACAACATCTCGGCAATTTCAAATCTTACTAGCGCGCTATAGCTGCGTCAAAAGCAGTGATTGGTTGTGGCAGACATACTCCCAAAACAAACATATCATAATTAGCAGTAGAGGGCGAATTCTCCCTTTACCCCTCGTATAACCTAAACTTCAGAACCGTAGACATGGCGGCTCGGGTATACTTATCCCGATCTTCTTGACATAAATGAGCTAAAATACGAAAATTAATGTGTTTTATGTTTAGTTAAATAAGTGGGAGAAAAAATATATCGTAATTATTTTTAGATACCACGTGCTGTTTACCCGGCGTTGTCCGGGAATCTACTCATCCCGATCTTCTTTGCACAAATAAGCTGAAAGACAAAAATTAATGCACTTCTTATGATTAGTTGAATAAGAAATATGAAAAATAATTATAAATGTATATCGTAATTATTTTAAGATTCCCCGTACTGATTACGCGGTGTTGCCCGGGAAACTACTTATCTCGATATTCTTGGCATAAATGAGTTAAAAGATAAAATTCGTTATTGTGCTCGCCATGTGCTGCTGTGCTTGCACAGGAATCTATGTACTTGTCTCGATCTTCTTGACATCAATGAAAGGCAAAAATGGTTATTGTGAGTTATCCGTAAGAGATAAACATATGCTGTCGCGGACTTTTTTGCAGAGCTTTTTTGAGATATTCAATTCTGTGTACATTAATTTTGTGTATTTATTATGGTGCAGGCAGCGTAAGCCATTTAAGCGTCCAAAGAGCTACTTTTTTCACATTTTCCACTACAAAGGGCGATTTTTAAGAGTGTAGGAGTTGAGTATCACAACTCTCTTATAGCCTATGTTCATCCCGAGAATCTCCTGAACATTTTGCAAAAAGCCCCATCGCAATCGGATGAAAGGTATGGCCGCGCATAAAGTACAAACAAACGAACATTCATTTTTTTTATATATTAGATTAACATGGAAAATTTGTACATATTTATGCAATGACATTATGTAAAATGTGTAAGATTTGGCCTACATAGAAATTACTTAAAATATGTAATATTAAATAAATTAAAATTTAGTCTAATATATACATTTACATTAAATGTTAACTTTAAAATAGATAAATATTTGAAGGAATGGGACAGTTAAATACTTCGGTATAGTCATGATTCTATTACAAAATGATCCCACTACAGGCCTTAGGGATATTGGGAGGTTAAGGCTCCCATCTTTCTAGACAATCAGCAAGAGATTTCAGTCTTGTGTGATAGAGGTCTTTACCCCCACAACATTGTACGGTATTATTTTTTTATAGGCTGAGTCGACCCAGTAAGTAGCAGTTCCAGGTTGAGAAAACCAGCTATAACGGCTGGGGGACTCGACATGCTGACGTCATGTCACCCCTACACGGGCTAGATGACCATCTACCTCTGTGATTGACACATGTGGATGAGAGGCCATCAGCAGACTGGTAGGCTAAGGGCCTTCTAGGCCTGTCGCGCCATGGAATTGTAATTGTATAAACGACTGACTAAATTGAACAGTGTGGGAAATGATTATTAGTTGAAACTACAGGAGGCCGTAACACCAATCAGTCATAAAATGGCGGCAAGTACATATTTATTGTTTTATATTGTTTCAAATAAAGTTCCGTTCATTTAAAATGCAGTGATTTACTCCGTGTAATGTATATTAACACAACCTTTTGGATTTATTTTCGTATAGGCCTATACGTTATATGTAGTATGCTAGAGGGCAGTGGTTTTACTTCCCACAAGTGGTTTGTAATATGTAATATTACAGTATAGTTACTTTATTATAGTATAGTTATTTAGGTTGGCAACCCCGAAATGTAGGAGGTTGAACTGTCAATCATGGTCACCATTGCTTGTAAGTACGACCCAAACGCCATAATCGCTACAAAAAAACAATATGATGCCGCGCGCCGCGCGTGTGTGTGTGTCAACGAATAAATGTAAGTAAAGATTATTCCTATCAGATTGCGATAATGAGTGACAGAATTAAGAAAGAATATTTTGATATCTTGAATAAATAATTGCGATGGATGATGGTAAAATAAATATACAGAATGTAACAGGACATCACCGACAAAATGATAGGGATGATAAGTCATGCAGAGAGAATCACTTTTTGTGAAGGAACATATAGTCGCAAACACGTCTTTATTAGTTATGCGGAGATGTAGGTGTTCACCCGTAAGGGTTGAAATTGAATACAAAACAATTGTACATGTATCATTTTATTGGAAAAGACATGTTTTTATAATAAGTGTTCAAACAAGAAGTGTTTTGACGACTTCAAAAAGAATCCTGCATAAGTAATGCCACGAGTGATTTCCAAATTATCACGAAGTGAGGAGTGAATTTATCTAGAGAATTTGGAAATAAAGAATGGCATTTGTTAGGACTATTTAACGAATAAAATTAAGCTGTTTACTCACAAATTATTATTTAACTATAGTCACTTTTAAATATTTATATATTTAATGTAAACGGCGATTTGAAAACAAATGAGAAACGATTGGTACGTTTCATTTCCTTCCTTTGTTCATCACTGCAACCAGATCATATTATTTATTGCCAAAGGATCGCAATATTGTAAGAATGCAACATAGTGGAGAAATGTATAACCAACGTTATAGGTATTAATTAATTTCATGTCCTATGATGTAAATGTGTCAATTAAGTTTTTCTGCAACGTCATTTCCTGGAAAATAATTCGTTTAAGAAAGTGCAAACAGTGTTTTTTTTTTTTGGTATAATCAATTGTTACAAATGGTTTTATATTATCTATCGCATGCGCTTTCTGCTGACATCCATGCACTATATATACAATCTGGTAGCCGTATTTATTACAGGGTCAGTCACTGCAAAATAATGGTATGACCTATTCAGAGTGTTAAGAAGGAGATGCTTTCTTTATTATCCTAAACTTTAGTTGGTAAATTTTAGGCGAAACTCGACTGAGATTGGTTGTAATTAAAAAATCATTGAAATGTGATTGGTCATTGACTCCCATTTGGGGCATGAGTTAAATAGTCAATAGAATGATATGTGTACATATTGTTTGTATTCAATTCCGAGCCTTACTGGTGAACACCTTCATCTGCGCATAACTCATAAACGACGTGTTTGCGACTATATGTTCCTTCACAAAAAATGATTCTCTCTGCATGGCCTATCATCCCTATCATTTTGTCGGTGACGTCCTGTATACCCTGTATAATCCTAATAGTAGGCCGCGGTGGACTAGTGGTTGCGCTCCTTGCCACTGGTCCCGAGGGTCGCGGGTTCAAACCCGGTCGGGGTCGATGGATTTTTTAGGATGGAAAAATCCAAGGAGCAAGTCCTCCGGGAGGGACTTTAAGCCGTCGGTCCCGAGTCTGAAGATTTTCAGGCTCGTAAAAGATCCTTAAGCCTGAATGAAAAGGCCTCTAAGCAAAATTTACCGAATTTTCCCGTCCTAATACTACCTTGGTGTCCTAGATCTCAGTATGAGGCGGAACGTTGACCACGGACCACTCAAATGACATCTATACGAAAATAAGTGTAACTTAATTAGTATTGTTCAAATTCTTCCTTGTAGAGGGAGAGCGCTTAAATCTCTGTTAAGGGAAACATGGGCTTACAAGATACAAGAAAATAATCCTAATAAAAACTCTTTTTTAAAATACTTGAAAATAAAACTATTGGTAAATTTGGGTAATTTTCATAAGAATAATGTTTTTTTATCGAGGCATCTTGTGGAAACCATATTAAATCCTCATCTTGATTTAACTACGATAGCAAACGAGCTCTTGCGTTTGCCCGCATTCTTCTGCCTACGGTCAACAATGGACGTGTTGCAGCCCTCTCGTTATTACGAAAGGGGGAGTTCAACCCTTGAAACTAACAACACACACCATGTATTAAGCGATCACGTACTCTTTCCCCCTACACACAAATTTGACCAGAAAACTCATATAAATTCATACAACTTTTAAATAGGCCTATATTTGCATAAATCAAGTAAACCAAATCCAAATTAATATTTTAGTACCGTATTTTACGGACCATAAGATGCTACGGAATATAAGACGCACCTTAATTTTTAAGCAATTTTTTTAATAACATTTTTACAGTTTTTATTATTAGATTACAATGTCCACCGCTGTGGTCTCCGGGTAGCGTGCTGCCTTGTCACGCAGCGGGCCCGGGTTCGATCCCCGGTCGGGACAGTTTTTCTGGGTGAGATTTTTATCAGGGTTTTCCCTCACCTGTAAGACAAATGTCAGGAAAACTTTAAGGCCCAAATGGTCCCCGAAATCGTATGGCCATCGCAATCATCATCATTCATATTCATCTTAGGTTAAGCTTAGGATTAGGGACTCTCCTGGCGCACCATTATCATCATATCATCGGGGCAACGTAACCCCGGCTTCCAGGCGCCCCAACCTCAGAAGTGGGTTACAAGTACGCCATGCCAGGAGAGAAACCAGGAATGTCGAAAGACAAACCTAGGGCATTTGAAAAAAAATGTATATATTAGATTACAAACCCAGACTAAAAAATCTTAGTTTATAAAACCGTTCTGATCTTTAAAATCCCTGGAAATCGTCATCTGAACTTCCTTCTTCATTTTCTTCATCGTCGTCATCGTTATCCTCTTCATATATAAGATGGTCTTCACTGCCATCGAGAGCGTTACTTACGCCGCACTTCTTCAACAATTTAACAATAATGTCTTCTCTCACTCTAGACCACGACTGTTTTATCCACTGACACACTTGTTTGATTGTATGTTGTTTTAAAGCTCCCTTCGACGTGAATTCATGTTGGATTTCCTCCATCATCCATTTGTTCAAGTTCACTGGCATTGTAGACTGCAACGACGCATCATAGGCGACGATGTTCTGGGTTTGTGATGGCGGGGCGGGAGGGAGACAGTGTTAGCAAGTTTGTGAATCCCGGCAACTCATGTTCGTCGCATCGGTGCACTGCTGCTGCCAGTTGGATCCAATGTTGACAGATAGAGATAATTCGCATGGCATCGAATATATGCCCCATTTTTAAGACTGGCGGAATTTTAAATCAAACACTGGACATTTTTATATTAATTTCGAGTATAAGACGCCCCTGAATTTTTGAGGTAATTTTTCGAAGAAAATAGTGCGTTTTATAATCCGTAAAATACAGTACATCATCCCCCTTGCAGAGATTAGGCAATCTTGCCTGTTCCGTGTTTACACTGTTACAACCATCTCTACCTCGGACGTCCCACATCTCTTCTTCCTTGACGTTGATAGTCATACGCAATTCATCATCATCATCCTCTTATCGTGTCCTCCTTTTGAAAGGTCGATTCCAAATACGCCTCCAACCATCTCTAACTTCCCATGCATTGCTTATTTTTAGTTCTTCCCAGGCGTATCTTCTCATTTGTAGACTTTTCTTCACTTGGTCAATCCATCTTTCTCGTGGTCTTTTCCTTTCATCTTGGGATTTAACAGTCTTTGTGGTAGTCTTTCCTTTTACACTCTTTTTAAATGTCCAAACCATTTTAGTCTACTTTTTTCTATGTCTGTTGTTAATTTTTCTACACTTAATGTCTCCTTGATTTTGTCATTCTATCTCTCCTTGTTTTATGTACCATTCCACGCAAGAATTACATTCCTGTATCTTGGATTCTGCTCAAGTCGTTCTTTGTATATGTCCAAGTTTCAGCTGCATATGTTAGAATTGGTTTGAAATAAGTTTTATACTTTGCCATTTTACTCTTTATAAGCTAGTGCTGGGATTCTTTCGTTATTCAGACGATCCAGGTGGGTTCTCCAATTGTCTTTATATTCATCTATTTTCTCATTTAAATTGTATATATTCAATTAATCTCTTAGGCCTAGGCCTATATCTACATTTCTTATCAGATCCATTTTTGTGCAGCATTTTTCCCTACGAAGGATTGAATCTTACTTCTATCTATTTCCAGTAATATCCAAGACTCACTACCGATACAGCCATTATCATAAGTAATGCCACGAGTGATTTCCAAATTATCGATAAATTCACTCCTCACGAAGTGAGGAGTGAATTTATCTAGAGAATTTGGAAATCAAGAGTGGCATTTGTTAGGTTATTTAACGAATAAAATTAAGCTGTTTACTCACAAATCATTATTTAAATATTGTTATTTTAAAATATGTATATAGGCCCTATTTAATGTAAACGGCGATGTTTGAAAACAAATGAGAAACGTTTTTTATGCTTCATTTGTTCATCACTGCAACCAGATAATATTATTTATTGCCAAAAGATCGCAATATTGTAAGAATGCAACCTAGTGGAGAAAAAATGAAACACATTAAACTGTTTATAACCAACATTATATGTTATTAATTCATTTCTGATATCCTATGATGTAAATTATATTCTTCTGGAACGTAAATTCATGGGAAATAATACGTTTAAGAAAGTGCAAACAGTGGTTTCTTTTTATTGTGGTATAATCAATTAGGCCTACTACTGATGTTTTTCTATTATATCCCGCAAACAGCATCTGTTTGCATTCGTGCACTATATATATATACAATCTGGTAGCCGTATTTCTTAGAGAGTCAGTCACTGCAAAATAATGATCTGACCTATTCATAATGTTAAAAAGGAGGAGCTTTCTTTAATATGATAAACTTATTTGATAAATTCCAGATGAAACACGACTGTGATTGGTTGTAAATCAAAATTCATTGAAACGTGATTGGTCATTGACTCCCATTTGGTATAAAACTTTAATGTTGTGTCTCTTCAGGCTTTATTGTGCTGCACGTAAATCAGTCTTCCCGGCCAGGCTCGAGGAGCCCGTGGACCTACTGTGGGGTCATCAGGGATGAACTTCCTGACGTACTATGAAGCTTAGCGATTTCACCCGAAGTTGTGACTCCAACATCCTCTCCCGGGGCGTTAGTTTTTAAGTCCGAGAACTTGGAGTGGGTCCCGAAGTAGATTAGGGTGGTAGCCGTATTTCTTAGAGAGTCAGTCACTGCAAAATAATGATCTGACCTATTCATAATGTTAAAAAGGAGGAGCTTTCTTTAATATGATAAACTTATTTGATAAATTCCAGATGAAACACGACTGTGATTGGTTGTAAATCAAAATTCATTGAAACGTGATTGGTCATTGACTCCCATTTGGTATAAAACTTTAATGTTGTGTCTCTTCAGGCTTTATTGTGCTGCACGTAAATCAGTCTTCCCGGCCAGGCTCGAGGAGCCCGTGGACCTACTGTGGGGTCATCAGGGATGAACGTCCTGACGTACTATGAAGCTTAGCGATTTCACCCGAAGTTGTGACTCCAACATCCTCTCCCGGGGCGTTAGTTTTTAAGTCCGAGAACTTGGAGTGGGTCCCGAAGTAGATTAGGGAAACACAAGCAGTTAGGACTTTTGGGAGTATGGGTTGCGTGCTCGAGGTATCCCAAGGAGTGAGGCGAGTCCAACAACTGTTAGCTTTCTTCTGTTTTACTAAAACTATTAGACGAATTAAACATTTGATGTATCCTATAGCGTACATTGCGAATTTAAGGGTTAAAGAAAAAAATAAGTAGGCCTACTGTTAAACATTTTTTTTTTTTTTGCGTGATAGTGCGTTTTGTCATACTTACAGCAATGGAGACCATGATTGAAAATTCAACTTTCTACATTTCGGGGTTGCCAACCTAATTAACTATACTATAATAAAATAACAATGCAGCGGGCCCGGGTGATGTTTTTTCGGGGTTTTTCCTCACCTGTAAGACAAATGTCAGGAAGCTTGGGGCCCAACGGTCCCCGAAAATTGTCCGGCCATCATCATCATCATCATCATCACCATCATCCATCACCGGTGTGGAAAGCAACGGGAAGCTACCACACCTATAATCCTTTAATAAAGCTGCAATGCTATGATTGCAGTGAAAGACCTGCCCTCGGACAGAATTACTATAGAATAGAATACTGTAACATTACATATATTACAAAACGTTTGTGGGAAGAAAAATCACTGCCCTCCATGTATACTACAAAGAATGTGTATACAAAAAGTATCCAAAAGGTAGTGTTAATATGCATTAAGCCTATACGAAACAAATCACTGCATTTTAAATGAACTGAAACAATTGGTCCATAAGGGATTCAAAATTAGACGAAATAAAACATTGAATGCAATATGTTTTGCAGATGATTACAGCTTTAATTTTTGACAGAGAGGTCAAGCTACAAAAAGCAGTCTATCAATTAAATAATATATGTAAGAAATATAATACGATAATTTCAAAATCAAAAACTAAAGTAATGGCGTTCAATGGAGAGTAACCAGTAAGAACAAAAATAGTAATAGAAGATAAAGTGTTGGAACAGGTTTCACACTTCCAGTATTTGAGCTGCGATATAACTTATGAAGAAGAACAAGATATAAATAAGAAAATGCAGAAATTTCAACATATTTGTGGAACAATCAGACAAACACTGAGAAACAAAGTAAGAAAGGATGCACAGCTAAGATTTTACTCAACGATGGCACTACCAGTGGCGATGTATGGAAGTGAGGCCTGGGTCCTGAAGGAAAAAGAAAAACGTAAAATTCAGGCAGCTGAAATGAGATTCCTACAGGCTGTGAAAGGTTTTACGAGAGAACATATTAGAAATGAGAATATTAGAGAGGAACTAAAAGTACAACCACTTCTTCAACAAATAGAAGAACACAGGAACAACTGGATAGAACATCTGCAAAGAATAACAGAGGATAGGATACCAAAGATGGCACCCATGTATAATTCTGTAGGACGAAGATAGGTGGGAAGACCAAGAAAGCGCTGAGCTGAACGGATGTGAGATCGGAACAGGCAAAGACCTAATCCGTGAAGGATGATGATGATGAATATTTTAAGTACTTTGGATCAATAATTCAAAAAGATGGATATCTGATTTAGACGTTGAAAAATGAACAATAGAGACAAAGAAAGTTATTGGCATATTAAATTATATTTTATGGAGTAAACATACAATCAAAAGGACTAAATTATTAATATATAACACAATTGTGAAAAGTCTTTTATTATATGGTGCGAAAACATGGACGTTGAAGCAAAAACTCAGAAATAAATTATTAGTCACAGAAATGGACTTTTTAAGAAGATCGACAACAATATCAAAATTAGATAAAATATAAAATAATACAATAAGAGAAATAATGAATGTAGAAAAAGATATTGTAAAAGAGATTGAAGAAATCCAACTAAGGTGGTATGGACATATAATGAGAAGAAGGCACACAAACAAACAAAGAAGTATTGAAATGGATCCTCCTGGAAAAGGGAAACGTGGTAGATCAGAGCCAACGTGGATAAAGGGATTTCAAGACAACACGAAGAAGAGAAATATGACAGAAGCAGACACGCAAGACTGGGAAGTGTGGAAGAAAAAATGGTATATTTTGGTTGAGAACTGTGTAAATAACAGAAACAATCCTGAAATAAAAAATAATAAATTAAAACGATTGGTGTATCCTAATATAGGATATATTGCGAATTTAAGGGTTAAAGACAAAAAAGAAATTGTTAAATGTTTTGTCATACATCCATCAGAATATATTTATTTATATTTATTGTTAGACATCCTTTATCCGTATGTGCTTGTTAATTGCTGGTTGTGCCGCGTGCTGCAGCGATGATATGTAAGTATACACAATGTGTTGTTTGTTTGTTACCGCCCGCACATAATCCCATGTTTTTTATTCATTACTCTGCTTGCTCCCTGCTGTTTAATGGAAATCTGCGCGTGCTGAGGGTTCCCTGCAGAGAGGGCGACACACCGACAGCCCTGATTGCACCGCGGGAGTGTTCTCTTTATGATAATGTAGTTGTAGCCATGTGTGAACTACCTCCCTCCCCAGGCATCATGCTCAAAGACCATATTAAAATACACACACAGATAATACATATTGATAATACTATGAAAAACTTCTTGGTGAAGAGCAGAATGGTTTCCTGAAAGGATGATCTTGTTGTGATGAGTATTTTTCATAAAAATTATTAATAGAAAAACAGAGAATTCAATCTGGAAACTCCACTTGTAAATGCACAGGCCTCATGCTCAAAGGCTATATTAAAATACATACATACATAATATAGCGCATATATATAGAACATATCAATAAAACACATAGAAATACATTATAGGCCTATAATGGAAATGGACAGCTAATGACAAACGAGGGAAATTTTGAGGAAGTGGCTGAATTCAAATACCTAGGAACAATAATTACAAATAGGAATGAGCTGCACAAAGAAATTAAACATAGGCTCAATTCTGAAAATGCGTGCTATTATGCATTACAGGAACTCTAGACGTCCCAACTACTTTCAAAAAAAGTTAAACTGGAAATATAAAACAACTGTTATTCTACCAGTTATATTATATGAATGCGAAACATAGACTCTTATTTTAAGGGAGAAAAGGAGATTACGAGTATTTGAGATTAAGGTTCTTAGAAAAATGTTTGGACCAAAGAGAGATGAACATACAGGTGAATGGTAAAAATTACATAACAGTGAACTACATGGTCTTTATAGGAAGCCAGATATAATGAGAACAGTTAAGTCTCGTAGACTGCAGATGGCAGGACATGTGGCACGTATGGGAAATGAAAGACATGCTTGGAAGCTTCTGTAGGAAAACCAGAGGGAAAACGCCCAGTTGGTAGACCAAGAATGAGGTGGGAGAATAACATTAATCATGATTTGAGGGAAATAGATTATACAGGGAATGATTGGAAAACATTAGCTCGGGATAGGGATGCATGGAGAGTTTATGTCCACGCGGCCATGAACCATACGGGTTCGATAGTGCAAGTGAATTAGTTAGTTAGTTAGTTAGTTAGTTAGTTAGTTACGTTACGTTACGTTACGTTACGTTAAAAGGATTGAAAGTATTTTACGAATTAGTTTCTAAATTCACCGGAAGCGTAAATTCTCACTCAATCCTTGTAAACATAAAATATTGTTTGATAATAGACTTAACTGTTCTTATTACATATGGCTTCCTATAAAGACCACATAGTTAACTGTTATGTAGTCTTCTCCATTCACCTGTCTATTTATCTCTCTTTGGTCCAAATATTTTCCTAAGAGCTTGGTTCTCAAATACTCGTAATCCCCTTTCTTCCCTTAAAGTAAGAATCCATGTTTCACATCCATGTAACCTATAACTGGTAGAATAACGGTTTTATATATTTTCAGTTTAACGTTTTTTGAAAGGGGTTGGGAAGTCAAGAATCTCTGTAATACGTACACGTAGCGATAAAAAGAATGAGGCGCTTCAAAAACAGAATTCCTGTTATGCCCACTGCGCATACTCGAAAAGCCATAGCTGTGGTTCACGAGTTAACGCATTGTTAAATGTTTTAAATACGCTGTATTTGGTTTTAATGGTCTTAAATAGTTAAAGAACAGTGAAGGAGACGTGTTTCTAGATATTCGACAAATACAATATTACTCAAATTGCGACATTTTAAATAAATTTCAACTCTCGTTCATAGTGTACAAGTAAACAAGGCAATTAGCATCCGACGTTCTAGTAGCGTAAATCGTTAAACTACTTACAACAAGATGAAATGTAGGCCTATGTGAGAGCCAAGGTTCGAATCCTCCGACAAATTTTTTATTCATTTCTATTTTCGCAAAATACATCCTGTAACATTTAATTCTAGCCACGTAATCTAAGCCAACGTCCAATTTACACATTCTTAAGTAATATTCTTGCCTTCGTAAATTCTGTAACACTATTTAGCTACCGGTATAAATTTAATTGTGTGTGCAGTAGCATGTTTTAATAATAATGCTATAAATTTATGTAATAAAATATAATATAGCTTCTTATTTATGAGTTTATTTATTTATTTATTACGTATTAGCGAGGAAAATGTTTCACCCTTCAATAAAAATATTCAGTTTATATATGTCCAGCATAATAATAGCCCATAGATGATGGACAATAATGAAAAATAATAATAATAATAATTATTATTATTATTATTATTATTATTATTATTATTATTATTATTATTATTATTATTATTTATTATTATTATTATTATTATTATTATTATTATTATATTATTATACATCATACTATAATCATAATAATAATAATAATAATAATAATAATAATAATAATAATAATAATAATAATAATAATATATGGGATGTATCAAATGATGTGATCAAAATTAACTCAAAATATACCCAAGAAAATGACATAAAATATAGAATTCAAAAAGGCAGATCGATAATAATAATGTTAAAAGGAATTTTCTGGGATAAGAACATAAGAATAGATACCAAATTATACATTTATAAATCCATAATTCGAAGCACGCTAACATATGGTGCAGAAACTTAGCAGTTTAATAAAAATTTGAGTTTAAAGCTTATGTCTACTGAAATGGATTGTTTCAGACGCTCAACGAGACATTCTAAATTGGGAAAAAATAAGAAATACCATCATCACACAACAAATGAAAGTCCAAAATTCAATATTAGACTTTATGAGATACAGACAACTAGAATGGTATGGTCATATAGCCTACGTAGGATGCCAGAGAAAAGATTGCCCAGACAAGCTTTGGAATGGATTCCACCTGGAAAAAGGAAAGAGAGGTCGGCCTAGATTTAAATTGATGGATGATGTAAGAAGAGGTATGGGGGAGCTAGGTCTGGAAGAATTGGAATGAGAAAATAGAGAAGAATGGAGAAAGAAGATAAAAATTTAAAAAGCTTTAGGAATAGGAAGATGTTTTATTACACTGTAAACCTGTTTATAAGTAATTAAATAAATAATATTAATAATAAAAATAGTAAAACTTCCAAATAGTTAGTACGTTTTTTCTTTAAGAATGGACATACAGAATAAAATAAAAAGCAATTTAGCAATTTAAAAAAATTAACCTCATGGGGAATCGAACCTGTAACCTCTTCCATATGAATGAAGCCACTAAGCACTGAGCTAAGCTTTCGCTGCCTTGCTGTGTTTAGAAAAGAATGCTCTTCAAAGGAAGAAGGGAAACGTATTGTAGCTCTGCTGTGCAATTAGTTTACTCGTGTGAATAGCGCGTTAGAACTTGAAATATTCGAGATCAAGAGTCGGCCCATTCTTTTTGTCGCTAAGTGTACAAAATAGCAAGCATTTCCAGAATTGAGCCTATGTTTAATTTCTTTGTGCATCTCATTCCTATTTGTGATCATTGTTCCCAGATATTTGAATTCAGCCACTTCCTCAAAATTTCACTCATTTGTCATTTCATTTTTACTATCTTATTTAATTATTGTTTTATTTTTTCAACACTAAAACAGTAAAAGGCAAAATGTTAACTGCGCCTGTACTTCTTGCTGCGAGTTTGGTTGTAGAAATGCCACAAATTACGTCGTGCCTTTTGCGCTGTTCGTTGTTTGTTGTCTGTAACGACTTGAAGAGCTCTCGACTTGTGACGCAGTGGCGGATGTTCACGTCTCATCAACTGACAGAGATGTCTCTCCTTTCTCCACACATAATGCACCTTTATTCTCAACCGGATTTCCCTCATCTTTCGTGTTAATCGACATGAAAACGTGTTTTATCATCTGAGTTACAACTTTTATATTACAGGTTAATCTTCTTCTTCTTCTTCTTCATCTTCTTCAGCCTCCCGCGCCTGGCAGGTCATGGAAGAAGGTCCAGACTAAAAGAGATACCCATCGAAGAAGAAGGGCTAGTAACTCACTTCCAAGATGTGAAATCTTCAATTACTCACAGAAACATTCACGAAGTACCACAACTACGATGGAAGGACGTCACCATACCCCGGACCTGAAGTGAATGAACACGCAACAAGCTGCCAGCTTTCATGCGTAGAGGAAGAAGAAGAAGAAGAATTTAAAGGTTAATAAAAACTAAATATAATGTCAATAAGATATAAAATATTTAAAAAATAAAGTTACGGATATAGCATATTTTCGACTAAACACAGGACATGATTTTTTGCAGCTCATCTACATCGGATTGGAATCTACATAAGCCCTCATTGCCCACTGTGCTCCACATGGACAGAAACCACCTGCTACAGTGTCAGGCACTTCTCTCTCCTACGCTGAAGGATAGATACTGGGAAGCAAGGGCGTCGTCCGTCACCGTGGCGTAGTCGAGTCCCTACCTTCCACTCCGGCGACCCGGGTCCGATTCCCGGCGGGGTGATTTTAAATCTCCACCTTGGGTCTGGGTGTGTCCTGTCCTTACGTCTACATGTGAGAATGAAATAAAGTTAACAAAAAGGTAAAACAATAAGGTTAAACAATAGGGAAAAAACAAAAAAAAACAGCGTAAAACGAAAAGGAGAAAAAAAGGGCCAAACTTTCTGTTTTACTATAATTTTTTATTGTTTTAATTTATTGTTATATTATTTGTTTACTTATAATTATGGGCAATGACCTCTGTCAAGTCCCCTGCATTTGTATAAAAAGTTACGGATACTTTAGTTTGTATTTACAATACCTCCTAAGGCCTATTCGTGACATAGAATTATTAGAAAACTAAAACATAAGTTAAAATATATATACAGTCAATATGCCCATTTCACCAATTAATGTTTAAAAAGGTCAACAAGTTTCCACAACCAAGCTGTCATTCTCAAGACCAGATATTGACAGTCAATATCTGGTCTTGAGAATGACAGCTTGGCTGTGGAAACTTGTTGACCTTTTTAAACATTAATTGGTGAAATGGGCATATTGACTGTAGCCTATATATATTTTAATATTTGATCACCAAGAAGATCACTTGTGTATTAAATACATTGACATCCAGGTCAATTTCATCTTTATTGACTATAGGAGTCAATATCTGGTCTTGAGAATGACAGCTTGGCTGTGGAAACTTGTTGACCTTTTTAAACATTAATTGGTGAAATGGGCATATTGACTGTATATATATTTTAATATTTGATCACCAAGAAGTTCACTTGTGTATTAAATACATTGACATCCAGGTCAATTTGATCTTTATTGACTATAGGAGTCAATATCTGGTCTTGAGAATGACAGCTTGGCTGTGGAAACTTGTTGACCTTTTTAAACATTAATTGGTGAAATGGGCATATTTGACTGTATATATATTTTAATATTTGATCACCAAGAAGATCACTTGTGTATTAAATACATTGACATCCAGGTCAATTTGATCTTTATTGACTATAGGAGTCAATATCTGGTCTTGAGAATGACAGCTTGGCTTGTGGAAACTTGTTGACCTTTTTAAACATTAATTGGTTGAAATGGGCATATTGACTGTATATATATTTTAATATTTGATCACCAAGAAGATCACTTGTGTATTAAATACATTGACATCCAGGTCAATTTGATCTTTATTGACTATAGGAGTCAATATCTGGTCTTGAGAATGACAGCTTGGCTGTGGAAACTTGTTGACCTTTTAAACATTAATTGGTGAAATGGGCATATTGACTGTATATATATTTTAATATTTGATCACCAAGAAGATCACTTGTGTATTAAATACATTGACATCCAGGTCAATTTGATCTTTATTGACTATAGGAGTCAATATCTGGTCTTGAGAATGACAGCTTGGCTGTGGAAACTTGTTGACCTTTTTAAACATTAATTGGTGAAATGGGCATATTGACTGTATATATATTTTAATATTTGATCACCAAGAAGATCACTTGTGTATTAAATACATTGACATCCAGGTCAATTTGATCTTTATTGACTATAGGAGTCAATATCTGGTCTTGAGAATGACAGCTTGGCTGTGGAAACTTGTTGACCTTTTTAACATTAATTGTGAAATGGGCATATTGACTGTATATATATTTTAATATTTGATCACCAAGAAGATCACTTGTGTTAAATACATTGACATCCAGGTCAATTTGATCTTTATTGACTATAGGAGTCAATATCTGGTCTTGAGAATGACAGCTTGGCTGTGGAAACTTGTTGACCTTTTTAAACATTAATTGGTGAAATGGGCATATTGACTGTATATATATTTTAATATTTGATCACCAAGAAGATCACTTGTGTATTAAATACATTGACATCCAGGTCAATTTGATCTTATTGACTATAGGAGTCAATATCTGGTCTTGAGAATGACAGCTTGGCTGTGGAAACTTGTTGACCTTTTTAAACATTAATTGGTGAAATGGCATATTGACTGTATATATATTTTAATATTTGATCACCAAGAAGATCACTTGTGTATTAAATACATTGACATCCAGGTCAATTTGATCTTTATGACTATAGGAGTCAATATCTGGTCTTGAGAATGACAGCTTGGCTGTGGAAACTTGTTGACCTTTTTAAACATTAATTGGTGAAATGGGCATATTGACTGTATATATAATTTTAATATTTGATCACCAAGAAGATCACTTGTGTATTAAATACATTGACATCCAGGTCAATTTGATCTTTATTGACTATAGGAGTCAATATCTGGTCTGAGAATGACAGCTTGGCTGTGGAAACTTGTTGACCTTTTTAAACATTAATTGGTGAAATGGGCATATTGACTGTATATATATTTTAATATTTGATCACCAAGAAGATCACTTGTGTATTAAATACATTGACATCCAGGTCAATTTGATCTTTATTGACTATAGGAGTCAATATCTGGTCTTGAGAATGACAGCTTGGCTGTGGAAACTTGTTGACCTTTTTAAACATTAATTGGTGAAATGGGCATATTGACTGTATATATATTTTAATATTTGATCACCAAGAAGATCACTTGTGTATTAAATACATTGACATCCAGGTCAATTTGATCTTTATTGACTATAGGAGTCAATATCTGGTCTTGAGAATGACAGCTTGGCTGTGGAAACTTGTTGACCTTTTTAAACATTAATTGGTGAAATGGGCATATTGACTGTATATATATTTTAATATTTGATCACCAAGAAGATCACTTGTGTATTAAATACATTGACATCCAGGTCAATTTGATCTTTATTGACTATAGGAGTCAATATCTGGTCTTGAGAATGACAGCTTGGCTGTGGAAACTTGTTGACCTTTTTAACATTAATTGGTGAAATGGGCATATTGACTGTATATATATTTTAATATTTGATCACCAAGAAGATCACTTGTGTATTAAATACATGACATCCAGGTCAATTTGATCTTTATTGACTATAGGAGTCAATATCTGGTCTTGAGAATGACAGCTTGGCTGTGGAAACTTGTTGACCTTTTTAAACATTAATTGGTGAAATGGGCATATTGACTGTATATATATTTTAATATTTGATCACCAAGAAGATCACTTGTGTATTAAATACATTGACATCCAGGTCAATTTGATCTTTATTGACTATAGGAGTCAATATCTGGTCTTGAGAATGACAGCTTGGCTGTGGAAACTTGTTGACCTTTTTAAACATTAATTGGTGAAATGGGCATATTGACTGTATATATATTTTAATATTTGATCACCAAGAAGATCACTTGTGTATTAAATACATTGACATCCAGGTCAATTTGATCTTTATTGACTATAGGAGTCAATATCTGGTCTTGAGAATGACAGCTTGGCTGTGGAAACTTGTTGACCTTTTTAAACATTAATTGGTGTGAAATGGGCATATTGACTGTATATATATTTTAATATTTGATCACCAAGAAGATCACTTGTGTATTAAATACATTGACATCCAGGTCAATTTGATCTTTATTGACTATAGGAGTCAATATCTGGTCTTGAGAATGACAGCTTGGCTGTGGAAACTTGTTGACCTTTTTAAACATTAATTGGTGAAATGGGCATATTGACTGTATATATATTTTAATATTTGATCACCAAGAAGATCACTTGTGTATTAAATACATTGACATCCAGGTCAATTTGATCTTTATTGACTATAGGAGTCAATATCTGGTCTTGAGAATGACAGCTTGGCTGTGGAAACTTGTTGACCTTTTTAAACATTAATTGGTGAAATGGGCATATTGACTGTATATATATTTTAATATTTGATCACCAAGAAGATCACTTGTGTATTAAATACATTGACATCCAGGTCAATTTGATCTTTATTGACTATAGGAGTCAATATCTGGTCTTGAGAATGACAGCTTGGCTGTGGAAACTTGTTGACCTTTTTAAACATTAATTGGTGAAATGGGCATATTGACTGTATATATATTTTAATATTTGATCACCAAGAAGATCACTTGTGTATTAAAACATAAGTATTTTAAAGTAGGAGTACTGCACAGTTTAGTTTCGACTAAAGGGACTGCCCACAGTGGCAGTGTTGAATGCTTTTATTGGAAAATAATGTGACTGCAGGGGAAAGACCTCCTGTAGTCCTTCAATACTTTATGTAGATATTATTATACGTGTTGTTACAGATGGCATTTCTCCTCAAACAAAAATTCAAATCAAGTTTTTTTGAGTCTAGAAATATCTTACCTCAATTTAATGTTGATTTGTTCTCGAACATGTTTCGATAATATTTTTCTATATCATCGTCAGCTTTGCTAGACTGATGAGTTTTATGTTGTGAACCCTGGATGTCGATATCAGCTCCCTCTTCCGGCTGGTCGAAGAACCTCAAAACTAGGTCACGTTCATCTCTGATATCTTGACTTCTCTTTTGATCTCTAAAATATACACCTGCAACGGATCTCAGAAATTTCATTTCTATTGTCTCAATTTTATGTTTATCACAGATCGTTAAAGGCCAAGTCTCAGACCCGTATGTTAACGTTGGAACGGCTACTGTTTTGTAAAATTTTAATTGAGTTTCCCTTGTGGTCTTATTTCTCAAATATCTTCTTATTGAACCACATATATGTTGAAATTTCCCTAATATCTTCTCCATATCCAATTTTTGCAGGTATGATATCATGCATCGCAGATAATTAGCCTAATGCTGAATGAAATTATATCATTGGAGTCCCGCGCCGTAGCCGAGCGGTTAAGGTAGGAAGCCTTGGCGCAGAGCTACGGGACTTGCGCTGGTTCGAGTCTCCATGGGGGAAGAAATTTTCTCATGGTATTTCGGCCAGTATGGGACCGGTGCCCACCCAGCATCGTGAGGCAATAACGGCTGGGGGACTCGACATGCTAACCACATGTCACCCCCTACACTGGCTGTTGATCATCTACCTCTGTGATTGACACATGTGGATGTGAAGGGCCAGCAGCCGGCTGGTAAAAGGGCAACCGCTGAAAAGTGGAAAGACCCTCACTCGGATATCATTGGAAAAATCCAAGGAGCAAGTCCTCCGGGAGGGACTATAAACCGTGGGTCCCGATTCTGAAGATTTCCAGGCTCGTAAAAGATCCTTAAGCCTGAATGAGAAGGCCTCTAAGCAAAATTTACCGAATTTTCCCGTCTTAGTACTACCTTGGTTTCCTAGATGTCAGTATGAGGCGGAACGCTGACCACTGACCATTCAAATGGCATCTATACGAAAACAAGTGTAACTAAATTAGTATGGTTCAATTTCTTCCCTGTAGGGGAAGAGCGCCTAAATCTATGTTAAGGGAAACATGGGCTTACAAAATACAAGAAGAAGATATTAAAAATAAATGACTATTCAACAATAGAAAAGCACAGCCTATTGGATACAACTAAAAATTCAGACGAGATGTGGCCTTCGATCTTGAAGTATCTATAATAAGAATTCTTTCTTCTTCTTCTTCTTCTTCTTCTAACGAGGATTAAACCTTATTCATTCGATCCGGCTCCAAGTATCATAGCTGCTTTGTCCATCCCTTTCATGGGCGTCCTCGATCTCTTTATCCCTTAAATTCATAATGTATCCTTTTGGATACATCAGTTGGTTCAGTAAATTTAATATTTTAAATAAATCAGAAGAAAACGAACAAAATGAAACCACTTAAATGTGTGTATAATTATACAACAAACCTAATAATAACAATTATACAAGATTCAGTTTTCACTGCGGTCCGCCACATTCAAATAACTAAGAGAAGAAATTTGTGTTTTGCCAATTTAAGGGTTATCCTCCTCTTGGTTGATAGTTCAGACTTTTTCTAGGCAATCTGTTGGTATCCATTCTGCAGACATGTTCATACCATTTTCTCCTATACTCTTCTAATCTGTCAAATTGAATATTTGTAGTTCTTTACGGATATCTTCACTTCGTCATTTTTTCATTAAAGTAGGCCTATATCCTGCCACAAATCGTAAATATTTCATTTCTGCTGCTTCTATTCTTTTAATGGTCTGTTCATTCAAAACCCATATTTCTGAGACACAATATTGCAGGTATAGCCAATTCTTTACAAAATTTTGAATGTGTTTCTTTTATTACTTTCTTTCCCAGTGTTCTTTTTAAGGGTGCCACATAAATATTGAGGGTATGCGCCGTAGTGTAGTGGTTAAGGCACTGCGCTACAAGCCGGAAGGTAAAGGGTTCGAGTCCCGGTGGGGTCAGGATTTCTAAACTAACCCAAGCTTTCTGGCGGCACTATGGCCCTGGTCGACTCAGCCTCTAACTGAAATGAGTACCAGACGCTTGTTCTGGGGGTAAAGGCGACCTTCACGCAGAGCTGACATGTTATAAAAAGTGGGAGCCTTACCTCCTACTGCCCCAAGGGCCTCCTGAGAGATCACTTAACCTTTTTTTACCTTTACATAAACATTTAAATATTTGTAAATTATTATTTGTCTTTTTTTCTATTACAGCCTAAAGATTCACCTAGATAATTTAAATATTTTACTTGTTCTAGCGTTTTGTCATTTAGCACTTTTTTTTTTTTTGCAACACTGAACCATTACTTTAGTTTTGTTGAAGAAATTTCTAGGTTGTAATCTTTTGCAATATTATTTAATTTAAAAATCACTCTTCGTATAATCTTCTTCTTCTTCTTCTTCGTCACGGTTTAGGTTTATTGCTTAGCATGTTCCGGCTCCAAATTGCTGCTGTTTCCATCTTTTCTTTGGTCTTCCCAAATGTTTTCTTCCTCTTGGTGAATGGTTGTATGCTGCTTTTGGTATTCTGTTCTAAGTCATCCTTGCTAAGTGTTCTTTCCAGTTTGTTCTGTATTACTCTATTGTTGTATTTAATTCCGCTACTTTTAGTTGCTGTCTTATTTCTTTTTTTTCTTCTTCTTCTTCTTCTGTTCTTTGATATCCTGCTATTGGTCTGAGGAATTTCATTTCAGCAGCTTGTATTCTGGCAGATTGTTGTGTTATCACTGTCCATGTTTCGGATCCGTAAGGAATAATAGGAACTACCATTGTCTTGTATAATTTCATTATAAAGTCTTTCCTGGCTTTATTTTTCAAAGTTTTTTTTTGTGTTCCTGTTATATAATTAAACTTATTTAGTTTTTTATTTATATCTGTTTCCGTTGATAATTGTGTGTTCAATAATTGTGTTTTAAATAATGATTTTGCTGAGTTGTATACTAAAAAAATAAATTAATAACCTATAATGTTGGTTATAATATACAGTTTGATGTGTTTCATTTTTTTCTCCATTAGGGTGCATTCCTATAATATTGCGATCCTATTTGGCAATAAATAAGTATGATAAAGTTGCAGTGGATGACAAATGAAAATATCCAGGCATTTTTCATTTGTTTTTAAACATCGCCGTATCTTGTGTGATGCTGTAGTAATACTTTTGTTTCAGTTTTTGTAAGTTAAAGACAATTTTTAAATTATCTTATAGGAAAAAATTATGTACCCTGTTCACATATAGAGGAAATTCGGGTAATTTGGACCCGTGTTTTGAATTTGTTGTTTTTCTTCTTTAGATTAAGGGATTTGAATTTTTTTAATTACAGTGATTATCATTAGTGTTATAGCTATAAAATAGCATTGTTATTTTATTCAAATATGGAAACATCTTCATAATTTATAAACTTTTTTACATTACAACAAAGGTCCACTTTAACCTCCATATTCGGATATAGTGGACCCCAGAGCCCACCTTCGCTTTTAGTATATTTTTAAGTTTTATTTACTCTATTAATTTATACAGACAGGCACGAATTAATCTGAAAATATTTATGACTGATCATAATTAAGAAGCGTTAATATTTATTTAATGTTTTGAAAAATTATTGTTGATTATAACATTCACACATCATTCAACTGCAGAAAGCGACGGTCTTTGGGTTTAGTAAAATGACAAGGATATTAAATAAAATTAACAAAGTAAATGGTTTTTACAGACTATTTAACTCATGCCCCAAATGGGAGTCAATGACCAATCACGTTTCAATGATTTCTGTTTACAACCAATCAGAATTGTGTTTCACCAAATATTTATCAGTGTTATAATTACCATATTAAAGAAAGCTCCTCCTTACAATAATGCGTTCCTTTGGCAATAAATAGTATGATCTGGTTGCAGTGATAAACAAAAGAAGCACTAAAAGCGTATCTATCGCTTGTCATTTGTTTTCAAACATAGCCGTTTACATTAAATATATAAATATTTTAAAATAACTACAGTAAAATAATGATTTGTGAGTAAACAGCTTAATTTTATTCGTTAAGTAGTCCTAACAAATGCCACTCTTGATTTCCAAATTCTCTAGATAAATTCACTCCTCACTTCGTGAGTCGTGAATTTATCGATAATTTGAAAATCACTCGTGGCATTACTTATGATAACATCCTCATTGATAAAATATACGTATTCGTGTAAAGTGGACCCAGCCGAATTCCTTTGTTATGTTTAATTATTTTATACAGCCACCACGTTACATAATATCAAACCAAACCCATCAGAATAGCCTATTAAAACAGCATCTACATAATATAATATAATAAATTTAGGAGTTTTTTCAACATTTAATATTCAATAGCAGAAATTAAGAATTGATTCTTAGCTTTGAAAAACTTTTAAAATAGTAATATTCATAAACATCACAAATAAACGCTTATTCGCACAAAGAATAACAGAAACTGGCCTTGAACCCGTCAAAGTTGATGAGGGGAAGAAGTTAAAATATTTTCTGTTCGAGGGCAGCACGAATTAAAGAAAATATTAACATGGTCCACTCAAACAGAAGGGTCCACATTACCCGAATCTCCCTATACAAAATATATTTAAGTTATATAAAATAATTTTTCATTGTAGTTGTATAATAATAATTAAAAAATAATTATTGCCAAACAGTGGGTAAGTTTATGAATGCACAAATTGGCATCACTTTTGTATAAGAGTGGTGTAACAGGTGGCTGCCTTGCCGACTCGTGTAGGTGGTGTGGGTCTACTTGTTTGCTTGCTCGCTCGTTATAACGGACGGCCGGCCTCGCGCTGCAATACAAGAAAACGTGTTTTTGCTTTGATTGAATCAATTAAAGAACACCACAGTCCTACTGTGTTTCCAGTGACACGATCGAATGTTTGTGTTATGTTTTCGCACTACACTCCAGTACCACTCAACTTGCAACCTCTACATTTTGTACGTTCGCGCGTTTTGTTCTCTATCAAAGGTTCGATATGAGCCAGGATCTTTCTTACCGATTATAACAAAGCTCTAATAACTGGCACTAGCGAACCCGTAGGTTCATGGCCGCGCGGATATAAGCTCTCCATACATCCCTATCCTGAGCTAATATTTTCCGATCATTCCCTGTATAATCATCTACTTCCCTCAAATCATAGTTAATATTATTCTCCCACCTCATTCTTGGTCTACCAACTGGGCGTTTTCCCTCTGGTTTTCCTACAAGAAGCTTCCATACACGTCTTTCATTACCCATTCGTTCCACGTGTCCTGCCCATCGTAGTCTAAGAGACTAAACTGTCGTCATTATATGTGGCTTCCTATAAAGACCATGTAGTTCACTGTTATGTAGTCTTCTCCATTCACTTGTCTATTCATCTCTCTTTGGTTCAAAAATGTTCCTAAGAACATTATTCTCAAATACTCGTAATCTCCTTTCCTCCCTTAAAGTAAGAGTACATGTTTCGCATTCATATAACATAACTGGTGGGGCACGCCGTAGCGTAGTGGTTAAGGCAGTGCGCTACAAACCGGAAGGTCGAGGGTTCAAGTCCCAGTGGGGTCAGGATTTTTAAACTGACCCAAACCTTCTGGTGGCACCATAGCCCTGGGGTCGACTCAGCCTCTAACTGAAGTGATTACCAGGTGCTTGTTCTGGGGGTAAAGGTGGCCGTCACTCAGGGCTGACAACCCGGCTGATATCAAGTGCCGATTGTCTGGAAAAAGTGGGAGCCTTAACATCCTACTACCTCAAGGGCATCCCGAGGCCTGTAATGGAAACACTTTACTTTACTATAACATAACTGGTAGAATAACTGTTTTATGTATTTTCAGTTTAACGTTTCTTGAAAGGAGTTGGGACGACAAGAGTCTCTGTAATGCATCCATCCATAGTAATTCTGCCCGAAGGCAGGTCCTTCACTGCAATCATAGCACTCGCATGCTATTCCTGCAGCTTTACTAGGGAATTGTAGGTGTGGTAGCTTCCCGTTGCTTTCCACACCGGTGAAGGATAATGGTGATGATGATGATAATGATAAGGATGATGATGATTATGATGGCCATATGTTTGGGCCTTAAAGTTTTCCTGACATTTGTCTTACAGGTGAGGAAAAACACCGATAAAAACCTCACCCAGAAAAACTGCCCCGACCGGGGATCGAACCCGGGCCCGCTGCGTGACAAGGCAGCACGCTACCTCGAGACCACAGCGGTGGACTCTGTAATGCATAATAGCACGCATTTCCAGAATTGAGTCTATGTTTAATTTCTCTGTGCATCTCATTTCTATTTGTGATTATTGTTCCCTAGGTATTTAAATTCAGCCACTTCCTCAAGATTTTTCTCATTTGTCATTAGCTGCCGATTTAAGCTTTAATAAAGTGTCAAATTTATTATGTACAAAATAAAAGCTATTAGAAACTCATGTTGAGTGTATTGTGTAAATGTGATACCTCCGCTCCGGAGTTATAGAGGGGACAAAAACAATTAAATTTAACATAGGCACCCATGTCCGGAAATGTGCCCTTTTTTCGTTACACACAAAATACCATTACAACACATGTTGCTCTCTCAGACACCGCACGGCTGGTATTATCGCCACACTATGATGGTTGTCTGTTTATATAAAAGCGGGTGCCGCAGTGGTTTTACTTCCCGCACGAGGTTTGTAATATGTAATATTACAGTAGGCCTATAGTTATTTAGGTTGGTGGAATTAAGGTCATGTGGCCTTCTCTTCCACTCACCTGGATTAACATATGTTACATTTAAATAAAAAAATTACAATGATAGTACATAGGCCTACTAAACAATTAATTATCTGGTCAAACTGAACAATAATGAAAATAATGTGTAATAGTAGAATAGAATTAAATATAATTAAAACCAGTGAAAGAATGTATACACTAAGCTCGAATCTATTATACATAAAAAAATAAATTAAAAATACAAATAAAGTAATAAACTGTAATGAATTAATTATTGCTTATATATATATATATATATATATATATATATATATATATATATATGGGGCACGCCGTAGCGTAGTGGTTAAGGCACTGAGCTACAAGCCGGAGGGTCGAGGGTTCAAGTCCCGTTGGGGTCAGGATTTTTAAACTGACCCAAACCCTCTGGCGGCACTATGGCCCTGGGGTTGACTCAGCCTCTAACGTAAATGAGTACCAGACGCTTGTTCTGGGGGTAAAGGCGGCCGTCACGCAGGGCTGACAACCCGGCTGACATAAAGTGCCGATTGTCTAGAAAAAGTGGGAGCCTTAACCTTCTATTACCCCATGGGCCTCCGGGTCTGTTGTGGGATCACTTTACTTATATATATATATATATATATATATATATAAGACATTAGGTAAATATATTGACAAATCTTAATACTATTTTTCTATCTCTATCTTCGGGTTTTTACAGCTGCTGCCGTCTTCCCGTGCCAAACCTCCAAAGCCTACGGTCTTGGGCATCTTCGATGCTTAGCCCTCTAGCTTGCATTAGCCTACTGTCTTCATGTTTTCCTTCCATGTTAACCTTGGTCTTCCTCTTTTCTTCTTTCTGTTAGGATGCCATTCATATAGTTGCTTCGGCCATCGCTCATCTTCCATTCTTAAAACATGTCCTAACCACTTTAATTCCTTTTCCTCAATTCTTTCAATTATGCTTTCTTCTGCTTCCATTTTGTTTCTAATTTCCTTATTTGTGACACGTTCTAATTTAGACTTTCTGGCACTTCTTCGTAAATAATCCATTTCTAGAGCTATTAGTCTATTCTTGTAGTAGGCCTACTTATTGATTGTCCATACCTCTAATACTATTTTTATTAAATAATAAAAAAACAAATTATTATTTTAATATTATAATGATATTGTGAAACGAATCAAACCGTGGACCTCTAGTTATTACAGACCTGACACAACCTGGTTCAGACATTAATTTTTATTTTCACAATATCATTATAATATTATAATATGGTTCATTATTGGAACTGTATTAAATTATTATTTGTTAAAAAAGTAGGAAGTTGAACTTTCAATATGGTCGTCATTGCTGTAAGTACGACAAAACACACTATCGCACGCAAAAAAATATTTTTCCAGCATCTAGATATACCTACATGTTTGAAGTACTCTCCCAAAATGTTGGCATTCCTTCAGTTACACCCTACATAAATATAATCAATAGGCTATATTAGTTTTGTAACATGTACTACTACATTCAAACGTAAGTCCGGAACGTGGCTTCTAAACCTGCATTTCACTGCTGCTTCTCCTTTCAGCCAATCACAGCTTTGGTTTTGTCTCTCTGCTAGAGATAAAACCTCTGTAAATCAGCGCGTTTTAAGATAACATGTGGCGCAAGCGGTTAGAGTTCGCCTGTCAACGCATGTCCCGAGATATAGTATCGGTCACGCCACGTGGGCTTCGTGCTGGACGAAACAAAATCTGCGCAGGTTTTTCTCGGGGTTTCTCCCGTTTTCCCCTCCCACAATTTTTTCACTCCCATATTATTCACTTTATTTCATTTAATTTCATTAACCACTGTGATGGTGCATCGGCGTGATCGGCCAACATCCTTATATTATCGTCCAACTATAATGGTTGTCCAGCGGCTCGCTGTTTCCCCGCAGTTATACATACTTACTTACTCACTGGCACTATCGAACCCGTAGGTTCATGGCAGCGCGGACATAAGCTCTCCATACATCCCTATCCTGAGCTAATGCTTTCCAATCATTCCCTGTATAATCTACTTCCCTCAAATCATAATTAATGTTGTTCTCCCACCTCATTCTTGGTCTGCCAACTGGGCGTTTTCCCTCTGGCTTTCCTACAAGAAGATTCCATGCACGTCTTTCATTCCTCATTCGTGCCACATGTCCTGCCCATTGCAGTCTACGAGACTTAACTGTTCTTATTATATCTGGCTTCCTATAAAGACCATGTAGTTCCAAAGATGCCGACTACCGCCACTGTAATAATTCAGCATGTTAATCATTGTCAAGCATTGTCACGCACTGCTTTTATATAAATGGACAACCATCATAGTGAGGCGATAATTTACAGACCGTCAACATGAGGGGCTTCATAGAATCTCATCCCTCGGCCCGGCCCTATGACAGAAATAAGTTGAAGAGGTTTTTATTGTTTATAACGTTACACGACGGCCGCGGTGGAGTAGTGGCTATGCTCCTTGAGGAGAGCAGCAAGATGTTCAAAATCAGAAAAAAATAAGAAATAATGTCATACGAGAAAAAATGAATATTAGATGTTCAATAGTAGATTATATAAGATACAAGGAATTAAGTTGGTATGGGCACGTACGACGAATACAAGAAAAAAGTTACCCATAAAAACATTGGAATGGTGTCCACCTGGAAGAAGAAGGAAAGGAAGACCTCGAAACTCGGGATGCAAGAAATAACAACTGGAATGAGAACAAGAGGAGTGGAGGAAATGGAGTGGATAGATTGATACGAGTGGAGAAGGGAAATAAAATTTTAGGCACATAAAGATGTGTTAACATTGAAAATCTGTATATAAATAAAATTATTTTTGATTGCGGATGAGCCCATGTATGACTACGCAAAGTACTTAGAGGCGTTTCCTTTGAGCCCAAATTTCTTTCATTCTTTTGCTATGAGCTTGTTTTCTATCATCTGTCCAAGTTGTTCCAGTTTTTTTTCTTCGGTTTGTCCTCTTGGTCAACTTGCCACTTATTCACCTTAATTCTAAATATATCTCTGTTTGGGATATCTTCTTTAGTAATTCCTGCCAATTTTAAGTCCTTTCTGACTTCATCAATCCACTTCATAGTATCCACTGGAGCTTTACTTCTGTTTTCGTAGAATTCCATTATCTGTTTTGTAAGCCTATTTGAGTTCATTCGTTTAATATGGCCATAAAATTTTAACCTGAATGTCTGTATATATTTTTATTTCCATTTTACTTCCGAGTCTAAACGCTTCACCTATGACTTGTGGATCTAAAACTTTTCTTATAATTTTGCATTATTTTTTCACTATATTTTCGATATCTTTTTTTCTGTTCAAAATTAATGTTTCTGCTCCATAGAGCCCCCCAGGAGCTATCACCTTGACGTGGTGGGGGGGCTTAGTACCCGATGAACCAGACGACTCTACTGGGGAAGATTGACTTAGGTTAATCTTGCTGGTGGGTAAGAGGCGAGGGGAACTAAGTATAGCTCACAACGAAGGAATGGCGTCTGTATCCATATTGGGCGGCCACATCTTCGTCAAGTCAAGTCTTCAACGGTCAACAGGGCGACAAGGAATAGCACAGCTAAACTTGTAGGGCTTGAAGAGCGGAAGAAGCAGCCCTCTCTTGGGGGGTGGATACCCAGAGGAGCATGTTTGGAGGCTCAGAGGAAGCAGCCCTTCCACCATCCTTGTCCTGCGAAGCGCTCGTAACGCTTCCAGGAGACATTTATCTTACTGAGAAGCTTCATGGAAATCAGCCGGAATTATCAAGCAAGAGGAAGGCGTGATGTTGGAAGACCTAGAAAGACGTTGGGCTGATGCAATATGAAGTCGGAACGGGCAATTGCCTAATCCTTGGAGTGATGATGATGATGATGCTCCATAGAGGCACTCTGGTTTAATTAGAGTGTTATAGTGTCATAATTTTGTATGTAAAGATATGCATTTTTTTATTATAAGTGTTGAGATTATTATTATTATTATTATTATCATTATCATTATCATTATCATTATCATTATCATTATCATTATCATTATCATTATCATTATCATTATCATCATTATTATTATTATTATTATTATTATTATTATTATTATTATTATTATTATTATTATTATTATTATTATTATTATTATTATTATTATTATTATTATTTCTAAAGTTGTGTTGTCTAGGAGGAGGCCCTGACATTAAGCTGAACAATCATTCGGGGAGCCTCTTCATGTCTTTGTAGGTCAAAAAAGTATTATCTGATCCATAGTTAAAATCCCTCTCCCGACAGGTCATGTCACTGCAAAGGCCCAGGTGGAGCCTGGCACGTAAAAGTACGTGTAAGGCACCGGTAATAGATTTAACTGCGTCAATGGAATTGAATTATTATTTCTAGAAAAATGAACTAGTGAACTCTAGTAGGAATATTAATTTTACGATTCAAGTTTATAGGAGAAATATTTCCTGTTCTGATACATAACTATTATCAAGAACATATCTTCATCATAGAATGTGAAGTAATACCTGCCCCATGATTTAATAAAATGGCCGCGATATATTAATCGGATAATTTTCCCCAGTAAAATATCTATAAATATTATAAATACGTCATGATGCGTAAATAGAAATGGTATATTGTAGTTGTAAACTTTTATAAGATTCATATGTTCCGCTGATGATGGGGGACTAGTCCCGAAAGCGTACTACAGAAAATAATAAAGTTGAGGAGACGGACATTTTAGGGTAAATATTTCATAATTTTATACTTTGATATTATAGTAATTAGAAGAAAGTATTGTTGTTGTTTGGAGTTCATACTCTTCAATGTTACAATAATTAAGAACTATTTTTCTTAACTTGCATGTAGCCATAAACCTACGCAACACTATGGTTTTTATGTACAATGTATATAATATAAAAATAAATGTACTGCATTGTAATAAAAATAATAGTTGCGGCTTACCTTAATACACATTTCAGCTTACTTTCGAAGCATAAAACTCGAATTTCGTCACTGAAACACTCCCGCACAAACATAATTTAACCATTATCACTCATCAAGCACCACTAACCGCTCGAGGGGAAACGAGACGCGCTGATACCAGTATAAGACAAACGAACAGGTTGGCCAATTATCTCGATAAAAATTACCTTACAATAGAATACTAGACTATTAAGTTTTGTCGAGCAACCATAGACTATGTTGTGAATTGAATAATAATAATTCATATACGCAAACTTTTAAAATATGATAACATTAAATTTATTTAAATGATTCTATTAATTGAAGACTTATTTAACTCATATATTGAGTAAGTCATTTTCTTTTGTTTTTTGAGAAAATAATGTAAGAGTTGTCATTTTCTTTTGTTTTTTTTTTGTGAGAATAATGTAAGCGTTGTCATTTTCTTTTGTTTTTTTAGAGAATAATACAAGCGTTGCCGAGCGAGTTGAAAAGTTGTCGTTCGAGACTCGTATTCAGAAGGTCCCAGGTTTGAATCCCAGTGCCGAATAATATGAGTTTTTTTTTCTGATTATCCTTAGCCATTAAAGGAACGTTTCATTGAGATTTCGTTGCCTGGATTTAATTCGTCATAACACAATTGCATTGCATCATTAGAAAATTAAATACATTTGATGATATTATGCACCAACCGGCTAAGCGCCATTTTAAAAAATTGGGATTTTCATGTATTTTGTTGCACTAGCTCATGAAGTAAGTGTACGCACACTTTTAACGCCAAATCTTTAAATGTAGCCTTATTGTTAATGAAAAATGTAAACGCCATCAGTCCAATCAGAGATTCTGTGTTTTGCAACAAACGGCTGTGAACCAGATCTTCATATATGCTAATCTAAAATTTGCATCATGCAGCTAAGCGCGTAATATTCCCGCTCTTAGATTGTTTATGCATAATTGTGAAACAAGGAAAATGATTTGCAATAGCGTTAGTTTGGCGCTAGAATGAATAATGATGTTGACTTAAACTTCATCATCATCATCATCATCATCAAACTTCACGGATTTGGTCTTTGCCTGTTCCAATCTCACATCTATTCAGCCCAGCGCTTTCTTGGTCTTCCTACCGATCTTAGTCCTCCGGGATTATACATCAGTGCCGTCTTTGGTATCCTATCCTCTGTCATTCTTTGCAGATGTTCTTTCCAATTGTCCCTGTGTTCTTCTATATGTTGAAGAAGTGGTTGTACTTTTAGTTCCTCTCTAATATTCTCACTTCTAATATGTTCTTCTCTTGTACAACCTTTCACAGCCCGTAGGAATCTCGGTGGACTAGTGGTTATGCTCTTTGCCTCTGGTCCCGAGGGTCGCGGGTTCAAACCCAGCCGGGGTCGATGGATTTTTTAGGATGAAAAAATCCAAGGAGCAAGTCCTCCGGGAGAGACTTTAAGCCGTGGGTCCCGAGTCTGAAGATTTTCAGGCTCGTAAAAGATATTTAATCCTGAATGAATTTACCGAATTTCCCCGTCTTAGTACTGCCTTGGTTTCGTATATGTCAGTATGAGGCGGAACGCTGACCACGGACCACTCAAATGACATCTATACGAAAACAAGTGTAACTAAATTAGTATGGTTCAAATTCTTCCCTGTAGGGGGAGAGCGCTTAAATCTCTGATAAGGAAAACATGGGCTTACAAGAAGAAGAAGAAGAAGGAATCTCATTTCCGCTGACTGAATTTTACTTTTTTTTTTTTTTCTTCAGGACCCAGGCCTCACTTCCATACATCGTCACTAGTAGTGCCATCGTTGAGTAAAATCTTACACTTTAAACGTATTTTCTGAAAACATACATAATGGCGCATAGCCGGTTGATGCATAACGCTGTCCAATTAACTTTCACAAGAACATAACTGTACACAATATGTAATTATAACATAAATTACAGTTAACCTACTGAATACATGCAATTATTCAAGATATGATGTATTGATTCCTTTACTGTAGACCTAACCCATTTGTAGTTAAAGAAAAATTATAATTTTGTGGCAGAAAGATGACTGCTGTTCAGTGCACAGACGAAGTGTATGAAAGCAGCAGGTATTTCATACTCAGCACATTATATCATGAAGGGTTGTATCTTGTACTATAACTTACCTTCATTTAGACGCTGAGTGGGCGTGTTACCTCCGAGTCTGACGGACACACTTCAAAATTTTAATCATCGCCCTTACCTCACAGTGAACTACGAAACATTAAAATATAAAGTAACTAAACTGAATAAGGGCCGGTTTCACCAACAGAGGTAACTGTATTACGCCAGTTTTCCCCATGTATAATGCATAGCTTAAACTGGCGTAATACAGTTACCTCTGTTGGTGAAACTGGCCCTTAGAAGAGCAAATTTAATTACCGTAAATCACAAAATATATAACATAAAATTGAATATACCTGAAATAATCTACAGATATGAGTGACATCATAGAATGTTGTCTTATTTCTGTGTTATGTTTTTGTCTGTTCTTTGATATCCTGCTATTGATCTGAGGAATCTCATTTCAGCAGCTTGTATTCTGGCAGATTGTTGTGTTCTCACTGTTCATGTTTTGGATCCATAAGTAATAATAGGCACTGCCATTGTCTTGTGTAATTTCATTATAGAGTCTTTCCTGGCTTTATTTTTCAAAGTTCTTTTTAGTGTTCCTGTTAGGCCTATATAATTAAACTTTATTCTCAAATACTCGTAATCTACCTTTCTTCCTTAAAGTAAGAGTCCATGTTTCACATCCATATAATATAACTGGTAGAATAACAGTTTTATAGGCCTATATTTTCAGTTTAACGTTTTTTGAAAGGAGTTGGAACGACAAGAGTCCCTGTAATAGGCTACATAATAGCATGCACTTCCAGAATTGAGCCTATGTTTAATTTCTTTGTGCATATCATTCCTTCTTCTACTTCCTTCCAAGTATTAGGCCAAGGCCTGTTACGATCCTATAGAAAATTTTCCCTCCAGCGTTTCATAGGACGGTCCAGTGATCTTCGTCCTCTTGGTATATAGGCCTAATTATAAACAGCTTTCGGGATCCGATTTGAACTCATTCTTTCTAGATGGTGTTTCCAATTTAGTTGGTACTGTTTAATATATTTGAAAATTGGCGTAGTCTTCAATTCTTTTAAGATATCGGTGTTCCTTTTCCGATTCCATCTGGTGTCTCCAGCTGTTCTACGCATGAATCTCATTTCACAAGCCGTTATTCTGCTTTCATGTTGTCTTTTTAGTGCCCATGCTTCACTACTATAGGTCAACACTGGTCTAGCCAAAGTGTTATATAAATGTAATCTGGTGTTTTCTGTACAAGGGATGGTTTCATAACTTGATTAATAATTCCCAAACTTTTATTATAACTAGTAATTTTTTCAGGGATATCTTTTCATCCCAGATAGAGAGATAATATCCAAGATATTTAAATTGATTAGATTTCTCTAAAATGTTATCCTGGAGACAGATTTTACTTTGTATGGGGCCCTTCCCATGAATTGCCATAATTTTAGTTTTGTTAATTAATATTTCCATCATTTCTTCTTCCTTCCAAGTATTAGACCAAGGCCTGTTACGATCCTATAGAAAATTTTCCCTCCATATCATTCCTATTTGTGATTATTGTTGCTAGGTATTTGAATTCAGCCACTTCGTGTTTTATTTATAAAAGGGAAAATATTTAAGATACACTACAGATGTATGAAGAGTGTTAGTAAGGGTTTGCGTTTGCACTGTGCTCGTTATCGGGTATCGGTGTGTCAAATTATGGGGGAAAGCCGGGCGACAGAGAGAGAGAAAGAGATTGTGATGCCTGGGGCCAAAATAGTACAAACTGCAGAGTTGCACGGCGCTACAAAAACTGCCAGAAAACTGGCTGCTTCATAATGATGCATGTTTAAACACGTAGGGGAAACTTTGTGAAAAAAAAGTATATATTCATTTCACACTGGAATATATTTTCTACAATAATTCTCTGTAGATTTGACACACAATTTCTGTACAAACTTTAACCATATTTTAATATATTTATTTATTTATTTTTATTTACAGATTTACACATATTTCTGTGTCTAAAGTTTTATTTTTCTTCTCCACTCGTCTCTATCCATCCACTTCATGTCCTCCAGTCCTCTTGTTCTCATTCCAGTTCTTATTTCTTGCATCCATGAGTTTCGAGGTCTTCCTTTCCTTCTTCTTCCAGGTGGACCCCATTCCAATGTTTTCCTGGATAACCTTTCTTCTTGCATTCGTCGTACGTGCCCATACCAATTTAATTGCATATATCTTGCATAATCTAGTGTTCTCACATGGCATGACGTTGTCTCAATTTTATGTTTGTCAGAGATCATTAAAGCCCGTATGTTAACGTTGGAACGGCTACTGTTTTATAAAATTTCAATCGAGTTTCTCTAGTGGTCTTATTTCTCATATATCTTCTTATTGAACCACATATATGTTGAATTTTACCTATTTTTTTTTCTCCATATCCAAATTTTGCAGGTACGATATTATGCATCACAGATAATTAAAACAAGTTCTTGTTCAATTATGTAATAGATGATAACTTTATCTTGTAAATAAATAAAACTATCCGCTCCTAGAGTGATCCTAACATTAACAAACGTCAATTGTATCCTTCCTCCATTCACGCTACAATTACTGTCACTTTTGACAGGGAGATGACAACACAGCAAGAAAAGACTCAACACTTTCAGCCACTTTGTTTCATGAGATTCTACTGAAGCATGACTCAAACGCATAACCCATTGGTAATAAACTATTTTAAGTTGTAATTATTGATTAGGTATATTTTAGAATATTTTCATGTTTAAATATTATTTTCAATCACAAAGAATTTATTTATTTATATGCAGTGGCTTTTGAAATGTTTCATTAGCCAATTATGACCGAGGAAAACAAACAGTAACAACAACAAACAATAACAAGAAATGTATTCACGTAGACTTTCACGGCCAGAGTTGCTATGATGATCGTGATGAAGATTTTCGGGCTGTAGGCCGTGGTCGTGAGGCTTGTAGTTCCCCGACGTTTCGCCAGACACTGCGTCTGGCATCCTCAAGGATTGTCTTGGCGAAACGTCGGGGAACTACAAGCCTCACGACCACGGCCTACAGTCCGAAAATCTTCATCACGATCATCATAATAACAAGAAAGATTATAAATTGTTCATCATCTTTTCCCTACCTTCCCAGTATCTGTCTACGAAACTGCTGGTTGTTAGGGTTGGGCAAGTTCGGATGTGATCAGCATCCATATCTTCCATATAGTGTTGCAGAGGATACATTGTTGAGTTGGTAGAAGACCGAGGCGATGAAGGTGTTTACCCAGGCAGTCGTGTCCTGTTGTAGTACGGAATGATGCAACGGCTACTCTTCTGGGCCAATCTGGCAGTGTAGTTTGGATGGATGTTTTACAAGGTTTATCAGTCATTTGGAGCTCTAGGAAGGTTCTGAAGGCTTCTCTCACTCTGAAGCGGATGTTCATAGCTGCTCTAGAGTAAGATATAATGTTCGGTGATGTCTGAAGGATGTGCGTTCCTTTCTTGACCAGCAAATCTGCCATTCGTTCCCTGTAATGCCACAATGGGATGGTATCCATTGCAGAGAAACATTTTTACCTGCTTTATTGAGATTTCTGATGATCTGTCTACTCTGTAATAGTTCTTTGTTAGTAGGAGATGCTAGGTAATTCACGTAGAATAACAAGTATATTCAGAGGACATACTTTTAATTCAATGAAGGGAACTACTTTTTCGCGTACTTTTTTTTCTACATCGTACGTCGGTGTCCATAACCAATGAAAAGCGAGCAGGTCACATGGTTTTGTTTTGATGAGGATCGCTTTAAGAGCTGATAGACTTTATATTGAAACATTTAGGTGTCTAAGGCACGATATTGGGCTGTGGCTCCATAGAAGAAGAACAGAAAAATAATATTTTAATCCACTCTTATCAACATTTTCAGTACAAAAAATCTCCAGTTAAAAAAGTGCCCTGGGGCATCTGTCTTTGCAAAGCACCTCTTAATTCAATCCTTAAAACACGAGAAGCTTTTTTTTTTTCCTAAACGAGCTTGAAATGGTTGAAGCTATAACTACGCATTTAAATTGGATCTGTAACACCCTCTAGTGTAATTCTATCTGTGTCTATCAATTTCCCTCTTTTTTTTATCACTACACAATGTCAGGAATCTCTAGATCTGGGAGCCGGTTCGTATTTTTACATCCAATTTGTATAATGGCCTGCTCTGCCACTCTCAAATAAAGTGTCAATATGAAGTAACGGGTGGCGCTGCGGTGGCGAACTTGTCAATTAGGTGTGACGTTGATGCTGCTGACACAGCGGCGCGCGGCCGACTCTCAACTGTTTTTTTCGTGTCATGTCAAAAGACCAATGTTTATAGACTAATGGCCTGAATTCATCTGACAAGTTTTTCTGCCTACAGATAAAACAATATTTTTTTATTATTATTTTTAAATTGTTTGTGATCACGAGTTTAACAAGATTTTTTTTAACTGTTCACTGTGAACTTTATCTTTCAAGTGATTAAAATGACACAAAATTTAAAAGCTTTACTCTTACGAATAACGCATGCTACATTACAGTAGATCACCATTTTTAAAAACATACACATTTATTGAGCACGTCCTTCATACATTTTAATTGTTATGTTTTTAAAACAAAAACCTTTTGAGAATAATATTTTTATTTTTAGTTGAAAAGATCTTTATATTTAATGAAAAAAAATGGAACCTTCAAATTGATTTCTTGAAGTTCTTTACTTCTTCTTCTTCTTCTTCTTCTACTACTACAAGGTTTAGGCTATGCAGTCTGTTCCGGCGAAGTTAAAAGTGGAGTCCATCTTCTGCGTGGTCGGCCAACATCTCTTGTTCCTCTGGGATTATACAGGAAGGTTCTTTTTGGTAATTTATTCTTTCGTTGTTCATTCTCATTAAGTGTTCTGTCCATTTCTTATTATTTTCGCTGATTTTATCTTCAATTATATATATATTTAATTCTTCTCGTATAGTTTCATTACTTATTCTATCCGCTCTTGTGCATCCTTTCACATTACGTAAAAACAGCATTTCCGCAGTCTCGTCCTTTCCTTGCCTGGTCCATCATCAGTGTTTCCGTCCGGCTTTCTCCTTCGCTTTTTCATCTGGCCGCCTTACAAGGGCTGCGCAGATATAGTTGGGTGGTGGGATTGCCACCTTACAGCCTCCCAACCTGCTTCAGCTTTGTTTTTAGGGTGCTTTCCCTTAGTTAGATTGCCTTCTCTTCGGCTCTGAGCTCTACCTGCCCATTATAGCCGTCCAATCTGGAACAGACGCTATGCTGATTTTGGTTCACCCCGGGTATTTCATTTCCCCGGTACCACCTATATTTAGGAGGCATTCCCCTATCCACCACCTGGTGAGGCGCTCGATGGGGGATCAGCAACCCCTCACGGGGGTATATCCTTTTTGGGACCCAATATATAATTTGTCCATTAACCCATTAGCTTCAAGTTTAAATTAAATGCTCAATGCATTTTTCCAAAAACCGGATTTAAGGTACCGCAAATTACAGTAAAACTTGTTTAATCCGGAACGTGAATAATGCGGAAATCTGTCCAATGTGAACAAATTTATTGGTCCCGGCAAAATAATTGTAATTTTACGTGTATTTATTTTGTATAAAACGGAATCTGTCCAAAGCGGAAACAGAAGAATATTTCAATTCATGAAAAAATGTTCATATGGCGAAAAGACTGAGAGGGAAATAAATTAGTTTCCACTTCATTGAATTCCCGTTAGGCAAATTAACAATAAGTGACGATTCCTGCCGCCCGCGCCGGGTGAAGTAGAGTTTCTACCTGTATCTGGAATTTTCTTTCGGCCTCACTGCATACCCGTTTTACGAAATACAGATTCGTTTAACAAATATTTGGCGTCTGACATCTGTCTTATAAATAACCAGTGCACTGTAAAATCTTAAATTAGTTTAAGATCTGAGACTGATTGTGTATGTATCTTTCACAGGTAATAAAGATGGCTAAATCGTATGTATCATTGTCATTAAACGAAAAAGTTAAAGTGATTGAAGACAAAGAAAAACAAACTCTCAGTACGCGAAATAATGACTAAATTTAAATGTGGAAAAACCCAAGTTTGTGAGATTTTAAAACACAAAAAAAAAATAACGAATGAATTGATGCAAGGAAATGGTCAAATGAAGAGAAAAAGAAGAAGAAGAAATCAATGAGGTGTGTTTTACAAGTCCATTATCGAAAAATCTCCAAATTTCCGGACCGATGCTCCAAAGTCAAGCTCTAGCTGTTGCTAAATCCCTAGGGAATAACGATTTCAAGACATCTTCAGGTTGGTTGTGGACAGCTTTAAAAGACGACACAATGTAGTGTGGAATGAAATTTGCGGGGAATCAAAGGATATGGACGAAAGTATAGTTAGTGAGCGGAAACTTAAACTGCATACTTCAATTTCAGGATACGCGCCGAAGGGACATTTTTAACGCTGACGAAACGGACTGTTTTTCCGCGCGTTACCGTCGAAGTCGCTCGTACATACTATACTTCACTTTCCAACAGCAGTGGAACTACAATTAATCCAAGGTACATAAAAAAGACATACACGGTTCTCTATAATATTAGTTAATAATTTTTGTTTCTTTATAACGCGGAATGTTGTCTAATGTGGAAAAAAAATGGTCCCATGCGAATCCGCTTTGAACAAGTTTTACTGTAAAAAAAAAGTAAAGTAAAGTGATCCCACAACAGGCCCGGAGACCCCTGGGGTAGTAGGAGGTTAAGGCTCCTACTTTTTCTAGACAATCGGCACTTTATGTCAGCCGGGTTGTCAGCCCTGCGTGACGGCCGCCTTTACCCCCAGAACAAGCGTCTGGTACTCATTTCCGTTAGAGGCTGAGTCGACCCCAGGGCCATGGTGCCGCCAGAAGGTTTGGGTCAGTTTAAAAATCCTGACCCCAACGGGACTTGAACCCTCGACCCTCCGGCTTGTAGCTCAGTGCCTTAACCACTACGCTACGGCGTGCCCCATCAAGTTTTACTGTATATTGTCTATTTTCAGACATTCAAAACAAACAAATTATAACGGTACTTGGAGATCATATTGCGGGTGAAGGCAAAAACACAATCCTCTACTATTCATAGGCCTAAATGTTAACATCCCTGCAAAGGGATGTGCAAATATTGCAAAATATATAACAGCAGAGTTAAGACAGTGTACCTAGTCTTCTGAGTTGAAGGCCATTTAACTGCCGGCGAGTCTACTTCGTGTTTTGAGGCGAATGGTTTAATAGGAATCGAGTAATTCTCAGTGACCAGCTGCCCACTGTAGAAATAAATCATGTTTTTAAAATTTGATGAAATATGGTAATTATTTTTTCTAGACTAGCCGTCTACAGATCATAATCAACATAATCAGAGACAAAATGTTGCTCATAATTAAATATGGGAAATAATATTATGAGGTTCTTAATAATAAATAGTGCGTCATTTTTTACACGGTTTATATAGCTTGACCTGTATCTATGTAACGGAATCTTTCAACGCCATTTTCACCCATTTAAAATCATTGGATCGACTTGAAACTTTGAATACTTGTAAAGGACCAATGACAATACAATCATTTCATAAATGTTTCTAAAATCCTGGCCAGAATCAGCAGAAAATCAAAATAATTAAAACCGGTATAATAAGTTGCGGACTTATCAACTTCTTGCTCAACCGTTGTAAGAGCTTAGTTGGTAGAGTGGTGGACTGTAGTGGTATATAATTCCAGTAATCCATAGGTCGCTGGTTCAATCCGGTCCGGAGGATATTTTTTAGTAGAGTATTACTTTTAGCTCATACTACAATAGTATCGAATTTAAAGATAGCCTATTTACATTTTTATCTTATTTTTAAAATATTAAAACCAAAAATAAATAATAGTTTAAAAAAACTAAAACAACACGCTTTATTAGAAAACCGAACTAAAAAATGAAAAATAATTTTAATTTCCAACACGCTTGGGATTAAATTAAGTGGCCAACAAAAATAATCTCCAACATATTTAGAATACAACTAGAGTTATCAACAAAAAGAAAATAATTTTACCATCAAAAGCGTGAGGTGCTTTTTATGGTTTTTACATTGTCTTAGATAGGCCTACTTTATTTTTACCAATATCCGTTTATTATCAATATATTAATTGATATAGAGTACCACACGCTTTTGATGGTAAAATTATTAGCCTATATCTTACCTCATAGTTTATGTTTTCTTAAACACGGGAACTGCAGTTTTCAAGAGGAAACATCCCTCCCATTTTCAACCGACATTATGACTCATTGAACATAACCATTAGAGCACCGCGGACGAAAACATATGCCTAACGATAAAAGTGACTATAACAAGAAAGAAACAAAAGAATGCAAATAAAAGAGAATTCACTTGTCAGATAAATGAAGGGTTAAACTTGTACAACAGCCTGTGATTCATATGGCAACACATGTTATAGAAAATAAACAGGCTCGCTACATCCTCTTCAAGTGCGTCTCTAACGAGCAACGTCAGCTGAGACGCTGGACGTCGTTACGCAATCGGATCCGCTAACAAGCAGCGTTACTCAGCGCTATACAACCAAACGTCTTCTTCTACAGGACACAAAATATTTATTTTCTTACAAGTCTGTTTCTTTCTGTATTTTAACATTGCCTATTTTTCTCTCAGATTAATCGCGACGGCAGAGTTATTTATTATATTATTATTTTCTCAAGGATATGTAGGCGCATATATATATATATATATATATATATAAAGTTGTAATGGAGACTGGTAATATCTCGCCATAACAGTAATAGTAGGCTGTATTACGATGCGAGGTTTCGAAGTGCTTTTTACTGAATCGAGGAAAATGTTTAAATCCGAGCGATAGCAAGGTTTTTAATTTCCTAAATTCTGTAAAACACTTCACAAACGTGCGTTGTACATTATTTTTTGCGCGATGTTTTCAAAATAATAAATAATAGTAAATAATATTATATTTGTTGGAAATATTTTCGTTCATTATAAACAACTGACTAACTTTAACAGTGTGGGTAATGTTTATTAGTTGAGACTACAGCAGCCGTGACACCAGTCAGGAATAAAATGGCGGCAATTACGTATTTATTGGTTTATATTGTTTCAAATAAAGTTCAGTTAATTTAAAATTCAGTTATTTGTTTCGTATAATGTGCATTAACACACCTTTTGGATTTTTTTTTGTATATACATTGTATCGGTGGACTAGTGGTTATGCTCCTTGCCTCTGGTCCCGAGTACAAACCCAGCCGGGGTCGATGGATTTTTTAGGACGGAAAAATCCAAGGAGCAAGTCCTCCGGGAGGGACTATAAGCCGTGAGTCCCGAGTCTGAAGATTTTCAGGCCCGTAAAAAATCGTTACGCCTGAATGAAAAGGCCTCTGAGCAAAATTTACCGAATTTTCCCGTCCTAGTACTATCTTGATTTCCTAGATGTCAGTATGAGGCGGAACGCTGACCACGGACCACTCAAAAATGACATCTGTACGAAAACAAGTGTAACAAAATTAGTATGGTTCAAATTCTTCCCTGTAGGGGAAGAGCGCCTAAATCTCTGTAAAGGGAAAATAGGATAGGCTTACAATACAATACAATATAGTATACATACGGGACAGAGATTTTACTTCCCACACGCGTGTTTGTAATATGTAATATTATAATATAGTTATTTTATTACAGTATAGTTATTTAGGTTCGCAACCCCGAATGTAGTAAGTTGAACTTTCAATCATGGTCGCCATTGCTGTAAGTACGACAAAACGCACTATCGCGCAAAAAGTAAGTATAATTTTAATAAAAATTGAAATCAAATACAAATATATAAAATGTGAACTTAGACCACGTGCGTGTATTTTGGAGAACTTTGAGCGTTAACAATATTTCTCAGGAGCGTTTGAGTTTGTGGGCAGAAAAATAATGGATGGTCACGCAGTGATAGACTGCGGTGAAGGTTGCTTTGCCAACGCAGACTCACAATTCTCAAATTTCTAAACTGTCAGAAGTCCACAGATCCACTTATAGCTGAAGAGAACATCGCATAACACGTTTTGTACCACTGACTGTATGAAATATAAGTAGTTAGATCATCGGTTGATTAACGTCTTTGACATCGTCCGATTCCTAGTAGCCAATTTTGTCGGTCCATCCAATCTCCTGGTCGTAGATGTTTCTCCTTCATGTATAAATATATTTCCTGATTCCAGGAGATTTTAGGTCTTCCTCTTCCTCGTCTTCCCTCTAGTTTCTATTCCAAAACATATTTCGCTAGTCGATCCTCTTCCATTCGCTGGACATGTCCGTACCATCTTAATTGCTGAGTTTTAATGTAATCTAAAATAGTGTCTTCCATCTTTATTTTCTCCCTTATAACCGAGTTTCTAATTTTTTTCTCTTCTTCAATTTTCTCTTCTTGCCCTTCATATAAAATCCATTTCCGCTGCCCAAAGATACTTATTTGTTTTGTTCTTAATGGACAAAGTTCTTCTCCATAAGTAATGATGCTTATAAGAATTGTATGATATATATTAATTTTATTTTGATTACTTATATTTTTATCCCATAATATTCCATTAGTCCACCACTGTGGTCTCGAGGTAGCGGGCTGCCTTGTCACGGAGCGGGCCCGGGTTCGATCCCCACTCGGGACAGTTTTTCTGGGTGAGGGTTTTTATCGGGGTTTTTCCTCACCTGTAAGACAAATGTCAGGAAAACTTTAAGGCTCAAACGGTCCCCGAAATCATATGGCCATCGCAATCATCATCATTCATATTCATCTTAACATCATCCTTCATCCATGTGTGGAAAACAACGGGAAGCTACCACACCTATAATTCCCTAGTAAAACTGCAAAGCATAGCATGAAAATGCTATGATTACGGTGAAAGACCTGCCCTCGGGCAGAATTACTATGAATGGATGGATATTCCATTGAGGCAAGCATTTGCAAATTTTCCTTTATTATTTCTATTTCTTATTTCCTCTTCATAACTTCCATTTTTTATTTATTATAATTCCTAAAATGTGATTTCACTACAAGATTTTTATTGTTAAACTATAAATAAAAATGAATGTCAAAAATTGCATTTTTAATATTTACTCGGGCTCAGATTTAAATACGTGTTCATCTACTTTTACCAGCGTATATAAACAATAGATATATAACTTACAGAAGAGATATTAGGCTATTTTGTTCCACATATAGATCATCATTAGGTCTATACAAAAAATTTACGGATATTTTGTGGATTCTGAAATGAAACCAAGCGTGCAATGTCAACAAGTGAACAATGGGAAATGTTCTATGATCAAGTCAAGTGTTTAAACATCTGAAATAAAGAGGAGGTCTGTTTCCCAGCAACATAAAAAACAGCAGAGCTTCAAACAACTGCTCAAGCTTAAAAATTGTGTCTTTTGTTCGTATGCCCGAAAGATTTCAAATTGAAAATTCACTGATGTGGTGAAAATTGAAAGAGGAAAAATGCAATAGGCCTAAGTTCTTAAATTAAATGGATGTAGGCCTTACTTACTCACTGGCACTATCGAACCCGTAGGTTCATGGCCGCGCGGACATAAGCTCTCCATACACCCCTATCCTGAGCTAATGCTTTCCAATCATTCCCTGTATAATCTACTTCCCTCAAATCATAGTTAATTTTATTCTCCCATCTCATTCTTGGTCTACCAACTGGGCGTTTTCCTTCTGGCTTTCCTACAAGAAGTTTCCAGGCACGTCTTTCATTCCCCATACGTGCAACATGTCCTGCCCATCGCAGTCTACGAGACTTAACTGTTATTATATCTGGCTTCCTATAAAGACCATGTAGTTCATTGTTATGTAGTCTTCTCCATTCACCTGTCTGTTCACCTCTCTTTGGTCCAAAAATTTCCTAAATACTTTATTCTCAAATACTTGTAATCTCTCTTTCCTTCCTTTCTCCCTTAAAGTAAGAGTCCATGTTTCGCACCCATATAATATAACTGGTAGAATAATAGTTTTATATATTTTCAGCTTAACGTTTTTTGAAAGGAGTTGGGACATCAAAAGTCTCTGCAATGCATAATAGCACGCATTTCCAGAATTGAGCCTATTTTAATTTCTTTGTGCATCTCATTCCTATTTGTGATTATTGTTCCTAGGTATTAGAATTCAGCCACTTCCTCAAAATTTCCCTCATTTTTCATTAACTGGGATGTAGGCCTACTATGTCATATTACTAACTAACCCACTAACTGTCTGAATGCTTAAGGAATCTCGACTTCCAATACTGTGTTCACTAAAAGATACTCCAATGGCTATCCTCTACTCAATGGCCATCCTCCTCCGATTTCCACTTCCGTAGAAATCATCTAAATCAGGGCCGTACAAACTACGGCCCGCGGGTCGGATACGGCCCTCAATCACCTTCTATCCGGTCCCTGTAGACCTGTATCATTCTAATAAATTAAATATGCTAAGGGTAGACCTATAATATTAGTCTAACAGTAATGGAACAACAACTTGTGAAATATGTTATAACGACATAACAACATAACAAGAAAAGTAGCAAATCAACACACGCTTATAATAATAATAATTTATTTATATACAGAATTTTAATGTTTACAAATCTTTGTTTTATTTTTCTTCTCCACTCGTCTCTCTCCATCCAATCTATGTCCTCCAGTCCTCTTGCTCTTTCAGTTCTTATTTCCTGCATCCACGAGTTTCGAGGTCTTCCTCTCCTCCTTCTTCCAGGTGGACACCATTCCAATGTTTTTCCTGCGTAATCTTTCTTCTTACATTCGTCGTACGTGCCCATACCAATTTAATTGCTTATACCGTATACAATCTACTATTGAATAACCAAATGTTCATTTTTTATCTTATGGCAGTATTTCTTATTTTGTCTAATTTTGAACATCTTGCTGCTCTCCTCAAGAAATCCATTTCCATCGACAAAAGTTTTTGTTCTAAGTTTTTGTTGAATTTCCAAACTTCAGCTCCATATGTTACAGTACCTCTCACTATCGAATTATATATTTGTAATAATAATAATAATAATAATAATAATAATAATAATAATAAACAATAAAATGGTATGGACATGTAAAAAGAATAACAGAATTCAGATCCCCAAGAAGAATACAAGAATGGGTGCTGGTTGGCAAAAGAAAAAGAGAACGGCCAAAAATAACGTGGCTCGATGGTATTTTGAGCAGCATGAGAGAAAAAGGATTGGACGATGGAGATTGGAAAGATTGAAATATGTGAAAGAGAATTACAGTAGATTAATTGGGTACAGGAAGATGTGAAACTTTTTTTTTGTTCAATTCCAGCTGTTCGTCATTCGACATTTCAGGTATTCTCTCCTGACATTGGCGTATTGTAACCCATTTCGGAGATTGGGGCGCCTGGAAGGCGGGGTTACGCTGCCCCAATGATATGATGGGCGATGACGATGGGTAATGATGTGCTAGGAGAGGCCTTAAACCTAAACTTAATCTAATGAGGTGAATATGATATTCATGATGGCCAGATGATGTTCGGGGACCGTTTGGGCCTAAAGTATCCTGACATTTATCTTACAGGTGAGGAAAAACCCCAAAAAAACGTCACCCAGGAAACTTGTCCCGAGCGGGGATCGAACCCGGACCGCTGCGTGACGTTCAAAATGAAAGTGCATTGTTGCAAAAAGAAAATTGTGCAGCAGCAATGTGAATTGACTTACTCTCGCGTATTTATTATTAGTGGTTTAAAAAAGTTAATACTTTTATTATTTAATTTTAAATTAAACCCTGTCTAATCTCGGTTTCAGTAATTTCATTACACTTTTCTTTTATATTTAGATATTCACACCTACTTCCAGGGGCACGCCGTAGCGTAGTGGTTAAGGCACTGAGCTACAAGCCGGAGGGTCGAGGGTTCAAGTCCTGTTGGGGTCAGGATTTTTAAACTGACCCAAACCCTCTGGCGGCACTATGGCCCTGGGGTCGACTCAGCCTCTAACGGAAATGAGTACCAGACGCTTGTTCTGGGGGTAAAGGCGGCCGTCACGCAGGGCTGACATAAAGTGCCGATTGTCTAGAAAAAGTGGGAACCTTAACCTCCTACTACCCCAAGGACCTCCGGGTCTGTTGTGGGATCACTTTACTTTACTTACACCTACTTCCATTATGCCTCGACATAGAACATTGACGGGTCGGAATGAGAGACAAAGAAGAAGGGATATAGCTATATTCCCGTACACATAATAATAGGCCAAATGCATATTTTAATAGTATAAATAGCAGGCATGTTGTTTGGTTTTTTAGCATTTTTTTCTTTTTATGATGAACGAGGATCTGGCCCGATGCATCAACCCCCAACCTGGGGGACGGGTAATTTTTTGTTCAAGGTTTTCTTCCTCTAGCCTTTGATATCTTACTGCAAGGCAGCAGCGCTACTTTGGTCCGCCCTGGGTATTTTATTTCCCCAGTACCGCCATATCTGGTGAGCATTCCCCTATCCGCCACCTGGGGAGGCGTCCAATGGGAGACTCGCAACTCCACACGGATGGTGCTGAAGTCTGGCAAATTCCTACCAGGGAAATGAAAAGAATTTTAAGTACAGAAATGGATGTTTTTAAGAAGATCAGCTGGAAAATCTACAATGGATAGAATACGAAATTAAGAAATAAGGAAAATTATGGGTGTACAAGAGGAGCCGGACATCATAGACATCATAGAAAAGAAAAGATTGCAGTGGTAAGGTCATGTCAAACGAATGTCAGAGCAAAGATTGCCAAAAATTGTTATGGAATGGATCCCAATGGAAAGGAGGAAGAGAGGAAGACCGAAGAAAACTTGGATAGAAGGGGTACAAGCAGCTATGAATATCAGAGGAATGGAGGAAGATCAATGGATCGATAGAGAGGAATGGCGTTTGGTTTCCGGAAGACGGCGGCAGCTGCCATGATACCTGATGGTGATGATAAATAGTAGGCTATACAAATGTCAAATGACACGTTATTGTTTTTAAATATGGCTTAGCCAAGCTATACCAGTTATTTCTTAGGCCTATCGTTCGTATTTTTAAAATAAATCGAAAAGTAATGCATAATGACGTTTTTGTGACAAATTAAAAAAAATAATGAATTGTGGTCGAATTTCGACCGCTGGGCGAACATTAGTAGACCTAATAATAAGCACAGCAGCTATAATAGGACTTATGACCAGCGGCACGTATAGGCCTATGTTTCTTCCATTTGGCCCGCGATAGAAATAAATTTGAGCGGCTCTGGTCTAAATAGTATCGTCCGATCTATACCTGTACTTTTCTACCGACTTTTCCACACAGTTTTTTCCTCAATAAAATACTGAAACTCTTTTTTCTATCACTCACTCTGGTTACTTAAGTCATTCTTTTTAATTTCGTCATCATCATCCTTCACGGATTAGGTCCTTGCTTTTTTTTCCGATCTCACATCTGTTCAGCCCAGTGCTTTCTTGGTCTACCTACCGATCTTCGTACTCCAGGATTATACATCAGTGCCATCTTTGGTATCCTATCCTCTGACATTATTTGCAGATGCTCTATCCAATTCTTCTTGTGTTCTTCTATTTGTTGAAGTTGTATTTTTAGTTCCTCTCTACGAATCAGAGGAAGACCTAAACCTCCTGGAGTCAGGGAATAGGCCTATGTTATATATGAAGGAGAAACATCTACAACCAGGAGATTGGATGGACCGACAAAATTGGCTATTAGGAATCTGACGATGTCAAAGACATTAATCAACCGATAATCTATCTATCTATCTAATATTCTCATTTCTAATATGTTCTTCTCTTGTACAACCTTTCACAGACCGTAGGAATCTCATTTCCGCTGCCTGAATTTTGCTTTTGTCTTTTTTCCTTCATGACCCAGGCCTCATTTCCATACATCGCCGCTGGTAGTGCCATCGTTGAGTAAAAACGTAGCTGCGTATCCTTTCTTACTTTGTTCCTCAGTGTTTGATTGTTCCACAAATATGTTGAAATGTCTGCATTTTCTTATTTGTACCTTGTTATTCTTCATAAGTTACATCGCAGCCCAAATACTGGAAGTGTGAAACCTGTTCCAACACTCGTTTTAATTTCCTAGATTTAATCATGAACAATCTACTTAGGAAAACGATATAGGCCTACATCATACAGTTTCTTGTTTTGTTTTAGATTATAAACCATTAGATGTCTGAACATTTTGTTTTAAGATCTCATTTAATGATATTTTTTTTTTTTTCATTTTCACAATCAATGTAGACCTAACTGACTACGTTTCATAAGTATGTATTACCATCCATCCATAGTAATTCTGCCCGAGGGCAGGTCTTTCACTGCAATCATAGCATTTTCATGCTTTGCTTTGCAGCTTTTCTAGGGAATTGTATGTGCGGTAGCTTCCCATTGCTTTCCACACTGGTGAAGGATGATGATGATGATAATGATAAGGATGGTGATGATGGCCGAAAGATTTTCGGGGGCTGTTGGGTCCTAAGCTTCCTGACATTTGTCTTACAGGTGAGGAAAAAACCCCGATAAAAACCTCACCCAGAAAAACTGCCCCGAACGTGATCGAACCCGGGCCCACTCCGTGACAAGGCAGCACGCTACCTCGAGACCACAGTGGTGGAATATATATATGTTATAACTATATTTTTGATATTTGGGAATGAAGGCAAATATGATATGAAAAGAAAATGAATGCTTGAGTCGGGATTTGAACCCGAGTCTCTAAACTCTGTACATTTAGCGCTCTAACCATCTGAGCCATTCAAGTATTCCAACACAAACGTACATTTTTCTTATATATGTATGTGTTGGAATTGAGAATACTACATATATAAGAAAAATGTATGTTTGTGTTGGAATACTTGAGTGGCTCAGATGGTTAGAGCGCTAAACGTACAGAGTTTAGAGACTCGGGTTCAAATCTCGACTCAAGCATTCATATTTCTTTTCATATATATATATATATATATATATATATGATATGAAAAGAAAAAAGAATGCTTGAGTCGGGATTTGAACTCGAGTCTCTAAAGTCTGTACCTTTAGCGCTCTAACCAACTGAGCTACCCAAGAATTCCAAGACAAACATACAATTTTCTTATACATGTAGTATTCTCAATTCACACAAGAGGTAGCGGAAATTTCTTTCAACTGCCATCTAGCGGCTAACATAACAGTTAAACAAATTATTAAAGAGAATATTTACTTTATAGCAGTAACGCTTGTATATATAGATATTATAAATATTATAAATATATCAAATATTATAAATATATTTATAATATATATATGAAGAGTACAAGGGAAAAACAATCAGAGTCCACTCTTTAACATTTTGCAGTAATTGAATTTTAAGTTTAGAAACGCAGCAGATCGAGCGCTTTAGACATACAGAAAACTTTTTTTTTCCAGATCTGTTCTCGAGGTGTTTTTCTAACAGACTCTTCTTTCGAAATAAGTGTCATGTATTATACAGCCCTGTTTTTCAACAATGAAAATTCAAGGTGCACATGTTTGTAAACAAAACAATGATAGTCCACTTAATTTACAGAATGTTATACATAATTGTTACATTATACATAACTCTTTGCCTTATAAAATGTAAATAATAAAAATAATAATGAAATTAATTAATTTTTATACCAAGTTACTCATTGTTGAATATGAGTAATCTGGAAAAATAGATTTGAGCATTTTCAGAACAGAATTTCTTCAAGGATTGGAGGTCGTCGTATTTTCCCTTGGAGAGTGGAATTAAACTTGAATACGAATGTTCTGGCTGATTTTCAGTCTGTGCATGGCACACTGTATGTAATAAATTAAGAGTTTCTAGCCACTTCATTTCTTTATTTACATCTTCAGCACTGCTGCTATCGTTAAGTTTCTTTGCAAATAGAGACTACTTTTTTGCTTTGAATTCATCACATGCAGAGCAAGTATCTGACCTAGGATATCCAAGAGCAATATTAAATTTTGTCTGAAATAAGTTCCGATAAATTCATAAGACACTGGAAACTCTGGAAATGTCTCTGTGTACATTTGATGCAATATTTTGATGTTTAATTCTTCAGGTAGGTACATTTTAGATGTTTTGTGAAGACTGTAGTGAGAAGGGCGGTCTTGAAGGGAACTGATATGTTTGATAACATTTTCAACGGCCTCAATTGTCTTTTTCATGGGTCTATTAGAATGAGCACCTCTCCGGTCAATAGGAGCATGCCCAGTAGTAGAAAGGGATTTCTTGACTGTTAACATATTCTGGTTTGTTATACCATGCACACTCATGAAGGCTTTGTAACAAACTGGAATTTCAACAGCTTTTCCATCCCTCTGTACACGTACCTTATAAGAGTAAGAGTGATCTCTGAAATTGCTATCTTCTTCTGGTTTCCGTGTTCTTCTTCATTTCACTGGCAAAACTGAAATTAGTGAACACATGTGTGCACTCTGTACATTCTTATCTCCCAGTAAATTGAATTAATGAATTAATACATTATGTTCATGTTTTGAAATGTTCGTGTAACACTGTTTCTTGCATTTGCAATCTTCACCAGGAACATGACTCATCGCTCTTATGCGTTTACTCGCATCATGGATTCTACCATGTTTAGGTCTTTTCTTTCCTCTACTCTGATGAACTGTACGAGTAACATTAACACTTGATTTCATGTTAAAAAATAAACTGCTTGTCTACACACCAGTACAATAGGCATTCATTGAACAACAATGCAGTTTGGTACCAGTAAAAATAAATGCCATAACAATGCATAGGTATGTAACAAATTAAAAAATCCCAAGCTGACCAACATATAAAGTTCATACTCTCCGGAAGGAGTCCAAAAATACTCTCATTTAAATTGTATATGGACTCTGATTGTTTTTTTCCATTTCACAGTTGACTACGATTGTTTTTCCCCTGGACACTTTATTTCAATGCTGATTTCTAATGGATTATGAGTGAGTTTTTCCATGTATGAACCTCTTGGAATATAGTACTAGGTACATACAATCCACTGGTACCAGAATCTCAAATTTCACCAAATGTGGACTTTGATTGTTTTTCCCCTGTACTCTTCATATATATATATATATATATATATATATATATATATATATATACTATACAAGCGTTACTGCTATAAAGTAAATATTCTCTTTAATGATTTGCTTAACTGTTATGTTAGCCGCTAGATGGCAGTTGAAAGAAATTTCCGCTACCTCTTGTGTGAATTGAGAATACTACATGTATAAGAAAATTGTATGTTTGTCTTGGAATTCTTGGGTAGCTCAGTTGGTTAGAAGCGCTAAAGGTACAGAATTTAGAGACTCGGGTTCAAATCCCGACTCAAGCATTCTTTTTTCTTTTCATATCATATTTGCCTTCATTGCCAAATGTCAAAAATATATTTATAATATATATATATATATATATATATATATATAATGAAATTAAAAAGCTACTGTGGGCACCTCGTGTTAATATTTCTCTACTGATTTAGCCACAATACATTCTGAGTGCTATTATACCTTCATGCACAGAAAATATTGAAGATTTTGATATAAAATTACTTGATGCGAAAATCAATTTGGACATATCCATGTAATATTTGTGTAATCAGTGTTATGAAAGCCATCTGCATTGCCGGCACATTTAATTCTGAATTGTGGTAAATGAGTGAATTTCCGTTTGGTTTCTCTGTAATGGTAAGGGGCTGGTCAGGGGGAGGTATATTGTTCCAACCAAACCACCCTGATCTCTCGCCAGCTTCATCCACTTCAGTGCATCCACGTCGTGTGGACATCTGCGTCCTAAAATCACTTCTCACAGATCCAGTCTCCGCAACAACCAGACTATTAGGCCTACATTTATCATAAGTAATGCCACGAGTGATTTCCAATTTATCTAGAGAATTTGGAAATCAACAGTAACATTTGTTAGGACTATTTAACGAATAAAATTAAACTGTTTACTCGAATATCACTATTTAAATATAGTTATTTTCAAATATTTATACATTTAATGTAACGGCGATGCTTGAAAACAAATCAGAATCGTGCACTATGTTTCAGTTGTCATCCATTGCAACTTTATCATGTAATATTATATATTGCCATCTGGCGTGGGAAACTTGAGATAAGATCGCAATATTGTAAGAATGCACCCTAGTAGAGAAAACATGAAACACATCAAACTGTATATTATGACCAAAAGTATAAGTTATTAATTTTTTTTTGCACGCGATAGTGCGTTTTGTCGCACTTACAGCAATGTCGACCACGATTGAAAGTTCAACTTCCTACATTTCAGGGTTGCCAACCTAAATAACTATACTGTAATATTACATATTACAAACACGCGTGTGGGAAGTAAAACCACTGTCCTCTATGTATACCACATACAATATAGGCCCTATATACAAAAAAAGTCCAAAAGGTAGTGTTAATATACATTATACAAAACAAATACTGCATCTTAAATGAACTGAACTTTATTTGAAACAATATAAAACAAAATAAATACATACTTGACGCCAATTTATGATTGACTGGTGTCACGGCCTGCTGTAGTCTCAACTAATAACATTGCCCACACTGTTAACGTTAGTCAGTTGTTTATAATGAATGCAAATATTTCCAACAAAAATGTTATTATTTTACCATTATTTATTATTTTGAAAATAGCATCATGCAAAAAAATAATGTACAACGCACGTTTGTGAAGCGTTTTACAGAATCTCGGAAATTAAAAACCTCGCTATCGTTCGGTTTTAATATATCCTCGCTACTATAAAAACCACTTATCAACCTCGCACATAATATAGGCTTATTATTACTTCCAGTCATGTTTTCATTTTTTTATTAATTTTTTTATTGGCCTAAACTTTGGGGGTGTCCGTAATTTTTGTTATCAAATTCTGTCTGTTACTCATTTTTCCACTCATTAAAACGTTGACTAGGGAGATCAGTTCGATGTACTAAATCTCTAGGTTAAAGTTCCCCTAAGGCAAATTCGTTAAGAGTTCTCAGATAGTAGAACTGCCGGTATTGCTTTTATTGATATGTATATTTTTGTTATTCAAATGAAAACGTGCACTATCTCACCATCCACGTTTTCCAGGAACAGTGAACTACAGACCTAAGTATGGCATAATAGTATATTACGATGCGAGGTTGGGAAGTGCTTTTTACAGAAGCTAGGAAACGTTTAAAAATCAAGCGATAGCGAGGTTTTAAACTTCCGAGATTCTGTAAACCACTTCACAAACGTGCGTTGTACATTATATTATTTTGCGCGATGGCGTTTTCAAAATAATAAATAATAGTAAAATAATAACATATTTATTGGAAATATTTGCGTTCATTATAAACAAATGAGAATTAGGAAGGCCAGTGAAAAGATGGAGAGAAGAACTGTGAGACGGAACAGGCAATTTTTGCCTATCCCGTGAAGTGAAGAAGGAGAAGGAGAAGAAGAGAGATAAACAACTGACTAACGTTAACAGTGTGGGTAATGTTTATTAGTTGAGACTACAGTAGGCTGTGACACCAGTCAATCATAAAACGGTGGCAAGTACGTATTTATTGTTATCCCTTAAATTGGCAAACCACAAATTTCTTATTTTAGTTATTTGAATGTGGCGGACCGCAGTGAAAACGGAATATTCTGTAACTGTTATTATTAGGTATATTGTATAATTAGACACACATTTAAGTGGTTTATTTTTGTTCGTTTTCTTATAATTTATTTAAAATATTAAATCAATTAGACCAACTGATGTATCCAAAAGGATACATTACGAATTAAAGGGTTATAGGCCTATATTGTTTCAAATAAAGTTCAGTTAATTTAAAATGCAGTGATTTGTTCCGTATAATGTATATTAACACTACCTTTTGGATATATTTTTGCATATAGGTACATTGTACGTAGTATACATAAAGGGCAATGGTTTTACTTCCCGCACGAGGTAGGTAATTTGTAATATTACAGTATAGTCATTTAGTTATTTTTAGGTTGGCAACACGACCAGCCTCATGGGCTAATGGTCAGCTTTCCTGACTACTGTTCATGAGGTTCCGGGTTCGATTCCCGGTCAAACCATAGGAATTTTTCCTTAAAGGGAATTATTCCTGTGGTTGCCCATGGTCTGAAATTTATGTTAAGAACACTCCTGGCGCTTCATTATCATTTATCACCCATCATGCCATCGGGGGTAACGTAACTCCGCATTCCCAGGTGTCCCAACCTAAGAAATGGATTACAATTCTGCCAATGCTAGGGGGAGAAAGCCAGAAATGTCATAAAAGACAACCTGGTGTCATTAGATAAAAAAAGAAGGTTGGCAACCCCGAAATGTAGGAAGTTAAACTTTCAATCATGGTCGCCACTGCTGTAAGTAGGCCTACGACAAAACGCACTATCACACAAAAATATATTGTTGATTCAGTGAATGCACAGGAAACAATCTCACAGTTGAGAATAGAATACAACAATTCACCACGAGGAAGAAGCTGTTCCACCCTAATTATACTTTAACTATTAAAATATACGAATATGCATATAGCCTATCAGTGTTCACATTTTGTCGGCTAGTAATCAAATATTCATTTAACTCTCCTAGAGATGTTTCTTTCAAATTCACTAATTAAGACGTAATTAGATATTATTAAATACGTTCGCAAGAAAACTCCTCACTGTCATCTACTGTGGCTCAAGAAGCGTGCATGATGTCACACTGTGTTCGCGCGGAATATGTCGATAATATAGATGGCTACATATCTGACATAAAAAAAATCCTATAACCCGATCGCAGCGCCACCTACCGACTCCAATTGTGAATCTAAACCATTGCTCTTTGGATTTTTCCATCCAGTGATCAACTCATGCACACAAAAAAGTCGTCAAAATAGGTCCAGTTGTTTAGGCAGTTTTTAATTTCGGTTCTCAAGTAAACCTCCACTTTTAATTGTCGGATTTCGCTCATTTTTTGGAAATACCTAACTCGGTTTATTTTAATACGATATACTGAGTTTCGTTGTGAAACATCGAAAAATGTGACCGCTAGAGCGGTTTTTAAATTTTCACTTCAGGTGAACTCCTACACTTAATGCTTTTAGAGGATCCAATTGTGAATCTAAACCATCGAGGGATCTAATTAGTCATACACAAAAATTTTCATCAAAATCGGTCTAGTTGTTTTGGCAGTTTTTAATTTCAGTTTTCAAGTAAACCTCCACTTTCAATTGTCGGATTTCGCTTTTTTTGGATAAAACCTACCTTTGTTTATTGTAATAGGATATACTGAGTTTCGTTGTGAAATATCGAAAAATGTGACCGCTAGAGCGATTTTTAAATTTTCACTTCAGGTGAACTCCTACACCTAATGCTTATAGAGGATCCAATTGTGAATGTAAGCCATTGATGGATCCAATCAGACACCACACAAAAAAAATTCATCAAAATCGATCCAGTAGTTTCGGAGTTCAGTGACAAACACACGTACAGAAGAATTATATAGGCTTATACAGGGCAAGTCAAAATGTTGTGCAGGTTTTCAGAAATTTATTATGTGAAATGTAATGAACATATAATATCGTGAGACATATTTTATGAAAGGTAAACTCTCAAAGTTTAGTTGTCCACTTCTAAAGTTCCGCGTTCACCCGCAAGATGTCAACAGCAGAGCAGTAAAGGAAAATGGCGTTGACTGGGGATCAGAAGTCTTTCTGTGTGCTTGATTACCATGTAAACAACTCTGTGACTAGTGTTCAACGACATTTCCGTACCAGATACGATAAAGACCCGCCGGATGGGAGATCCATTCGTAAGTGGTACACACAATTTAGGGATTCAGGCTGTATCTGTAAACGAAAATCTACTGGCCGTCCGTCGACGAGTGAAGAGACAGTCGAACGCGTTCGCACATGCTTCGTGCGGAGTCCACAGAAATCCACCTACCGGGGAGCGACAGAACTTCAACTACCACAAAAAAACTGTATGGCGGATTCTCCGGAAACGTTTACAGATGAAACCCTACCACTTGCAACTGGTTCAAGCCTTAAAACCCGCCGATTATGCTTTGCGAGCGTCCTTCTGTGTTGATTTTTCTCGCATTAATGGAAGAGAATGAGTTCCATGAGAGGGTAGTTTACAGTGATGAAGCGACTTTCCACCTTTCAGGAAAAGTGAATAGACACAATGTAAGGATTTGGGGAACTGGTAACCCCCATGCAACTCTGGAACATCAACGCGATTCTCCGTAAGTGAATGTCTTTTGTGCCATTTCCCATGCAAAGGTTTATGGGCCCTTTTTCTTTCATGAACGTACTGTGAACGGACATGTTTTCCTTGATATGCTACAACAATGGCTCCTTCCGCAGCTTGAAGCGGATAGTCCAGATTTCATTCTGCAGTTGGATGGTGCCCCTCCACATTACCATGGCAGTGTTCGAGACCATTTGAATACGGCTTTACCACAACGCTGGATAGGCCGTGCATCTCAGGGTGATCAACAACTCATTCATTGGCCACCTCGTTCACCAGATCTAACCCCGTGTGATTTCTTCATGTGGGGTCTTGTAAAGGATCATGTTTACGTACCACCACTTCCAACAACACTGCATGAACTGCGTGCCCGCATCACAGCAGCCATTGCTGATATCGACCGCGGACTGCTACAGAAAGTTTGGCAGGAGATTGAATATCGGCTTGACATCTGTCGTGTAACAAAAGGCGCTCACATAGAACATCTGTGAATATTTAAAAAAAACTTTGAGAGTTTACCTTTCATACAATATGTCTCACAATATTATATGTTCATTACATTTCACATAATAAATTTCTGAAAACCTGCACAACATTTTGACTTGCCCTGTATAAAGATAAGTTTTAACATACAATTAAACAGGTTCTGATATTGAGGAATCATATTAAACTGAATGAAGAAAGGCATTTATTTAAATTTAAAAATAGGCCTAATGTGATTGCTTCTTTATGAGCTGGTCAAATAAAACATTTGGTTTCATCATCTCCATGCAAATATTAGACCATGTGGCCTGTTACGGTCTCTAAGATGAATTTTCCATCCAGCGCTTTTTTGGACGTCCTAGCGATCTTTTGCTTGGGGGCAGTAACGAAGCGTGGCTTTTGGAATTCTGTGAGAAGCCATTCGTTGAAGATGGGCTTTCCAGTTGTTCTGTATATGGTGGAGAATAGGTTCTACATCCAACTCTTCCATAATTTCCTCATTTATTTTATGATCCCACTTTGTATAGTCTGCTGTACGGCGCATAAATCGCATCTCTTATTCGTATTGTCCATGCTTCACTGCCATATATTAATAGTGGTCTTGCGAGAATCTTATAAAGCCGTAATCATTTTGTACTAAATGTGGTTTCATTATACTGTTAATTATCCACGTTGTTTTTGTGAAATTTGTGATTTTCTTAGGCCTATCAGCTTCATCTTGAAATGTTAATTTACTCTTAAAATTTCATCGTCCAAAACAATTTTGCTAGGTAAGCCTATAGGGCATTTCCCACAAAAAGCTATCACTTTAGTTTTCTTTGTATTGATTTCCACATTGTACATTTTTGCAATTATATTAAAATTGTGTTAGAATACTGTAAATATGTTTATGTTGGAGCTATTAATACCAAATCATCAGCAAAAAGCAGGGAGTCTATATTTAGGTTTCTATTAATTTGAATGGAGTCTTATAGAACAGATATAGGCTATAACCAGAAAAAATAAGTTACAAATATATAATTCAACAGTGAGAAGAGAAATACTGTCACATATGGAGCCGAAGTTTGGAAATTCGACAAAAACTTAGAACAAAATCTTATGTCGATGGAAATGGATTTCATAAGGAGAGCAACAAGATGTTCAAAATTTAAAAAAATACGAAATACTGTCATACGAGAAAAAATATGAATATTATATATTCAATAGTAGATTATATAATCAACTAAATTGGTATGGGCATGTACAACGAATGCAAGAAGAAAGGTTACCCAGGAAAACATTGGAATGCTGTCCACCTGGAAGAAGGAGGAAAGGAAGACCTCAAAACTAGTGTATGCAAGAAATAAGAACCGGAATGAGAACAAGAGGACATGAAGTGGGTGGATAGAGACGAGTGGAGAAGAAAAATAAAACTTTAGGCACAGAAAGATGTGTGTAAACATTAAAAATCTGTATATAAATAAAAATTGTCCACCGCTGTGGTCTCGAGGTAGCGTGCTGTCCTGTCACGCAGCTGGCCCGGGTTCGATTCCAGTCGGGACGGACTCCTGGGTGAGGTTTTTTCGGAGTTTTCCCTCACCTGTAAGACAAATGTCAGGAAGCTTAGAGCCCAACGGTCCCCGAAAACCATCCGGCCATCATCAACCTTATCATTATCATCACCATCCTTCACCGGTGTGGAAAGCCATGGGAAGCTACTACACCTATAATTCCCTAGTAAAGCTGCAAAGCATGGCATGAAAATGCTATGATTGCAGTGAAAGACCTGCCCTCGGGCAGAATTACTCAGGATGGATGGAAATAAAAATTAATTTGAATAGGACCGTGTCTCAATATGTCGTCAATCTTGAAGTATTCTATCCACGTAAGCTATATGATAAAGAGGCCACATCCTTGTCTTAGGCCCCTATTAATTTCGGTGCATTCTGTTGTGTTATTGATTTGGTTTTATGTACTCACATTATTCTCTTCTCATGATTAGAGGAGTGGGGATTATACTTTAATGAAGCACAACTTGAAGCTGTATTGGTTTTGCAAACAGTGCAGAAAAGTCGCAGCTACTTGTACACGATCTCGCTTCAGTTTGTGACACAACAGTAACAATGTGTAGGAAACACTACCTCCCCATTACCAAGCTGCACCAACTACGAATAAATCTAACTTATCTGTTAAACTACATCGTTTCCCAACCTGTAGTTCGCGAAACCCCAGGGTGGTTTGCAAAATATTTCAAGGAGTTCGACAAAACTTTTCCGTAATGGCGGGTTTCTGCGGCATTGTCCTAATAATAATAATAATAATGACAATAATAATAATGACAATAATAATAATGACAATAATAATAATGACAATAATAATAATGACATAATAATAATGACAATAATAATTAATAATAGTAATAATAATAATAATATAATAATAATAATAATTAATAATAATAATTAATAATAATAATAATTAATAATAATAATAATGACAAAAATAATAATGATACTAATAATAATTAATACTAATAATAATAATTAATACTAATAATAATTTAATACTAATAATAATTAATACTAATAATAATTAATACTAATAATAATTAATACTAATAATAATTAATAATAATAATAATTAATAATAATAATGATACTAATAAAAATGATACTAATAATAATAATTAATACTAATAATAATAATTAATAATAATAATTAATAATAATAATTAATAATAATAATTAATAATAATAATTAATAATAATAATTACAAGCTGCTGAAACGAGATTCCTCAGACCAATAGCAGGATATCAAAGAACAGACAAAAAACAACACAGAAATAAGACAACTAAAAGTAGAGGAATTAAACACAATAGAGAAATACAGAACAAACTGGAGAGAACACTTGGCAAGGATGACTGAGAATAGAATACCAAAAGCAGCATACAGCTATTCACCACGAGGAAGAAGAAGTTTGGGAAGACCAAAGAAAAGATGGAATGAGCAGCAATTTGGAGCCAGAACAGGCTAAAAATAAGCCTAAACCCTGAAGAAGAAGAATTAATAATAGTAATAATAAATATAATATAATAATAAATATAATAATTATAATTCTTCCCTTCTCATATCACAAATCAGCCTAATCTTACTTTTTTGATAATATAGGATATAAGAGTATAATAAACTAATTAACTCACTGGCACCATCGAACCCGTAGGTTCATGGCCGCGCGGACATAAGCTCTCCATAAATCCCTATCCTGAGCTAATGTTTAGCAATCATTCTCTGTATAACCTACTTCCTTCAAATCATAGTTAATGTTATTCTCCCACCTTATTCTTGGTCTACCAACTGGGCGTTTTCCCTCTGGCTTTCCTACAAGAAGCTTCTTCTTTCATTCCCCATTCGTGCCACATGTCCTGCCCATCGCAGTCTACGATACTTACTGTTATTATATATGACTTCCTATAAAGACCATGAAGTTCATTGTTATGTAAGTCTTCTCCATTCACCTGTCTGTTCATCTCTTTTTTTTTGGCCCAAAAATTTTCCTAAGTACTTTATTCTCAAATACTCGTAATCTCCTTTCCTCTCTTAAAGTAAGAATCCATGATTCGCATCCATATAACTGGTAGAATAACAATTTTATATATTTTCAGTTAAACGTTTTTTGAAAGGAGTTGGGACGACAAGAGTCCCTGTAAGGCATAATAGCACGCATTTCCAGAATTTAGCCTACGTTCTATTGGTTTATTTTCTAATATTATCTTTGTCCGAACTCGTTGAGCGCCCTTGAAAGCCATTTTCTATTATTTTTCTGGCGATAGGCCTATTTCCATATTGTATTTTTTTATATTTGATTTAGTTTATATAGTATTATCTGTAACTCGTCTTCTGTTTTAGCTATTAAAACAGTATGGACTTATGTACCGTGGTAAACTGTGGTTTGTATGAATTAAGTGGAGTGTTTGTAATGTATTCTTAACGTGAACGTTTTGTGTTGAACGACTCTACTTATCACATTGCCGCCCTCTCAGACTGCTAGTGTACGTGACTTGGACAAAAACACTGCTTCATGTCGTATCGATCTCCATTTTTATTTATACTGAGCCTCGGGCCTCCCCATGTCATAGCCTTCACACAAAAATGTCATAAAGACATATATTAACAAACAGTATTTATAATAATATTATTCATAAAGAGGATAATCCATGGCAATCACTGGAAAGGTACTTTCGAGAGTAAAAATAATAAATAATAAACCGATAAAACAAGTAACACACTTTAATTATTTAGGTAATAATATATCACAGTTTCATAATCAAAAAGATGTGGAAACAAATTTAGAAAAATATAACAGATTAAATGGTATAATTGGGAGAAATTTTGGAAAACAAATAGAGGAAAGAAATCCAATTGAGATTTCATAATGCCATAGCCAAACCTGCTCTACTATACGGAAGTGAATGCTGGACACTTCGAGCAAAGAAATCCCGCATTAATAGTTCACAAATGAGATTCCTCCGATCACTAACTGGAGTAACATTAAGGGATAGAATGAAAAGTGATGAGATAAGGATGCAGTGGAATAGTAGGGAAATGGTTGAACATATACAAAATTATCAGATTAAATGGTTCCAACACGTCCAGAGAATGTCAAATTCCCGTTTACCAAAGATGATTTACCACCTCAACCCTAAAGGCAAAAGAGACCTCGGAAGACCCTTCAACCGATGGAAAGATCAGTTTTTGTAGTAGCAGAACGGGCATCATCACCCAATACTGCATTCGGAAGAAGAAGAAGATAAAGAGGATAAAACAAAATATATGAGAATATCAAGAAAAGTAAATCCAATCTCATATACCTACATTGTCTCCCATTCCAACCTCCTACATTTTAATTAATCATAACTCTCAAAGTATGCGGAATTATGAAATGAGGTTATTAAAAGAAAGAGAAACTCAGAGAATTTTTGTTTTCATTGTTGAAGTTAATTCATCTGTCGGGGCGCATGTTGGACAATAATAACGTAAAACAAAATGGCGACTCCTCAGCAATGAGCACAAACTGTTTTTTGATATGCAGAGACTAAGTCAATAATTACAGTGTAAAAAAATTACCGGAGAGAAAATGGAGGAAATGCACCTGATGGGAAGACAATATTAGGGCATGGCTTGAGAAGTTTCTGGTGACAGAAGCGTTAAAACAGAATCAGGAGTTGCCCGTACACATGTTTCAGAAGAAAATATTGAAGAAATTGGAGCAGTATTTCAGAGAAGTTCACAAAAATCAATTCGCCAAGCTTCCCGGCAGTTCAATGGACATGTTGGACAGAACGTGGCACGAAATCGAATACAGACTTGATATTGTTCGTGCTACTAATGGTGCACATATAGAGGTGTTTTAGTGTATGGCAATGCAAATTCTTTGAGTTTCTGTTTCGTTTAATACCGGCCTCATTTCATAATTCCGCATACTTTGTTAGTTATGATGAGGTTTGAATGGGGCACCCTGTATATTATTTAAATGTTTGTGTGTGAAACTAAGACAAAAGACAGACACAAGTCTTATTTCTCATTATACGACGTTGCAATCTTACCTTTTAGTACATAAAAATCCTAGCACTAGTCATCACAAATGCAATTCAAATCTGGATGTGAAGGGACCAATAAATTTTGCTCAGGTGCCTCTTTTTTTTCAGTCAAGGTTACTTCAGATCTATGGCAAGGGAATCGCACTTTTACTTCCTTTCCAAAAGAATGCTTACTCAGGATTTTTATACCCTGAAAAATCCACAGTTCTCGACTATTTGAATCTGCTAACATCAGGAACAGAGTTTAACATGACTATTTAACTCATGTCCCAAATGGAAGTCAATGACCTATCACATTTCAATTAATTTTGTTTTACAACTAATGAAAGTCATGTTTCGCTCACTCTTTATCAAATTCTCTTTACTACCTCCTGCTCTTGTGATATAAGCTCCTCCTTTTTAATATTCTAAACAGGTCAGAGCATTATTTTGCAGTGACTGACTCTCCAACAAATATGTTAAATACAAAAAATAATGAACAGATTCCTTCCACATATTTGATAATTGTGTGTTCAATAATCATGTTTTTAAATAATGATTTTACCATGGTGTTTACTAAAAAAAATAATAACCTATAATGTTGGTTATAATATACAATTTGATGTGTGTCATTTTTTTCTCCACTAGGGTGCATTCATACAACATTGTGATCCTATTTGGCAATAAATAATATGAGCAAGTTGCAATGGATGAACAAATGAAACATAATCAAACATTCCTAATTTGTTTTCAAATATTGCAGTTTACATTAAATATAGGCTATAAATATTTTAAAATAGCTATATTTAAATAATTATTTTTGAGTAAACAGCTTAATTTTATTTGTTAAATAGTCCTTACAAATGCCACTCTTGATTTCCAAATCCTCTAGATAAATTGGACAACACTCGTGGCATTATTTATGATAACACTAGTTCAGTCAGACCAATAGAATTTGGTTAAGAAAAACTAAAACTACGTTAAATATATGGCATGCTATACTGTTATCTGCAACCACTTCAGTTAGACTTGGCTGTCAAGAGCTATCATGCCAGAAATGCAGGTTTTTTTTTTAACTATTTGTAACATACCTTTTTGCATGATAACGCATTCTGTCATACCTACAGAAATGGCAACCATGACAAAGTTCAATTTCATAAATTTTGGGATTGCCAACCTATAAATAACTAAATAACTATACTGTAATATTATGAATTACTTACCTGGGGCAGGAAGTAAAACCACTATCCTTTATGTATACTACATACAATGTATATCCAAAAGATAGTGTTGATATACATTATACGAAACAAATCACTGCATTTTTAAATGAACTGAACTTTATTTGAAACAATATAAAACAATAAATTCATACTTGCTGCCATTTTATGCTTGATTGGTGTCATGGCCTGCTGTAGTCTCGACTAAATTATTTTCAGCATTTAGCATATATACATTGGCCAGACTGTTAACATCAGTCAGTTGTTTATAATGAACGCAAATATTTCCAACAAAGAAGTTATTATTTTACTATTATTTATTATTTTGAAAACAGCATCATACAAAAAATAATGTACAACGCACATTTGCGAAGTGTTTTACAGAATCTCGGAAATTAAAAATTTTTAACTTATGAATTTATAGTTTTTAAAGTACATGTATATTTCAAATCATGTTCTGATTCAATGACAAATCAAGACAGATAATATGGCAATCTGTATAAAGTTCTAACACAAAATAAAATTAACACAAAGTTATTTTCTACACTTCTGAGTTTTTGTCGTAACTTCACATACATCTGTATTTTGTAACCATATCTTGATAAAATAAAATCCACATAAAATAATGTAGTACCAGTTTTGGATAAAGTTTCCATTAAACGCAGTGAGAAATTTTTCCAAGTCCCAGGCAGACACCACACGCATGCGATAAATGCAAAGCGGTTTACATTATGGAATCATGCAATGCTGCCAACATATACACGGTATTTAACGAATCTAAAAGCTAACGTAACGCAATTTAAGTATTCTAACCTGTGAAAGACCAACCTAAAATCTAACCGTGTAATTTAAGCACTCTAACCTATGTAAGAATGTGATGCCCAAAAATAAATAGTAGGTTCTGACATACATACTCTATGTTGGCTGCACTAGAACATGTGTTGTATGGAATATTCATTAAAATCAATATGGCTGCCACAACTTTATGTTAAGTATGTAGTTAAATTTCATAGAAAAATATATTGAAATAATTGTTAGAAAAGTGTAAAATTTATATAAATGATGGTAAATAATTTGAAAATAAAACCCCGTTGGCACATGTGCTTGGTGTCTGCATGAGACAGAAAAAATTTTCCACTGTGCTTAATGGAAACTTCAGCCATAGTTTTTTTTTTTCACAACTCCTTATTAGATAGTACAAGACTTCGGTATAAAGAGTGTGCTATGATTCTTGTACCAGACTGCTGCATATTTTCATGGCCTCATAAGTAAGGTTCAAGCTTAACTGCATAATTTTCTTTGTTTACGTACATCTCTCACTTTAACAGTAAGGCGAATTATAAATTATCTTTATTTTGCATGAAATGAAGTGAAATAATTATTATGAGTTAGTTATTTTGACTCCTCATATTTTTTTGATATTCTGCAGACTATAGTTTCGTTACATCTATGCGACATTGTCGTTGCTTGTAACTGTTGTTTTTTTTGTAGTCATCATCCTGCTGGCTGACCGATGAACTTCCATATCAATGTTCTTCCCCTTCCCCGGGAATTTCTCCTTATTCTTCCATCCATAGTAATTCTGCCCGAAGGCAGGTCCTTCACTGCAATCATAGCATTTTCATGCTATGCTTGCAGCTTTACTAGGGAACTGTAGGTGTGGTAGCTTCCCGTTGCTTTCCACACCGGTGAAGGATGATGATGATAATAATAAGGGTGAGGATGATGATGATGGCCATATGATTTCGGGGACCGTTTGGGCCTTAAAGTTTTCCTGACATTTGTCTTACAGGTGAGGAAAAACCCCGATAAAAACCTCACCCAGAAAAACTGCCCTGACCGGGGATCGAACCCGGGCCCACTGCGTGACAAGGCAGCACGCTACCTCGAGACTACAGCGGTGGACTTCCTTATTCTTGTGGATGTAAATTTTCTCCCAAATTGTGAGTTCCTTAGATTTATCTAACTGTTTCAGTAATTTGTTTCAGACAAGCTACTGTTACAGCATATAAGAGAAAAATTTGCATTTAGATTGGAGTTTCTCAGGTAGCTCAGTGGTATAACATTGGCCTAGAAAGCCAAAAGTTCTGGGTTGAAACCCCAGTCTAAATGTATAATTTTTCTCTTCATATATAAAAAAAATATATAAATATTATTATTTAAATGTGAAGTACTCAACTTTGTGAGAACATCTGAAAACCTGCATCAATTTGGAAATAAGCTTACTAGAATGTGATTAGGACTTCATTGTCTACCATGTGACTCCCCATACTGTCTTTTGTTACCCAACAGTAGCTACCACTACAGAAGACTTTGGTCTATGTTTTTATACACAGGGCTATTCAGAGAAAAGGAACAGACTTCAAACATTTATTTCTTCCAAACTACAAAAAATAAAAACACAATTTCAATGATTATATATTAAATTTGGGAATTTTTAACATTATGAGGTTCAATTAATAATAATTAAATGAATCGTGATTTCTTCTTACCTCATACTTCGTTTTTTTTTAACACAGCACTGCAGTATCGGCGACACATTGTCATCATCAGCTGTTTTCACGACTGTCAATTTTTTCTTTTACCAGTAATTATCTAGACTGCCATCTAGATAATTACCGGCAAGAGAAAAAATTGACAGTCGTGAAAACAGCTGATGACGACGACACTGTGTCACCAATACTGCAGTGCTGTGTTTAAAAAAAAATTTCAATGTTCCTAGAAAGAAAAAAGTTGAAATTTCACTATTTTATGCATTCAATATGAGCACCATGTGTTACATGACAAATATCAAAACGGTGGCTCATTTCTTGCCACACATGAATCAGCTGGTCTCTAGTTATCGAATTCACAGCTTCAACAATTTGATATCACAGATTTTCAAGAGTTTCAGGCATAGGGGGGATAAAAACACAGACTTTTACGTAACCCCACAGATAAAAATCACACGGGGTTAGGTCTGGTGACCTGGGAGGCCACCTGTAATGAAGTTGGTCTTCAGCTCCTCCTCTTCCAATCCAAGGTCCTGTTGTGTCGCCATTTTTAATACAAACAATCAACATGACAAGCAACAGCGCCAATGCGGCCATAATAGGAACTTCAAACTTTTCTCTTTCCAGGAACGTTGGAATTATATTTCTATTTTTTGTAGTTTGGAAGAAATATATGTTTGAAGACTGTTCCTTCTTTTTGAATAGCCCTGTATTAAGACACAAAACTCAAAAGTGCAGAAATCACAATAGCCTGAGATCATTCTTAAGAAACTATATAAAAACATGACCAGCATATCACTAATCAGACTTCATTTACAATACATCATTGATTATATTAATAAAAAAATAAAATAAATATAAATAGAAAGTGTGATGCACTCATGAACTAAGAACAACTAGTAAAAAAAAAAAAAAGAGAATGTGATGTTTTTATAAATTATTGGATATTTTTAATATGTTGTAAATATGGAAAGGATTTTAAGGTGCAAATTTTGGTCGTAAAATGGGGAAAAAATGTTCTGAAAATACATACAAAAAGGTGCAAAAAAATACAAATAACAAGACTAAAATTTTAGCATTTAAGAGCAAAAAATAGTAATTGACGATAAAATTGTAGAGCAAGTGAATAGTTTTAAATATCTAGGTTTCAATTTACCATATTTTAAAATTGAAGATATTAATGATAAAATAAATAAATTTAATCTAATGTGTGGCACTATTAAAAGAACCCTTGAAAACACAAGAAAAGAAACAAAAATGAAATTTTATAAAGTAATGGCTGTTCATGTATTGATGTATGGATCAGATTGTTGGACGATTACTAAAAGACAAGAACAAAGATTGGAAGCAAATTTATATGACACTTTAAGAAACATAGCAGGATATACTCTGTCAGATAAAAAACGAAACAAAGATATAAGAAAGGAAGCAAATATTTTCAAACTTACAGATCGAATAATTAAATATAGGAATGCCTGGAAAGAACATGTTGATTGAATGCCAGAAGAAAGACTTCCAAAATTATTGCTAAATTATAAACCACACAGAAGGAGAAATGTTGGATGCCCACACCGAAGGTGGGCTGAACAATTTTAACAATTCTAGCTTTCATGAAACTGGAACAAGCCAACAGGCTTAACTCCTGGATGATGAAGAAGAAGAAAGTGCTGCTGAAACAATTGAATTAAAGTTTAAACCAGTTACATGAACTCAGTTTATATAATATGCATATCATTTTGAATCAATTTTTTTTTTAGTGGAATGCAGGCTTTCACGGCCGGTAATCATGGTAATAAAAGATTCCGGGCTATGTGGCCGTGGTCTATAACTGGCGTTTCTTCCACACGTTTCTCCCTCAACTGCGGAGGGCATCTTCAGTGGCGAGCGCTTCCAGCTGTTGTTTCCCTGTCGTAGGCTCGACTACTGCCAGTCGAGCCTACGACAGGGAAACAACAGCTGGAAGCGCTCGCCACTGAAGATGCCCTCCGCAGTTGAGGGAGAAACGTCTGGAAGAAACGCCAGTTATAGACCACGGCCACATAGCCCGGAATCTTTTATTACCAATTTTTTTTTTCTTTATAGAGTCCATAAGAGGTAATTCATAGTTCTTTAGTTTATTTCAATATTTTCTTCGCATATGGAACATCAAAGAATGATGCAATCAGTTTTGATAAATTGTGTTTTGAATTCTGAAAATTGCATAGAACATTTGCCATGTTATTGTTGTGAAAACCCAGTCGTAATACTAATAAAACATAGCCAACAAGTCGGTAGATATAAAACTGTTAAATTATTGCCAGTACTAACTGAACTTCTTTTAAACTGTTACAGCAACACTGTTGAAATTTAAATTTGACTTCACAGCTGCAGATTGGCCATTGCTGCTAGGATAAAAATGACTGGTGGTTTACATAAATTATATTTTAATATTTATTATTTACTATTGTTGACTTCACACTGCAGATTGGCCATTGTTTCTGGGGTATAAATTACATAAATTATATTTTAATATTTATTTAATATTGTTTATTTCTGATTGAGATTTTAAAAAGCTGTTCAAAAAGAAAAAAATATACATTTTTCTGTCCTATATTTTAAAAATGCAGAGAAAAGTGGAGGAAAAGGTGCTGAAGCATAAAAGAAAAGAGGGGAAAAAGGGGCAAAATGTAGCAATTTCACAAAAAGGTGTAACAAATTGAGGGGTCTAGTGAGAGAGGGAGCTATGCCACTTTGAGAAGAAATGGAAATAATCAGTGCTATTTATATTAAAACTTATATTTTTCCTTTTGTATATTTTACATAACAGCTAGTTAAAGAAGAAAAAAGTTACTCCTTTATTGTACAAATAATTTTGTAATATAATGCTTTATAAAACCCAATTTCCCTCAGGGGTCCCCATCTAGGGGATATGTGGATGGCGACCACAAGGTGCCCAAGCTGAGCAAAACATTGCTTCCACTTACTTTTATCTTTAACCGATCTGGTATTTCTTCCTTTCTTCCACTTACTTATACCAGACTCTTTTAACTTTACTATCTAACCTCTCTTGGTTAACTCTTGTTTTTTCGACCCCGACGCTATTGGGCATCCGAGGGCTTAGAGAGTCTTTCCTCTTCTTCAATTTCTTCTTTGCTTTATTTTCTGTTTCTTCTCCAAAAAAGCCTGACCAGAGGCTATAAGATGGCAGCGCCATCACTGGTCTTGCCTTCCTTTGGCCAGCAACCAATCGAAGGGATTCTCTGGGCTGTCCTATGAAATGCTGGAGGGAACATTTTCTATAGGATTGTAACAGGCCTTGGCCTAATACTTGGAAGAAGATGATAAAACCCAATTTATTTCCATTTTTCTCACTAGACCCCTCAATAGCGCTCATTTCACTTAAATTCATTTCCCCAAATACGTATATTCAACCATTGATATGAAAACAGCTATATTTTTGGAAAGGTGATGCACCTCAAAATTCTTTCCCTAATTACGAGCATGTAATATGTGGGGTGTAACATAATTGATAATGGTCAGAGACATGTCAGCACTTAGAACTTATATAACACTATAGTTCAGCAAGTGCATCATACTTTTCCTTCTTTCATTGTTTCCACATAATAGAAATGTTCTACTATACTACAGATTTTTAAAAATGTTATAAACATTACCAAGATGAATAAATAGTATCGTTTCTATGTGGTAAGTAATATATAGGAACATAATCATATTTTGGCTTATTTATACATTACTATACCATCAACTCTCAGTAATACACACAGTTTTTTATCTACAAGTAACAAAATGAACATATGTGCTAGATATAAAGGGCTTCCAATATAAAACCGGACCGGCCTCACGGGGTTTCACCCGTCAGGCAGCGCTCTCTCCTCGTCTGCATTTCACTCTGCCAGCCGCTCGTCCTTGAACTAGTCAGTTTACTATCGTTCGACAAGATGAGACGTCAGCTGACATTAGAGCAGCGCATTTATGTGTGTAAATGTTATTATAAATACGAATCAGCTCGTCGCGTTCGCGAGGAATTTATTCGGAACTTCCCTGGACAATTACCTCCTTCCAGATCGACAATCCACGATCTTGTGACTAAATTTGAGACCACTGGTTCAGTACAAAATAAAAAACACTCGCTCCCCAGATCTAACAGTGTGCGATATTTATTTGTGGGGTAGCCTGAAAGACAAAGTGTACAAAACAAATCCGCACACATTGGAAGAACTGAAGAACAACATAAGAAATGAAATCAGAAACTTGACAGTGCCCGAACTACAGCGTGTCAATCTAAATGTGTTTACTCGGTATAATGCCTGTTTAACTGCAGGAGGACAACATTTCCAGCATTTTCTATAAAGTAAGAAACAGTTCAAGGACGGGTGGCAGGCAGGGTGAATTGCGGGAGGAAGAGACAGCACTGCGTGCCGGGTGAAACTCCGTAAGGCCGGTCTGGTTTTATATTGGAAGCTCTGTAGTATGTAAAATTATATCATACTATGGTATGAAACTATGAATGGAGATCATATTAAGACTGCTATTATAAATACTAACACTGGCTTTATAATGTAATGTATAATTCCCAAATAAATGTCTTCTTAATAAAGAAGCTGCCATTTGCAAAGATAGAAGCAAAGGTTTCATAACATTTGGTGCACGGGAATTAACAGCGTATATAAGAGAAAAATTTGCATTTTAGATTGGAACTTGCTCAGGTAGCTCAGTCGGTAGAGTATTGGCCTAGAAAGCCAAAGATCTTGGGTTCAAGCCCCAATCTGAGTGTATAATTTTTCTCTTCAAATATGATTTATCCATGATTCAGACTATTAAGAAATGCGTGAAAAAACAGTCCGGTTTTATCAGCATTAAAAATGTCTCTTAGGCGCGTATCCTGAAATTAAAGTATGCAGTTTTGGTTGCCAGTACTAATTCTGGGGATATATTTGGCTAGTCTATAATTATCTAGAACGAGTATGGGCAAAAATAAGTTAATAAATTAACAAAAAATCTTCAATCTTCTGTTGCCCTGGATCAAATTCAGATCAACCAGTTCAAAGTCAGATACCTTGCCACCTGAGCTACTGGCCGTTCTGTTTACATTATATAGGGCATAACTTAGTAATCCAACCATTCTATTAAGGATTATTGTCATAACTTTGATGGTATTCCACAAAAAATAAAAAATATATACACAAACTGGACTATACAATGTAAACAGTATATGGAGAAAGACCTCTTACAAGTAAATACCATATTTTTGTTTATTTGTTTCTTGACTCACCTCATACTTCTTAACTCCCTTGCATATCTAGATTTCGTCACTGTATTTGTAACATTCTCAATGGCTGTTCACGTTCACAACTGACGTCCAATGGTCTCCTCTCCTGCAGACTAACCTCCACGCCATCTGATGGTTGACCGACGAACTTCCAAATCAATCCCCTCTCCTTATCACCTGGTATTTCAAAATTCATAGTTGTGTTTTTATTTTTGCATATGTAAATTTTTTCCCAAATTGTGAGTTCCTTCGGTTTTTCCAATTGTTTAAGTAATTTTGTTTTGGTTTCTATTCTATGTTTTTCTGACCAGGCATGTGCAGCTATTGCAGATTTTTCTGTTTCTCCATTTTTTAACATTTCTGAGGTGTTCCTTTAATCTTGAAAATTTAGGGTGGTAGAAGATAAACGTACTCGAAGAGATGGAAATCATGAAAGCAGCTCACAACAACAACAATCTGATGAATGAAAACAAATCCAATACATGTAACCCCCTCTACCAGATCTTCAGTGAAACACCAGTTTTGAATCCTGCCAATGATGGGACAAGTCCCAAAAGCACTACAGTTAAATAACTAATTAAGTTGAGGAGACGGACCTTTCAGGTGAATATTCCATAATTTTATATTTTAATTTTGAATAATACCTCGACGGAACACATCATGAATCTTATAAAAGTTAAATGTAGAACAATTCATTTTGATATTTCTAATTATCTAAATTTGATTTCGAAGTTCATAAATTCAACCAAAGATGGCACCACTGAAGTTGGAGACAATAAAAGAGTTGACGGCCAAAGAATTTCATCAGTCGGAGTTGTAGCTGAAGATAAACTTGAACACATTTGAAACCGCGGTATCGTGAAAAGAATGAAATCTATGAGGTGAGTTATCAAAAAATGTTCCCCGATGAATTTCAATCAAAAATATGATATTGAATCTAAGCCCTTATATTTTAATCCTCCAGATCTGATAAAGATTTATACAAAATTTTAATATATCTATAACTTATATTCTACAAATACCTATATCTAGCACATATTCTGGAAGCTGCATGAAAATTTTATTTTTTAAGTCACAGATTTTTCACTCGTGACATGGACGAGGAAGGTCATATGGAATTATGGCCCATATCTGGGCTTCCATATGAAGATCCAAATCCTTGCCTATCATCTCTGCACGGTGCCAACATCTCACGTCTTGGCCTCATCAAACCTTTCATATCTAACATCGTAACATCCATGTCCCTGAACGCATTTAATAAAATTATTGCCATTATGATTGTTAAAAATCCACATATATTCCCAAGCATATCTTCACCGCTCAGATGATTCCATTCTCTGAACAGAATCATTGAAGCAACTATTACTAGAGTCGTGAAAAGAACGTAATATACAGGGGTCACAATCCCTGTGTTAAATATGTCTAAAGCTTTGTTTAAATAGTTCATTTGAACTGTGATGCATAGTGCTACAGTGAGAAGAAAAACCCACGTAAGCCAGTTGCCCATTTCGTTGTGGGAGCCTGCTAGAGTCTCCTTGATGGCAAGGCCCAGACCCTTGCAACCCATGACAGTCAGAGATCCAACAGCTGAACACAAGGCTATGTACACACCACCACATTGCGATGGCCGTAGCGTGGACCAACAAACACTCCGATGAAAATTGAAAGAAAGACACACTACAATAACCACATATGTGATGAATCCTGAAAAATGTAATATGTTTTTCAATCACTGAATTACTTATATTATTTTTAGTCTGATCATCTTACCTCAATATTAATGTTGATTTGTTCTTGAACATGTTTCATCGACATTCAGGTTGTGCAACATAAATAAAACCAGTCTGGACAAGCTGACGATAAAATAGAGTTGTTTTTAAACATGTTCAAGAACAAATCAACATTAATATTGAAGTAAGAAGATCAGACTAAAAATAATATAATTAAAATAACCTCAAAATATCACTTCCTAAAATTAAATATTAATTTACTGAATTACTTAATCATTAAAAAATTTGATCTGTTTATTCTTATCTCTCAGGGATGTTTTTGTTGAACGTATGTTTCAAGGCTTCTGAGCCCCTATCCTGAGCTAATGCTTTCCAATCATTCCCTGTATAATCTACTTCTCTCAAATCATAGTTAATGTTGTTCTCCCACCTCATTCTTGGTCTACCAATTGGGCATTTTCCGTCTGGCTTTCCTACAAGAAGCTTCCATGCACGTCTTTCATTCCCCATATGTGCAACATGTCCTGCCCATCGCAGTCTACGAGACTTGACTGTTCTTATTATATCTGGCTTCTTATAAAGACCATGTAGTTCATTGTTATGTAGTCTTCTCCATTCACCTGTCTGTTCATCTCTCTTTGGTCCAAAAATCTTCCTAAGAACTTTATTCTCAAATACTCGTAATCTCCTTTCCTCCCTTAAAGTAAGAGTCCATGTTTCGCACCCATATAATATAACTGGTAGAATAATAGTTTTATATATTTTCAGCTTAACGTTTCTTGAAAGGAGTTGGGACATCAAAAGTCTCTGCAATGCATAATAGCATGCATTTCCAGGATTGAGACTATGTTTAATTTCTTTGTGCATCTCATTCCTATTTGTGATTATTGTTCCTAGGTATTTGAATTCAGCCACTTCCTCAAAATTTCCCTCATTTGTCATTAGCTGTCCATTTCCATTATATACTGAATTTCTGCATGTGACCATATATTTAGTTTTACTGATATTTACTTCCAGTCCCAATTTCTTAGTGTTACTCAATAGTGTGTGCGTGTTGGCCTTTAGTATCTCCTCGCTATCGGCCAGTAGTAATACATCATCAGCATAAACTAACAGCTTATTAATACCATTCAGTTGTAGGCCTTCCTCATTCTCTAAAGATTTAATGGCATGCTCTAGTACAAAATTAAATAGTAGAGGAGATAGTGCATCTCTTTGCTTCAACCCATTCTGGATTTCAAAAGTGTCCGAAAACTGTTTGCCTACACGCACCCTACTCGTTGAGCCATTTAGACATATATATATATAAGCAGTACCAACTAAATTGGAAACACCATCTTGAAAGAATGAGTTCAAATCGGATCCCCAAAGCTGTTTATAATTATATACCAAGAGGACGAAGATCACTGGGCCGTCCTATGAAACGCTGGAGGGAAAATTTTCTATAGGATCGTAACAGGCCTTGGCCTAATACTTGGAAGGAAGAAGAAGAAAATATATTTTCAATTTTACACTCCACTGGTAAAAAGTAAAGTGATCCCACAACAGGCCTCAGGAGGCCCTTGGGGTAGTAGGAGGTTAAGGCTCCCACTTTTTCTATACAATCGACACTTTATGTCAGCCGGGTTGTCAGCCCTGCGTGACGGCCGCCTTTACCCCCAGAACAAGCGTCTGGTACTCATTTCCGTTAGAGGCTGAGTCGACCCCAGGGCCATAGTGCCGCCAGAGGGTTTGGGTCAGTTTAAAAATCCTGACCCCAACGGGATTTGAACCCTTGATCCTCCTGCTTGTAGCTCAGTGCCTTAACCACTACGCTACGGCGTGCCCCACACTCCATTGGTGTTTAACCTAATTGTAAGATCTCATCTCATTGGATCATTAATGGTTGGTGCTAGAGTCGTGTGAGAATGAACAAATGGTATACCGTCCTTACTGAATCACATTTACCTGGATCTTGTAGTTTATTGAGCAAATCTGACAGGTTTTCAACTTCCTCTTCTTTTGGTGAATGAATAACGATAACAGTAGATCCCAAAACGCACAACACACAACCCATCTGTAACAAATAACTACCAGTTACAACACTCCTGAACTCACCAATTTTTTTACATTTTTATTCATCTTAATTAAGTTATTGTCCCGCGCCGTAGCCGAGCGGTTAAGGTAGGAAGCCTTGGCGCAGAGCTACGGGACTTGCGCTGGTTCGAGTCTTCACGGGGGAAGAAATTTTCTCATGGTATTTCGGCCAGTATGGGACCGGTGCCCACCCAGCATCGTGAGGCAATTGGGTAGCTACAATAAGTAGCGGCTCCAGGTTGAGGAACCAGCTATAACGGCTGAGGGACTCGACATGCTAACCACATGTCACCCCTACACTGGCTGTTGATCATCTACCTCTGTGGTTGACACATGTGGATGTGAAGGGCCAGCAGCCGGCTGGTAAAAGGGCAACCGCTGAAAAGTGGAAAGACCCTCAATCGGAATTAAGTTATTTGGTCTGTATATTCTTTTTTTTTAATATAATAAATTTGGGAATTTTAACATTATGAGGTTTTCTTACTAAGAATCAAACGAATCGTGAATTCTTCTTACCTCATATATTTATTTTTTTAACACAGAACTGCAGTATTGCAAAATACATCATTTGCATCTTCAGCTGTTTTCATGACTGTCAATTTTTTCTCTTGCCGGTAATTTTCCAAACTGCCATCTGGTATAGAGGATTTTGATAATGAATATAAAATATAAAACAAAACAAAACCAAGATGTATGTAATAAAGCCAAAGACAAAAAATGGAATATTTTAGTAAAGAAGCCAGATATTATTCCAGAAATTCCACGTAAAACTACAGTAGCAAAATTTAGACTGCTTACAGAACATGACTATTTGGCCAAACATTTATATAAAATAGGAATCTACACGAATCCAAATTGTCCTCTATGCAACAAAGACGAAGAAATGAACGAAGAACATCTACAAACCTGTGAAGTATTACCTGTTGGATCCACCATGGAGAAATATTGAAGAGCAAGAACGCTAATGGCTTCATTGCCAAGGCCCAGCATTTGAAAACAACAACAACATAATGAATATAATCATTATAGTAAACCAAAAAGGAACTCAGAAACTCACAAAAAAAAGAACACTTTAGAAACATAAAAAAATGGTAAAATTGAAAAATCAGCTATAGTAGCACATAGTTTATTAGAGAATCATAGAATTGAAAAAGAAGCAAAACTTTTGAAACATCTATCTAAACCTTTGGAATTAACATTTTGGGAAAATATATACATTCAAAAAAATCATACTAGAACCACGAACTTCGAAGTTCCTGACGAACCAAGCCTGATTACAAAGTTTTTCAAAAGTCCACCAGATGGCAGTTTAGAAAATGACTTCTTAAAAATTACACCAGATGGCAGTTTGGAAAATTACCGGCAAGAGAAGAAATTGACAGTCATGAAAACAGCTGAAGATGTGAATTATGTATTTTGCAATACTGCAGTTCTGTGTTAAAAAAACATAAATGTATGAGGTAAGAATAATTCACGATTCATTTGATTCTTATTAACTGTATATTCTTACCTAAATAGTTAGGTTGCAAGGGATAGTGACGTGCATTTCATCACCTCTCCTATCCAAATCTCTTCCTCGACCTGCTTATGGTGTAACCTGCTATTGCAAATGAGGATCTAAGGACCAAGTACTGGCGGTATAATCACATCACCTTGATGTAGAGGAAATTCTACATTAGTGGGAACCCCACAATAATATGGACCAGCAATCCATTGGGCCAAAAATGTACATTTGCTTTCAAGTCTCAAACCAGAAAGCCAAATAACAGCAAAAGAGATGTGATTTATGTGCCATACATGAAGTGGAACCATACAAGAAATGAGGAAATTATGGAAGAGTTGGATGTAGAAACCATTCTCCACCACATAAAAAACTACCAGAACACTGGAAAGCCCATCTTCAACAAATGCCATCTCATAGAATCCCAAAAGCCATGCTTCGTTACTGCCCCAGGGCAAAAGATTGCTGGGACGTCCAAAAAGGTGCTGGGTGGAAAATTCCTCTTTGAGACCATAACAGGCCACAGGGTCTAATACTTGCATGAATTAATAGTGAGTGGAAAACGTATTCTTAACGACTCACTTCACATGATTTCAAATTTCTTTGATACCGGCGGCTTCAGACAATATCTTGTCCCTCTTCAGTCATGGCTTCCACTGATGAAATTCTGTGGTTGTTGATTTTTCTAAGGACATCACCTCTTGTGCTGCCATCTTTCGTTGGGATTATAAACTTTGTAATTAAATTTTTATCCACCAGAATATCGAAGTTCATAGATCGATATTTATTCTTCTGAATGAATATCATTTCCCAAATTGTCAATTCCAACGGTTTATCCAATTGTTTCAAAAGTTTTGCCTCTTTTTCAATTTTATGATGTTCTAGCAAACTATGAACTTTGATATTCCGATGGATAAAAATTTAATTACAAAGTTTATAATCTTTATAATCCCAATGAAAGATGGCAGCACAAGAGGTGATGCCCTTAGAGAAATCAACAACCACAGAATATCATAATTGGAAGCCATGACTGAAGAGGGACAAGATATTGTCTGAAACCGCCGGTATCAAAGAAATTTGAAATCATATGAGGTGAGTCGTTAAAAATATGTTCTCCACTCACTATTAATGATATAATCTCATAATGTTTACTTCCCAATATTAATTTAAATATAACTTGCATGGATAATGATATTCTTACATCTTAAGGTTTTTTTTAACATATGTTTCAAGGCTTATGAGCCTCATCTTCAGCTATCAGTCTGTAATAGCCTTGAAACGTACGTTCAATAAAAATAACCATAAGAGGTAAGAATATACAGACCAAATAACTTACTTATTAAGTAAACCGCTTAATTATTTAACTTTCACAGGAAAAAACACTATGAGGTTTAATTTAAGAATTAAATTAATGTTTTTATTACCTCACCTCATATCCTTTTTTCTTCTATACTGCAGTTTTGGAGCTTATCTCCATCATCAGTAGCCTCTGGTCGACAGGTGTTATGTCGTTTCTTGGCGGTTTTCTTCTTACTTCTATCGGTGGACCGACGAACCTCTGGATCTGACCTGATCCAGAGATTCATCGGTCCACCAATAGAATAAGAAGAAAACTGCCAAGAAACGACATAACACCTGTCGACCAGAGGCTACTGATGATGGAGGTAAGCTCCAAAACTGCAGTATAGAAGAAAAAGTATATGAGGCGAGATAATAAAAACATTAATTTAATTCTTAAACCCCGTAATGTTACTTCCTATTGTAACTAACTCACTGATTCTATCAAACTTATAGGTTCGTGGCTGCATGGACATAAGCTCTCCATACAACCCTATCTTGAGCTAATGCTTTCCAATCATCATCATCTACTTGTATGTTTAAAATTGTATTATTCTGATTATAGAAACTTCAAAATCATATTTTTTATGTTATGCACCAACCAGCTATGCGCTATTATATAAGTTATGAGAAAAATGTGTTTGAAGTTAGGTCAATCTTCACTATTTATTGTAGCACCAAACTAACAATACTGAATACTGCAAGTTATTTTCCTTGTTTGACAGTTATGCATCAACAATCTAAGAGCAGGAACATTCAATGCTTAGCTGCATGATGCAAAATTTAGATTAGCATTTATGAAGATCTGATTTCATAGCCGTTTGTTGCAAATCATAAAATCTCTTATAGGACTGATAGCATTTTTCTTTAATAATAAGGCTAAATTTAAAGATTTTACGCTAAAAGTGTGCATACACTTAACTTCATGAGCAAGTGCCACAGATGGCATCAAAATCTCATTTTTTTAATGGTGCTTAGTCAGTTGATGCACAGACATAAGCTCTCCAAACATCCCTATCCTGAGCTAACGTTTTCCAATCATCCCCTGTATAATCTACTTCCCTCAAATCATAGTTAATATAATTCTCCCACTTCATGCTTGGTCTACCAACTGGGCGTTTTCCCTCTGGTTTTCCTACAAGGGGCTTCTATGCACGTCTTTCATTTCCCATTCATACCACATGTCTGCCCATCACATTCCATGAGATTTAACTGTTCTTATATTATCTGGCTTCCTATAAAGACCATGTAGTTCACTGTCATGCAGTCTTCGCAATTAATCTGTCTGGTTCATTTCTCTTTGATCCAAAAATTTTCCTAAGAACTTTATTCTCAAATACTCATAATTTCCTTTCCCCCCTTAAAGTAAGAGTCCATGTTTCGCACCCATATAATATAACTGGGAGAATAACAGTTTTATATATTTTCAGTTTAATTTTTTTGAAAGGAGTTGGGATGTCAAGAGTCCCTGTAATGCATAATAGCATGCATTTCCAGAATGAGCCTATATTTAATTCCTTTGTCCATCTCATTCCTACTTGTGATTATTGTTCCTAGATACTTAAAATCAGTCACTTCCTCAAAATTTCCCTCATTTGTCAATAACTGTCCATTTCCATAATATAATGTATTTCTATGTGTGACCATATATCTAGTTTTATTAATATTTGGTTGGTATCAGTCCATTCTCCCTAAATTAGAACCAAATAGTGCAATTGTAATGAACTGTGCTAGTTACCAAAGCATGAAAGTAGAAAGGATTTCAACCATGGCAAGCAGAAAAGAAGAAATACGTAACTGGCTTCCATAACAAAGTCCTCATAAGGTAAAATCAGAACTAATAATACATTCAGTGAAAACTCTTAGATCACAATAGAATATATATCTCACAATCAGGGGACTCTGTATTAATGTTAAATTTTTTGAAATTTTTAAATTTATTAAATAATTATATTTAATTATAATTATATTAATAATAATTAAATTTTTAGCATATTTAATATTAAATTAGCACCAAAAAAATGATTACAGTTTGAATACATGAATGTAATACAGTTCAAATAAATTAATTAAAACCAACAAAAATGAAAAGATTGACGATGACAACAAATCAGCAATTTATCAAATAGATTGTGAAACAATATACATAGGAAAAACAGAAAGGAACTTGATTTACAGGGTTGAAAGAACACCTTAGAAATGTTCAAAATGGAGAAATAGAAAAGTCTGCAATAGCTGTACATGCATGGTCAGAAAAACACAGAATAGAAACTACGGCCAAATTACTGAAACAATTAGAAAAATCTAAGGAATTCACAATTTGGGAAAAAATTTACATCTGCAATAACAAGCAGAATTATTATGAATTTTGAAATTCCTGGGGAAAGGGAAAAAAAAATTGATTTGGAGGTTGATTGGTCAGCCAACAGAGAGAGTAGAAATCAACCTACAGGATGACAACTGCAAACACAATAGTTAGATGTGATGAAACTATAGTCTCCACAATATAAAAAAAAAAGGAGTCAAAATAACTAACTCATAATAATTACAGAAATTCAACCTTTTCCCATGCCATTGCTACCCACAACAATGAGTATGTCAATAAATTTAAATTAATATTGGGAAGTAAACATTATGAGGTTATATCATTAATAGTGAGTGGAGAACATATTTTTAACGACTCACTTCATATAATTTCAAATTTCTTTGATACCGGCGGTTTCAGATAATATCTTGTCCCTCTTCAGTCATGGCTTCCACTGATGATGTCCTTAGAGAAATCAACAACCAGAGAATTTCATCAGTGGAAGCCATGACTGAAGAGGGACAAGATATTGTCTGAAACCGCCAGTATCAAAGAAATTTGAAATTATATGAGGTGAGTCATTAAAAATATGTTCTCCACTCACTATTAATGTCAGTAAATGTCTGAGGTTTCAGACAGGAAGAAATACTGAGGAGTGAAATCTGTTAATCTGTTATGGGTGGACACAGACATAAATCAATATAACAATTTTGACAGCTAAACTGATTCTAATTTGAGAAATAAAAATTAATGTTGAAATTATTAGTTTTAACACATCTTAATGATGGACAAATTATATTTGAAAAGAAAAATATATGCCTAGACTGGGGTTTGAACCCAGGACCTTTGACTCTCTATGTCAATGCTCTATCAAAGTGAGCTACCTAGGCCTATAAAAGAAAAATATGCATTTAGATTGGAGGCCTAGGTAGCTCACTTGGATAGAGCATTGACATAGAGAGTCGAAGGTCCTGGGTTCAAAGCCCAGTCTAGGCATATATTTTTCTTTTCAAATATAATAAAAATTAATGTTTGAATCGGGATTTTAACCCTGGATCTCTAGCTCTATGTACTAGTGTGTTATCCATTACACCATTCAAATGACGATACAAATATTAACATTTCTTTCAACTTATGCAAATCTTGTTTGTCCGAAGGCTAATAGCTGTCGCTACCATCACCACCAACTGATGTCTTCCATTCAGAAGTATTCTTATTGAGAATTTAAACATTACTTTTTAGTGGTAAAGCTACATATTTTCAATGTTTGAATTTGAATTAACATTTTCCAATCCTGGAGAGAATCTAATTTAAAAATGAAAAATTAATGTTTGAACTGGGATTTGAACCCTAAACCTCTAATTCTACGTACTAGTGTGCTGTCAATTACACCATTCAAATGATGATACAAGCATTAGTATATCTTTCAACTTATCGACGGTAAGCAATGAAAACCTCTTAACTCCATTAGTCATTGAAAACCACATAACTCCAGTAGCCAGCACAGAAGTATGTGATGCATAACCTGTTGAGAACACGGACTTCAAATTTATTAATAACTTGACTTGTATTCTGTTGTAAAATATATGGGAACTATTGCTTATCATTGACTTAGTCTTTCACGGCCGGAGTTACTATGATGATCTTGTGGAAGATTTCCGGGCTGTTGGCCGTAGTCTTGAGGCTTGTGGTTCCCCAACGTTTCGCCAGAGACTGCGTCCAGCATCCTCAAGGGCTGTCTTGAGACTGGCAATTTTATCGACTACCTGCCCTATTTATACATTTATCCATGACGTGTTCTCTGCACGGTCCATTACATCGTAAATTATATCTGCCTTCTGGTTGGTTAGCATTAGGGACTTCCATTGCCCCAATGAGGTTGCTGTCTGATGTTCTAGTAAATTGTTCTTGTAGGGGTTTACATCTGGCTTTTTTTAAGACTGGTATCCATGCTTTGTTGACTTTTAACGATTCTTCCTTTCTATTGTAACTATTTTGATGTTGAAAGGAAGAATCGTTAAAAGTCAACAAAGCATGGATACCAGTCTTAAAAAAAGCCAGTTGTAAACCCCTACAAGAACAATCTACTAGAACATCAGACAGCAACCTCATTGGTGCAATGGAAGTCCCTAATGCTAACCAACCAGAAGGCAGATATAATTTACGATGTAATGGACCATGCAGAGAACACATCGCGGATAAATGTATAAATAGGGCAGGTAGTCAACAAAATTGCCAGTCTCAAGACAACCTTTGAGGATGCCGGACACAGTCTCTGGCGAAACGTCGGGGAACTACAAGCCTTAAGACCAAGGCCAACAGCCCGGAAATCTTCCACAAGATCATCATATTGCTTATCAATTTGCGTAATTATTTAAAAGTTATTTGTTTCTCCTGTAAAATTTACCAAAATGGAGTTACGTGGTTTTCATTGCCCACCATCATTATACAATTCTCGTTAAATTAGATTCTATCCAGGATTGGAAAATGTTAATTCAAATAAAAACATCAAAAGCTAAATTCATATAATTCCATCTTGTCTAATTACGACCAAAGCAGAATAAGACACGTTATTTAAATTCCAATGACATATTAAACCCTGCATTTTAAAATATTGTTCCACTCACCAAATTTATGGCTACATTCAAACTCTCATTCATTCTGTGTGCAGCAAACAGGCAAATGTCACATAACATAAAAACCAAACCAAAGCCAAAAGCAGACACAAAAGCTGAATGTTTGTATTTCCCTTGTACATACCCAAGAAAAAAACCTGTTATCAATCCACACATCCGTATGAGCATTCTCTTCTTGCATCATAACATGTTTCTATATCAGAATGGGAAAAAATAAAACTACATTTAATAAATTGTGGGGGGAAAAAAAAAAAGAAAAAGCTACAAAAAATGAATCTAAATTCATACCATTCATTATATGCCAACTTGTAAAGTTACACAGAATAAAACAAACAGGTATGTGGCAGTTTTTGAGAAACATTACTCACATAGAGAAAAATATAACGGGCTTCCAATATAAAACCGGACCGGCCTTACGGAGTTTCACCCGGTACGCAGTGCTGTCTCTTCCTCCCGCAATTCACCCTGCCTGCCACCCGTCCTTGAACTGTTTCTTACCTTATAGAAAATGCTGGAAATGTTGTCCTCCCGCAGTTAAACAGGCATTATACCGAGTAAACACATTTAGATTGACACGCTGTAGTTCGGGCACTGTCAAGTTTCTGATTTCATTTCTTATGTTGTTCTTCAGTTCTTCCAATGTGTGCGGATTTATATAGTACACTTTGTCTTTCAGGCTACCCCACAAATAAAAATCACACACTGTTAGATCTGGGGAGCGAGTGTTTCTTATTTTGTACTGAACCAGTGGTCTCAAATTTAGTCACAAGATCGTGGATTGTCGATCTGGAAGGAGGTAATTGTCCAGGGAAGTTCCGAATAAATTCCTCGCAAACGCGACGAGCTGATTCGTATTTATAATAACATTTACACACATAAATGCGCTGCTCTAATGTCAGCTGACGTCTCATCTTGTCGAACGATAGTAAACTGACTAGTTCAAGGACGAGAGGCTGGCAGAGTTAAATGCGGACGAGGAGAGAGCGCTGCCTGACGGGAGAAACCCCGTGAGGCCAGTCCGGGTTTATATTGGAAGCCCGGTATATATCACAAAGTATAAATTGATGGGGTCCTGGCAAGAAAGTGCAAAGCCACATTTTTGATCAAATTTAATTAGTTATGCCATCTTGTAGGTAATATTATTTTGAATAGTTTAGTGTCAAGTGTGTCTACAGAAAACTCAACATATGGTATTAAATTAAGTTTTTTTTTTGCCCTAATCTTTCATACATCTTCCGTAACTGCAAGACAGTATCAAGCAACAAAGGGAAAATTGCTTGCAGAAATAAATTGAAGTTTTCTGATGAATTAAATGATGATGGTGATAATAGCTCTGAATATTTGCCACATTCTGGAGAAAAATTATTTTCAGAAACTGAAATACAAGCAAGTGTTGCTTGGCATTATATTGCCCTCTTAGGATTTCATGTAGATTTGTTAGTTAGAGAAATTATAAATTTATTTTTATAAAACATGTTTCTGACCACTTTTTCATTTTCTATTATATGTCATGATGCAAACCTTTAACGTCTAATGTAATGTTTATTTTATTATCTTGTAGGGGGTACGCAGTAGCGTAGTGGTTAAGGCACTGTGCTACAAGCCGGAAGATCAAGGGTTCGAGTCCCGGTGGGGTCAGGATTTTTAAAAACCTTCTGGCGGCACTATGGCCCTGGGGTCTACTAAGCCTCTAATGGAAATGAGTACCAGACACTTATTCTGGGGTAAAGGCAGCTGTCATGTAGGGCTGACATGAAGTGCTGATTGTCCAGAAAAGTGGAGCCTAACCTCCCACTACTCCAAGGGCCTCCTGAGGCTTGTAGTGGGGTCACTTTACACTTTACTGTAATCTAAATGATTACGTAATTAATAACACTGGTCAACATGATTTTTGTCTCATGAGTACCAATAGTTGTACATAATGCTGTTTTTTATCGTATTTTCAAATATGTATTCAGAATTTCTCCATCACCCACAGTTTTTTTTTATTTCAATTTCAATTAATGAATTCAAATAATTATTTTTTTAATAAATGTTTTTTTCATCCATTTGTCCATCGTAAAATAAAACCAAATGAGCTAACACAGGAGATTTCAGCTATGGAAAAGAGATATCAAGGCAAATGGAATCCTAATATGCTGGCAGATTATTGTTGGACCATCAAGAGGGATGCTCCACAGGCAAAATATAGCAGAAAATCGTCATTTCTTACTTTCTAGGTGAGTCCGAATGTTCGAATATTGTGTAGTTACGTATGTAGAAAATATTAAAGTGTTTGAAATTATAAATTCCTGTCTCACAGAAACCTTGCGTGATGGACAAAAACCGATATCATATTTGAATTCAGGAGAAAAAATACTATCAGAATCACATATTTTTCTTTCTGAGACAAAAAAAAAAGTTTCTTTTTTTGTTGCTCAGTGTAATTGTTACTTGGCATTTTACTGCCCTAATATGCATGTTTGTATATTACGAAATAATTGAAATTACCTTTAATAAGTAACTTTCTGATGGTATAAACATAACAAACTCCTATTATGATATTATATTACTGGAATTTAAAGTTTTTTTATTATAAAAATATAATTGACCAACATCATTGATACATATATATATATATGTATATATCTTAATACATAAAAATTTTGTGTCACGTTGTTTGTCCGCGATGGAATCCTAAACTACTGAACCGATTTTAATAAAATTTTGCACACTGTGTGCAGTTTGATCCAACTTGAAACTTAGGGTAGTTTATAACTAAATTTATAGTCGCATTATTTTTTATTGCAAATTATTTGTTTATTATTTAACAAAGAGTTATAATTATCTGTGAGTTCCATACGATTCTAACAGATGGCGGTGTAAAGTAATTTGGTAAGGTAATTGGTTTATTATTTAACAAAGAGAGATCCAGATGGCTGTGTTTTTTGTTGCAACCGCGAATTTCAATTGAATTACAAATATTGATTATTTCATAACTTAAGTGTGTTCAGTGTTTATTTTATTTTCAATATTATTAATTTCATGTGAAAGTATTAGTTTTAAGTAATCTGGCTGAAATACAGCAACTTAATTTAAATTTTTAATGTATACCTTGGCCACAGCAACGCATGGCCGGGACTTCTAGTATATATATATATATTGTTACATGTTGTATAAGCGGCATTTGAATTGTGCGGGTGAGTTGCCCCTAGCGAGTTAGTGACCCGCAGAGCCGCTTGAATTGTCTGGAATATGTTACCAGACGTTTCTACCGGCCTCTCCCTTCCCCTTGGAGAAAGATCCACGTCTAGAGAATTCTGGGCGCCAAAATTGCGCGAAGCCATTTCGAGAGCTTTCCTCCACTTATATAAAAGAGTGGAAGAGAAGGTCAGTCAGTCAGTCAGTCAGTCAGTCAGTCAGTCAGTCAGTCAGTCAGTCAGTCAGTCAGTCAGTCAGTCAGTCAGTCAGTGTAGCAAAAGTCTCGTGTTGGACAGCGAGAGATTAAATTGTAAGTGAAACTGTGAGGAAGTACTGTGTCTGTAATTGTGTGATAAATGATTATCTGATAAACTTAAAAAAAATAATAGTTGTAAGATAAAATTGTGATTGGAGATTGAGTGATAATTGTGAGAAGAAAATAAAGTGAAAAGAAAAACTTTACATAACATCAGTGTATTTATTTAAGTCCAAATAAGTTAAAGGAAAACCCTGTGCCATCGGTGACAATATATATATATGAACACATGTTTGTGTGGGATGAGAGTATTGCGGAACGCGGCAACGATGAGATTGGAAGTTGCATCCTGAAATACATAAAAACTAAATGCATTTGTGCAAAGAAACTGGTTATATTTTCTGACAACTGTAAGAGTCAGAGTATGAATTGGAATGTAATGATATTTTGCAATTATCTATCCACACAAAGCAGTTTGAAGAAATTGAACATCGTTTTCTAAATTATATTTGAAGAGAAAAATTATACGCTCAGACTGGAGTTTGAACCCAGGACCTTTCGCACTCTAGGCAAATGCTCTACCAAGTGAGCTATCTGAGAAACTTCAATCTAAACATAAATTTTTCTCTTATAGTTTTCTAATTTCTGGACACACATACTTACCCTCTGTTACAGATTTTATTAGAATTGAAAAATATCAGAGTGGACAAGCCAATGTATACTCTCCATCACATTGGAGAGAAATAATGATCTTGAAGAGGATTTCCGGGCTGAAGGCCGTGGTGTCGAGGCTTGAAGTTCCCCGACGTTTCGTCAGAACTGCATCTGGCATCCTCAAGGGTTGTTGTCTTGAGACTGACAATTTGTCCACAGTTTGTCCTATTTATACCATTCGCTGTGATGTGTGCATAGGTTATATCTGCCTTCTGATTGGTCAGCGGTAGGGACTTCCATTGCTCCAATGAGGTTGTTGTTTGATGGTCTAGTAGACTGCTCTTGTAGAGGTTTGCATTCTGCGGTTTTTAGAACTGGTAACCTCTACAAGAACAGTCTACTAGACCATCAAACAGCAACCTCATTGGAGCAATGGAAGTCCCTACTGCTGACCAATCAGAAGGCAAATATAACCTATGCACACATCGTGGCAAACGGTATAAATAGGACAGACTGTGGACAAATTGCCAGTCTCAAGACAACCCTTGAGGATGCCAGACGCAGTCTCTGGCAAAACATCAGGGAACTTCTAACCTCGCGACCATGGCCTACAGTCTGGAAATCCTCGTCAAGATAATCATAACAACTCTGGCCGTGAAAGCCTAAGTCAATACAATAATATCGTTAATGTAAGCACTAGTTTGATGTAGTTAAAATGGAAAGCACTGATTTTTTTATATAACAGTTTTATAAAGTGGCTAATTAAATTTAATTAATAGTGAGTGGAGAACATATTTTTATCGACTCACCTCATATGATTTCAAATTTCTTTGATACCTACAGTTTCAGATAATATCATGTCATGAAAGCCATGACTGAAGAGGGACATGATATTGTCTGAAACCGTTATCAAAGAAATTTGAAATCATATGAGGTGAGTCGATAAAAATATGTTCTCCACTCACTATTAATGATATAACCTCATAATGTTTACTTCCCAATATTAATTTAAATCTGGCTAATTAATACTAATAAATAAGTGTGTATTGGTGCTGTGGAGCTCTGATTCTCAGAAGCTATTAGTGCATTGCACACATTTTCCATTTAGGTCAAAAGTATCATACTTTCCAGCAATGAATTTCATATGCAGCAATAGATAGCTGATGGGGGATGTCATTTCACTTGCCACCCTCAGTTAGCTTCTTTGGTCATGGTCAGTTTTTTTTTTTAGTTTAATATAATAAATTTGGGAATTTTTAAATTATGAGGGTTTCTTAATAACGATCAAATGAATTGTGAATTCTTCAAACCTCACACATCTATATTAAAAAACTGCTGTATCGGGAAACACACCATTCCCATCTTCAGCTGTTTTCAAGACTGTCAATTTTTTATTATGCCGGTAATTTCCTAAACTGCCATCTGGTGTACTTTTGAAAAACTTTGTAATCAAACTTGGTTCTTCTGGAAACTTAAAATTCATGGTTCTAGTATGTTTTTTTTTAATGTGTATCTTTTCTCAAACTGTTAATTCCAAAGGTTTAGATAGCCTAGATGTTCAAAAGTTTTGCTTCTTTTTCAATTCTATGATCCTCTAATAAACTATGTGCCGCTATAGCTGATTTTTCAATTTTACCATTTTTCATGTTTCTAAAGTGTTCTTTTTTGCGAGTGTCTAAATTCCTTTTTGTTTTTCCTATATTATAGGCTTTATTGGAATCTTTGCAATTAATTTGATAAATTCCAGATTTTTTATTGTCTGGGGTGTTAACTTCTTGTTAGTTAACAGAAGATTACCCAGGCTGAATTTGTTAATCGGACCTAATGTTACATTAAATTTTTCGAAAATCTTTTGAAATTTGTTATGAACTTCTGGATGGGAAGTAAATTTCTTGAATTTTTCATCTTTCTTGGAATTATGATGCAAAATGGCATATTCATGTAACCTTTTTTGTTGTTTAAATTTCTTTGATTTCTTCTTTATTATGTCTTCATCAAAACCATTTATGTTAGTTATGTGTACAATATGATTATATTCATTCTCAAAATCCTCTACATTAAGTGGAATATTTATTAATCTGTGTAATAGACTGTTGAAAATTGCATGTCTATGTGAAACATGATTAAAACCTGAAGATTTTATGTAATTATTGTACATAGATGTATGAGGTACGAAGAATTCATGATTCATTTCATTCTTACTTTTTTTACTTGTCATGAAAATTATAAAATTCTGTGTTACGGATGTGTTTTTGCAATTGATTGATTTTTGTGTGTTTTAGTGCATTTTTTTTTGTAAATTTTAGGTTATACGTGTTATAACTACATATTTTTGTGCATATTTTGGTGATTTTTAGTTCAAAAAAATCCTTGTCATAATCATTACAAACATGGCATTTAATGGTGCTGGACATATGATTTGCACATCATGAATGTGGACAAAATACAATCTGCAACAATTACTCTTTTTCAAAGCCCAGTTACACCAGAACAAAATGCAGTATGACAGAGTTCACATCTTGAAAGAGGGCAATAAAAACCGTTTGAATTATCCAGCCTTCTAATTATACCAATTTCAAAACCTATAGGGTTAAACATTAAACTGAAAACATATAAAAATGTTATTCTATCAGTTATATTATATAGATGTGAAACATGGACTCTTACTTTAAGGGAGGAAAGAAGATTACGAGAATTTGAGAATAAAGTTCTCAGGAAAATTTTTGGGTCAAAAAAAAAAAAAAAAGAGATGGACAGACAGGTAAATGGAGAAAAGTACATAATAGCTGTGATGCCTACCAAGGTAGGGAAATTGGAACACCAAGAGTAGCGAAGGTTCCGTCTCTTTCCTAACCTGAGCCCTACCCGGTAAGTCACATAAATTAACACAAACACAAGTAAATATAAATAATGTTTACTTCCAATATAAATAAAATAAACACTTACAAAATGAAACCATCTGTATAATCTACATCCACTACTCTTCGTATTTCGTAAGTAATTATGAGGGGTGAACCCAGGTATTTCTAGCTGTCAGAAAATTAACATTCAATTACAACCTCGTGCTGACGTTAGTGTTGATTTCAGTCCTGGCATTGTTGTTGACCCGCTGCCCTGGCGCCGCCACCGACCCCAAGTTCTGGCATCGTTCATGATCCTCTGCTCTGGCATTGTCCCTCAGCCCAGGTGACCCTTGTTGATGAGTTTACGGCACTCCTTGTTTTCTATTGGAGATTCTGGTTGCAAAAAGTTATGCTCCCTTTGATACAGGGCTTTTTTATAAACTTTGTTTTGGGCGGGATTACCTGTTTGTGAATGTCAGATCATGCACATGTTGTATAATTCATATTTAATTTTAGGAAGTAATATGTTGAGGTTATTTTAATTATATTATTTTTAGTCTGATCATCTTACCTCAATATTAATGTTGATTTGTTCTTGAACATATTTCAAAACAATTCTGTTTTATCGTCAACTCGTCCAGACTGGTTTGATTTATGTTGCATTATGTTGCACAACCTGGATGTTGATGTCAGCTCCATCCTGTGGTTGGCCAAAGAACCTCCAAACAAGGTCATGCTCCGTTGGTATTACAAAATTCATAACTCTGTTTTTGTTCTTCTGAATATAAATTTTTTCCAAAATAGTCAGCTCTTTCGTATTTTCTAACTGTTTTAATAATTTAGTGCCTGAATTTATATTATGTTTTTCAGACCAAACATGAGCAGCAACTACAGATTTTTCTATCTCCCCATTTTCAATATTTATTATGTTCTTTGGTTCTAGAACACATAAGAAATATTAAAAATGGGGAAATAGAAAAATCTGCAGTTGCTGCTCATGTTTGGTCTGAAAAACATAATATAAATTCAGACACTAAATTATTAAAACCGTTAGAAAATACAAAAGAGCTGACTATTTGGGAAATTGTTTTAATAATTTAGTGCCTGAATTTATATTATGTTTTTCAGACCAAACATGAGCAGCAACTACAGATTTTTCTATCTCCCCATTTTCAATATTTATTATGTTCTTTGGTTCTAGAACACATAAGAAATATTAAAAATGGGGAAATAGAAAAATCTGCAGTTGCTGCTCATGTTTGGTCTGAAAAACATAATATAAATTCAGACACTAAATTATTAAAACCGTTAGAAAATACAAAAGAGCTGACTATTTGGGAAAAAAATTTATATTCAGAAGAACAAAAACACAGTAATGAATTTTTATATACCGACGGAGCGTGACCTTGTTTGGAGGTTCTTTGGCCAACCACAGGATGGAGCTGACATCGACATCCAGGTTGTGCAACATAAATCAAATCAGTCTGGACAAGCTGGCGATAAAACAGAATTGTTTTGAAACATGTTCAAGAACAAATTAACATTAATATTGAGGTAAGATGATCAGACTAAAAATAATATAACATAATTCATGTTTTTTCCTAAGAGATCAATATGGTAATATCCGGTATGTGGGTTATCATGCACACAAATTACCATAAGATGTGGAAACTCATAATGTATGCAAAGTATTTTCTTTCTACTTACTAGCATTTCCTGTCAGCTGTTAAAAGCCTGGGTTCAACTCTCCTAACTAGTCATACCTATCTAGTTTTTATTATTAAATTATATAATATTTATTATTATGACAAACAGGCATGATATATATATATATATATATATAGGAAGCCAGATATAATAAGAACAGTTATGTCTCATAGACTGCAATGGACAGGACATGTGGCACGTATAGGGGATAAAAGACATGCATGGAAGCTTCTTGCAGCAAAACTAGAGAGAAAACGCCCAGTTGGTAGACCAAGAATGAGGTGGGAGAATAACATTAAATATGATTTGAGGGAAGTAGATTATACATGGGATGATTGGAAACATTAGCTCAGGATAGGGATGTATGGAGCACTTATATCTGTGTGGCCATAAAAACCTACATGTTTTATATATCCAGTGAGTTAGTTAAATAAGGACAGAGGGAATCTCGTTAATCCATTCATGCACTCACTAATTAGATGATGAGAAAAGAAAGTTGTATGACAAACAGCAGTTTAACTTACCCAATATATTTTCTTATATTTTCAAAGTCCTATAGAACAACTGTACGCATGCACCAGAGTTTATAGAGGCAGAGATAGCCCATCATCAAACCACATAGTGGGTTATCGCTGCTCGCCACCTATTAATTATCAATACCGTACTAAAGTTTATACAGCTTACGCTAGATGGCAGCACATCGCTGTGAAATTTGAATGACCAATCTTTGCAATAAATCCCCAAATATATTTTAAAGAAATATATTAATAATATTCAAATTACCAAATGTTTATTAAAAATGGGTGTACACTTACTAACATCGTTCCAATCAGTGATAACCCACCAGTGGGTTGTTAGTAGGTTATCATTGGGAAGAAGAGAGAAAAATCATAGACTAAGTAATATACTCTGTGGAGAAAATTGCAGTTGGCATCACAATATTGTCTAACAGTGTTATAATGTTAGTGTTTTGCATATTTAAATAAATACTTAAAAATTGTCAAATAATGTTATAAAAATTGTTTCAAAAAGTTTAAATTATTAAAAAATATTAGCAAATACAGAAGAGCTACAGTTTACAACAATAAACTCAAAAAACAAGGGTAAGTTGAACTGCTGTTGAGCCAAACAAAGCGCACAATTGTAAATTAAATTATTCCATAAATAATGAGAAATGTTTACTCACCTTTCCAAGCAAATTTAATTTTCATTGAGGAACTTAGAAGACAAAACTGCAGCTACCAGAACACTCAGTGCTCCTAAAGGTGTAACTAAGGAGGCTGGTGCAAAGGCATAAGCTGCAAAGTTGGCTGCTTCACCTATACCCACTATAAGAGAAACAAAATTACATTTATCATTCATACAGAGTGATTCAGAAATATGGCTATACGTTTGATCACATTTTGTGACGAAAATATTATTATTAAAGGAAATATGATGTTATAATTGGAAAGGAAATCCTTCAAATTACAACAATAGAACAAAACAAAACAAATCACTGCTCACGTGCAGCTTGTCAGGTTGATTTTTGTGGGCTAGCATTGAATGCCTCTACAATTCTCTTCATTGTTTCTGCATCTGTGCTAATGCGAGGCCTTCCAGGAGGTTTGATTTTCTGCAGCCTTCTCGTTTCCAACAGCCGTTTTCTCCACTTCCCCACAGTCGACGGCTGCAATGCTACATTAAACTCACGTCTTGCCCATCTTGCAGCCTCACAATCATTAGCATACATTATTGCCCTTGCAGCAATTGTAATTTGCTGTTGCATATTCAGTGCCATTTTGACTAATGACGTAAGTTCTACACTGTTTTGTTTTATTCCATTGTTGTAATTTGAATAATTTTCTTTCCAATGGTAATTTCATATTTCCTGTAATAGTAATATTTTCATCACACAACGCGATCAAATGTATAGCCATATTTATGATTCACCCCGTATGCTAAAGAGGAAAAGGTATGCATTTCAGCCAGAATTATTCATTGATGCTGAAAATCTATGGTTCAAATCCCAATTCAGATACAAATTTTCCTCTTAATAATTATCTCCAACCATCAATTGAATAAGTGGAACAGGTAGCTCAGGACAACCTGAGTTCAAACCTGGCAGTGGAGGATGCAGATTTTTTCATAGTTAAATATGGGAATATTTAAAAGTTCATAATATTGGTTGAGATCACAAATAGGAATGAGATGCACAAGAAATTAAACATAGGCTCAATTCTAGAAATGGGTGCTATTATGCATTACAGGGACTCTTGTCGTCCCAACTCCTTTCAAAAAATGTTAAACTATATAAAATTATTATTCTACCAGTTACATTATATGGATGCAAAACATGGACTCTTACTTTATGGGAGGAAAGGAGACTACGAGTATTTGAGAATAAAGTTCATAGGAACATTTTTGGACCAAAGAGAGATGAACAGACAGGTGAATGGAGAAGACTTACTAACAATGAACTACATGGTCTTTATAGGAAGCCAGATATAATAAGAACAGTTAAGTCTCATAGTCTGCGATGGGCAGGACATGTGGCACAAATGGGAATAAAGATGTGCATGGAAGCTTCTTGTAGGAAAACCAGAGAGAAAACACCCAGTTGGTAGACTAAGAATGAGGTGGGAGAATAACATTAACTATGATTTGAGGGAAGTAGATTATGCACGGAATGATTAGAAAACATTAGCTCAGGACAGGGATGTATGGAGAGCTTATGCCCGCATGGCCATGAACCTACAGGTTTGATAGTGCCAGTGAGTTAGTTAATTAGTTAATATCAGTTGAGAAATAAAAAAATAAGGGAAATTATGGGTGTACAAGAGGAGCCAGACATCAGAGACATTATAGAAAAGAAAAGATTACAGTGGTGTGGCCATGTCAAAAGAATGCCAGAGTAAAGATTGCCTAAACTTATTATGGAATGGATCCCAATGGAATGGAGGCAGAAAGGAAGATCAAAGAAAACCTGGATAGAAGGTGTGCAAGTGGCTATTATTATCAGAGGATTGCAGGAAGATTAATGGATGGACAGAGAAGAATGGCATTTGGTTTCCGGACGACGGCGGCAGCTGTAATAATACCGGATGATGATGACGATGAAAATCGGTTGAAAATGGGAGGGATGTTCCACTTGAAAACTGCAGTTCCCTTATATAAGAAAACAAACTATGAGATAAGATAAGAAATGACTGATAAATCATATTTGAAGAGAAAAATTATATGCTCAGACGGGGGCTTGAACTCAGGACCTTTGGCTTTCAAGGCCAATACTCTACCGACTGAGCTAACTGAGCAAGTTCCAATCCAAACACAATTTTTTCTCTTATATACACTGTTAATTCGCTCGCACCAAATGCTATGAAACCTTTGCTTCTATCTTGCAAATGGTTGCTTCTTTATAAAGAAGACATTTATTTGGGAATTTTACATTACATTCATAGTTAAATATAGAAAATAACATTATGAGGTTCTTAATACGTAAATTAATGAGTCATTTTTTAAAATGCAATCTGATTCAAAGAAAGGAAAACAGTTTAAGAAAATTGTGAATCATCCTGAAATACATAACAAATTTCAAAAAAATTTCAAGAAATTCAATATTACATTGGCACCGATAAATAAATTTAGCCTTGGTAATCTATTAATAACTAATAAGAAATTGAGCACCCCAGATAGCAAAAAATCTGGAATTTATGAAATTAATTGTAAGGACTGCAATAAAGTATACATAGGAAAAACAAAAAGAAATTTGGACACTCGCACTAAGGAACACTTCAGAAATATTAAAAATGGTGAAATTGAAAAATTAGCTATTGCAGCACATAGTTTTTTGGAGAATCATAAAATTGAAAAAGAAGCCCTACTTTTAAAACATTTGGAAAAACCTTTAGAATTGACAATTTGGGAAAAGATGCATATTCAGAAGAACAAATTTAGATCCATGAATTTCGAGATTCCCGATGAACGTGACCTCATCTCAAAGTTCATCAAATCAACACCAGATGGCAACATTACTGATGGAGATTCCAACAAAAATCCGGTAGTCATAACGTCGGTTGAAAATGAGAGAGATCCTTCTCTCGAAAACTAGTTCCCGTGTTTGAAGGAACATAAAATATGAGGTAAGATGTTAAAAAAAGACTCATTAATTTACATTACATTATAAAGAAATGACTATTGTACTCAATGGTAAGAGAAAAATGTTTGCCTGAACCTTCAAGCTTTCCGTGCTGATGCTCTGATCACCAAGCTAATTTAGGCTTCATTACCATCCAAGCATAAATCCTCCATTAATGTAAAAGCCATTCATTGTGTATTTGTGAATGATGATGATTCATTGCATTTGAATGTGGGACCAAGAGAGTAAGGTAAAGGAAGGATTTATGCTTGGATGGGAATGTAGCCTTAATTAGTTCAGTGGTCAGAGCATCAGCATGTAAAGCTAAAGGTTCATGGTTCGATTCCTGGTTCAAGCAAAAAATGTTAACTTTATCATTGATTACAATAGTTTATTTGTGTACATTAATTTACTTATTTAAATCATAAGTAACAGCTTTAGCTTCTTAATATCAATTTGGTCCCGCGCCGTAGCCGAGCGGTTAAGGTAGGAAGCCTTGGCGCAGAGCTACGGGACTTGCGCTGGTTCGAGTCTCCATGGGGGAAGAAATTTTCTCATAGTATTTCGGCCAGTATGGGACCGGTGCCCACCCAGCATCGTGAGGCAATTGGGTAGCTACAATAAGTAGCGGCTCCAGGTTGAGGAACCAGCTATAACGGCTGGGGGACTCAACATGCTAACCACATGTCACCCCTACACTGGCTGTTGATCATCTACCTCTGTGATTGACACATGTGGATGTGAAGGGCCAGCAGCCGGCTGGTAAAAGGGCAACCGCTGAAAAGTGGAAAGACCCTCAATCGGAATATCAATTTAAGAAATGACTCATTCATTTTTCTTTTAATTTTTCTCTTCAAATATAATTTATCCATCATTGAGATGTATGAAATGAATAATAAAAGCATCGAAAGAAGCCATACTGGCTTATAATGTAATGTAAAATTCCCAATTAAATGACTTCTTAATAATGAAGCCACCATTTGCAACATAGAAACAAAGTTTTCATAACAGTTGGTGCGCAGGAATTAACAAGCTTAAAGAGGCATGCCATAGCATAGTGGTTAGTGCACTTCAAACCGGATGGTCGAGGGTTCAAGTCCAGGTAGGGTTAGGATTTTTAAACTGACCCAAACCTCCTGGTGGCATCATGGCCCTGGGGTCGACTCAGCCTCTAACAGAAAAGATTACAGACGCTTGTTCTGGGGTAAAGACGGCCGTCACACAGGGCTGACAACCCGGCTGGCATTGAGTGCCGATTGTCCAGAAAAAGTGGGAGCCTTAACCTCCTACTATCCAAGGGTCTCATATGGCCTACAGTGGGATCACTTTACCTTTTTATATAAGAGAAAAATTTGCACTTGGATTGAAACTTGCTCAGGTAGCTCACTCGGTTAGAGCAGTCACCTAGAGTGCAAAAAGGTCCTTGGTTCAAGCCCCAGTCTGAGCATATAATTTTTCTCTTCAAACATGATTTATCCATCATTGAGATGTATGAAATGAATAATAAAAAGACTCAATCATTCATTGAATGGAGATTTTTCTTTACTTATTTCTGTCTATTCTAGCCCTGTGCCTATTCAGCCTTCTATAAATTGAGTGTTGAGAAGTTTTCTGGAGGTAAACTTGGCCAAAAAGTAGGACCAACCACCCTACCAAAAATCATGGATCCTTGTATTCATGCCTATATGGACTTTCATAAAATTCTTCTTCTTCTCATCACGGTTTAGGCTTTTTGCTAGCCTGTTCTGGCTCCAAATGGCTGCTCTTTCCATCTTTTCTTTGGTCTTACCAAACTTCTTTTTCCTCGTGGTGAATAGTTGTATGCTGCTTTTGGTATTTTGTTCTCAGTCATCCTTGCTAAGTGTTCTTTCCAGTTTGTTCTGTATATCACTATTTTTGCATTTAATTCCTCTACTTTTAATTGTCGTCTTATTTCTGTGTTGTGTTTTTTGTCTGTTCATTGATATCCTGCTATTGGTCTGAGGAATTTAATTTCAGCACCTTGGATTCTGGCAGATTGTTGTGTTGTCACTGTCCATGTTTTGGATCCATAAGTAATAATAGGAACTGCCATTGTCTTATATAATTTCATTATTGAGTCTTTTTTTGGCTTTATTTTTCAAAGTTCTTTTTAAGTAAGTGTTCCTGTTATATATTTAAACTTATTTAGTTAGATATTTATAATTGTTTCCATTGTGTATGATATTTTACAACCTAGGAAGTTATATTTTGTCACTTGTTCTATTGGTTTATTTTCTGAAATTAGTGTTCCTGTTATAAGATTAAACTTTTTTAACTTTTACAGGAATTAATCACTATGAGGTTTAATTTATGGTAAAATCTTAGAAGATTTGTATGAGGAGAGGTAAGAAACATTTGATTTTACCATATTTAAACTTATTTAGTTAGTAATTTATATCTGTTTCCGTTGTGTATGATATTTCGCAACTTAGGAAGTTATATTTTGTCACTTGTTCTATTGGTTTATTTTCTGAAATTATCTTTGTGTGAACTGGTTGAGCGCCCTTGAAAGCCATTGTTTTTTTTATTTTTCTGATGATATTTACATATTATATTTTTTTTATATTTTGTTTAGTTTATATAGCATACTTTCAAAAAAAATTATGACATCATTAAGAACTGTCTTTATATACACACAAAATTTTATATTAAAAAAAATAAAATCAACATTCCTAAAGAAGATATTGTCTCTTATCAACTGACCTTATAATAAAACACAAGCTAAAAAAAGAGAGACAAAAATATGGAAATCCCATGTATCTTACTGATAACACAAAGTGATACGATGTTAAATAAGATTTATTCAGATTTTAATCTCAATCATATGATAAAATCAATTCCAAAATACAGCTTCAGATTTCATTTTCACTGCACAAGCAGTATGAGACAATTATATTTGAAGAGAAAAATTTTCGCCTAGACCGAGACTCGAACTCGGGACCTTTGGCTTGCCGGGCCAAATGCTCTTGACATTTGGAACGAGGGAATTACAACGTATAAAGAGTATTTTTCACTTCAAATATAATTTATCCTTCAGTGAGAAGTGTTAAATTAATAATAAAAACATCAATAGAAGCCCTACTGGCTTTATAAAGTAGCGTTAAATTCCCAATTAATGTCTTCTTAACTAAGACGCCGCCATATGTAAAGATCGAAGCAATGGTTTCAAAGCATTTGGCATGAGGGAATTACAACGTATAAAGAGAAAAATTTGCATCTAGATCGCAACTTGCCTCGGTAACTCAGTCGGTAGAGCATTTGGCCTGGAAAGCCAAAGGTCCCGGGTTCGAGTCTCTGTCTAGGCGAAAATTTTTCTCTTCAAATACAAAACTTAGACTGTTCAACACCAAAATAAAATCAGTCCTCCTCTATGGTTGCAAAACATGGAAAGTTATGGAAGCAACAAATAAAAAGTTGCAGACCTTTTAAACAGATGTCTGAGGCATATTTTAAATATAAGATGGCCAGAAATAATATCAAATGAAGAACTGTGGAGAAAAACCAACCAATGCCCAATATGTCACCAAATAAACAAAGAAATTGGATGGCAAAATTAAATGTTTCTTACCTCTCTTCATATAAATCTTCTAAGTAGATCGCGATTTCGAGACCATAACTGTCTCATCTTTAGTACTTTCTTGGCAACAGATGTTATGTTGATCAGAAGAAACTCTTCTTCTTCCCTCTGTTGGTGGACCGATGAACTTATGAACTTCAAAATTCCTGCAAATTTTGACCTGATCCAGAGATTCATCGGTCCACCAACAGAGGGAAGAAGAAGAGTTTCTTCCAATTGACATAACATCAGTCGCCAAGAAAGTACTAAAGATGAGACAGTTATGGTCTCGAAATCGCGATCTACTTAAAAGATTTATATGAGGAGAGGTAGAAACATATAATTTCACCATAAATTAAACCTCATAGTGATCAATTCCTATAAAAGTTAAAGAAATTGGAATTGGATAGGCCACACATCGAGAAAACCAGACGGAACCATCAAGAAGACTGCACTTGATTGGAATCTGCAAGGAGTAAGAAAGAGGGGACGACCTAGGAAAACTTGGAAGCAATCAGTACAGGAGGAAGCAAAGGAAAGAGGGAAAAGCTGCCCTATGTTCCATTTAGGAATTACAGGAAATAAAAAATATATATATATATATATATATATATATATTGCAAAGATAGAAGCTATGGTTTCAAGCATTTGGCGCGAGGGAATTACAACGTACATAAGAGAAAAATTTGCGTCTAGATCGTAACTCGCCTCGGTAGCTCAGTAGAGCACTTGGCCCGGAAAGCCAAGGGTCCCGGGTTCGAGTCCCGGTCTAGGCGAAAATTTTTCTCTTCAAATATCAAATATATATATCCTTACTTGAAAGTAAACCAGCCCACCAAATCCATTCTTTGAGATAACCAAAACCACCTGCACTGGCACGAACAGAACCTGATCGATTTAATCGAATTAGAGCTTTCTTCTTTATGATGAAACTTGAACCTAGAAACAAAAAGAATTAAACTATTACAGCGTGAAACAAGAAATTACATATTACCCATCCAAGTATTTTGTGCAGGCGGAAAATATGTTAACTAATAAACTGTCTTTCTCTTTCTATTCCTTACTATGTTGCCACTTCCTGTCCTTTGAATTATGTTGTTTGATTGGCAGGTAAAGAGCTGACAAATACTATGTATTTTAATGATCCGTCGTTCTGCGTGGACAGTGGCAGAATGACTAACTTGACAACCCTGTTACTTTTGGGGTTACGCCTAGGAATGAGCTGTCCCTTCCTTGCCCTTCTCATTGCATGTTGCCACTTGTGATTTATTGTGAGGCTGATAATGGAGAGACGACAAAATACTGTGATTTTAAATGATCTGACCGCTTGAGCATTCCGTGCTTAAATGACTAATTTGACAACCATGTTAAGATCTTTCACACGTGTTTAGGGATTCTCCCCCCACATTTGAAGTTGAAAAATTTCAATACGTGATCGGATGTACAGTTTTCTCCTAATCCCTTCCAAAGATTCAGTAGATCGGCGACACTAGCACTAAAACTCTTCCCCTCTGCCTGTGAACAGTTAACTTGGATGAGTAATAGGAGTGTGAACTAACTTCAAATCAGCACTGGCATTAGAACTAAAATCATCATCATCATCATCATCCATGCAAGTATTGGGCCATGTGGCCTGGTACGGGCTCAAAGAGGAATTTTCCATCCAGAGCACTAATGCTCTACTGTGTGAGCTATCCTAAGCACTCCAATCTAAATTCAAATTTTTCTCTTATATATTTTTAATTCCCGAGAGCGCCAAATGTTACAAATCGTTGCTCAATCATGCAAATGGTGGCTTCTTATTTAAAAAGACATTTATTGGGAATTTTAACATTACTTTATAAAGCCAATAGAGCTTCTTTCATTTAAATAAATTTGCATGAGAAATTGAGTTAGTATTCAATTTGAGGGTTCAATATTGCTTCTGTGAACATCCTAACTTCGTTGTTTGTGAATAGACAGTAAAGAGGACAATATAATGCCAACAGCATCATCATCATCATGCAAGTATTAGGCCATGTGGCCTGTTACGGTCTCAAAGAGGAATTTTCCATCCAGTGCTTTTTTGGACGTCCCAGCGATCTTTTGCCTTGGGGGCAGTAACGAAACATGGCTTTTGGAATTCTATGAAATGGCATTCATTGAAGATGGGGTTTCCAGTTGTTCTGGTAGTTTTGTATATGGTGAAGAATGTGTTCTACATCCAACTCTTCCATAATTTCCTCATTTATTTTACGGTCCCGCTTTGTGTAGCCGGGGGCACGCCGTAGCATAGTGGTTAAGGCACTGCGCTACAAGCCGGAAGGTCGAGGGTTCAAGTCCCGGTGGGGTTAGGATTTTTAAAAACTGACCCAAACATTCTGGTGGCACTATGGCCCTGGGGTCGACTCAGCCTCTAATGGAAATGAGTACCAGGCGCTTGTTCTGGGGGTAAAGGCAGCCGTCATGCAGGGCTGACAACCCGGCTGACATCAAGTGCTGATTGTCCAGAAAAAGTGGGAGCCTTAACCTCCTGCTACCCCAAGGGCCTCCTGAGGCCTGTAGTGGGACTACTTTACTTACTTTGTGTAGTCTGCTGTACAGCACATAAATCACATCTCATTTGCTGTTATTCAGCTTTCATCTCTTCTTCATAGTGTCATGCTTCACTACCATATCTTAATACTGGTCTTGCGAGAACGTTATAAAGCTGTAATATTGCGTTCTTTTGTACTAAAGATGATTTCTTTTTCAATCCTATGATGCTCTAATAAACTATGTGCTGCTATAGCTGATTTTTCAATTTCTCCATTCTTTATGTTTCTGAAGTGTTCTTTTTTACGAGTTTCCAAGTTCCTTTTTGTTTTTCCTATATATATCTTGTTGCAATCTTTGCAATCAATTTGATAAATTCCAGATTTTTTGTTGTCTGGGGCATTACATTTATTATTAGTTAACAGAAGATTACCCAGGTTGAATTTGTTAATTGGAGCCAATGTTATATTAAATTTTCCGAAAATTTTTTGAAACTTATTATTAACTTCAGGATGGTAAGTGAATTTCTTGAATTTTACATCTTTCTTGGAATCATGTTGTTGGGTGGTGTATTCCTGTAACCTTTTCTGTTGTTGGAATTTCTTTAATTTATTCTTTATTATGTCTTCATCAAAACCATTTATTTTAGCAACATGTACTACATGATTATATTCTTTGTTAAAATCTTCTATTTAAGTGGAATATTTAACAATCTGTGTAATAGACTATTGAAACTTGCATGTTTATGTGACAAATTATTGAAACCTGAAGATTTTATGTAGTTGTCAGTATGTGTGTCTTTTCTATAAATGTTAAATTCAATTTTTTGCTGTTGTTCATTTCTTATTAAGTATAAGTCTAAAAATGGGATCTTGTTATCTTGTTCAATTTCAATAGTGAATTTCACTGAGTTCTTATCTTACTTCATAGTTTGTTTTCTTAAACATGGGAACTGCAGTTTTCAAGAGTACACTCCTTCCATTTTCATCTGATATTACGACTACCAGATTTTTGTTGTAATCTCCATCTATAAGGTTGCCATCTGGTGTTGATTTGATGAACTTTGAGATCAGGTCCTGTTCATCGGGAATTTCGAAATTCATGGATCTAAATTTGTTCTTCTGAATATATATCTTCTCCCAAACTGTCAATTCTAAAGGTTTTTCCAAATGTTTCAGAAGTTTGGCCACTTTTTTAATTTTTTGACTCACCAACAAACTATATGCTGCAATAGCTGATTTTTCAATTTCATTATTTTTAATATTTCTAAAATATTCCTTTGTGTGAGTGTCCAAATTCCTTTTTTGGGTTACGGCACAAAAAGTGAACATCCAAAATTCAAGATAATTTTGGTTTTAAAATGAAGCTTAGGACCACTAAACATAAAAATGCAAAAAAAAAAAAAATTGCAGAAACAAAGCAGTAAAATAACATTTTATAAGCACTACAAAATACACATTTCACTAATTTACTATATGAGACATCTCCATTTCAATATTCCGATTGAGGGTCTTTATACTTTTCAGCGGTTGCCCTTTTACCAGCCGGCTGCTGGCCCTTCACATCCACATGTGTCAATCACAGAGGTAGATGATCAACAGCCAGTGTAGGGGTGACATGTGGTTAGCATGTCGAGTCCCCCAGCCGTTATAGCTGGTTCCTCAACCTTGAGCCGCTTACTTATTGTAGCTACCCAAATGCCTCACGATGCTGGGTGGGCACCGGTCCCATACTGGCCGAAATACCATGAGAAAATTTCTTCCCCTATGGAGACTCGAACCAGCGCAATCCCGTAGCTCTGCGCCAAGGCTTCCTACCTTAACCGCTCGGCTACGGCGCGGGACCATTTCAATATAAATCTGGTATTAAAGTAAGCTTAGGATCACCAAAGATGAAAACATGAAGAAAATCTGCAGATATTTATTTGTCCATTTGGTTTGAATCACTATTTGTAAAAGCCGCCTTGGCACCTGTCTGCAGTAAAAAAAAAAAAAATTGCTAATGATTAATAAAGGACACTAATCCTTCTAATATATCGACTGGATCTGCGAATAAAGAATTTTTTAGCCGAGAATACAGGAACTGCATCGCAACTTTTTAACCTGCGAATAAAGAGCTTTTACTGTATATAAAGATACGGGTTTGATGAAAAAATGGTACATAAAAGGATATAAAAGTATAAAAAACAAAAAATGATAAACAGAAGTACTGTTGAAAAAGAAGAACCACCTATGAAAAAATATACGAAATTCACGTATCACCCTTGGGTACACAATAAATTCCAAAAGATATTTGAGAAGTTTAATATTAAATTAGCACCGAAAAATAACTACAGTTTAAATAAACTAATGAAAACCAACAAAAATGAAAAAACTGATAAAAATAAAAAGTCAGGAATATATCAAATTGAATGCATGGGTTGTGAAAAGATATATATAGGAAAAACAAAAAGAAACCTAAAAATTAGAACCAAAGAACACATAAGAAATATTAAAAATGGGGGAAATAGAAAAATCTGCAGTTGCTGCTCATGTTTGGTCTGAAAAACATAATATAAATTCAGACACTAAATTATTAAAACAGTTAGAAAATACAAAAGAGCTGACTATTTGGAAAAAAAATTTATATTCAGAAGAACAAAAACAGAGTTATGAATTTTGAAATACTGACGGAGCGTGACCTAGTTTGGAGGTTCTTTGGCCAACCACAGGATGGAGCTGACATCGACATCCAGGTTGTGCAACATAAATCAAACCAGTCCGGACAAGCTGACGATAAAACAGAATTGTTTTGAAACATGTTCAAGAAGAAATCAACATTAATATTGAGGTAAGATGATCAGACTAAAAACAATATAATTAAAATAACCTCAAAATATCACTTCCTAAAATTAAACATTAAAGATATGGGTGTTATCAACATACCTATAAATACACTAGAGCTGACAGCTAACATCAATCCAACATAAAATTCCGTTGAACCATATGGTTGACTAAAAAATCCACCTTTTGAGGTTGCTATTTCAGTCTCTGCAACTCCCATATTAAGAACGTCATATTCATAACCCATGTTTAATACCTAAAACAAAACAAAAAAATGCAAACATTGATATCTTATCTGTTACTCATATCAACAGATTATACACAAGCACATTACATTGGGTGTAAAGATCTAAAGCATAAAGATAAAATAATTAATTAATTAACAATTTAAGAAAATTTAGGGCAGAGCCTGAAATACTGTATGTTCTGACACTTTATTAAATAAATATGTACGTGAAAATACACTTCACAATGCGATCACTTAAGCAAATTTGTTCTCTAGAAAATTACAATTTGTTCACACACACAAATGTGTTATATAATGGAAATGGACAACTACTGATTAATGAGGAAAATTTTGAAGAAGTGACTGATTTCAAGTACCTAGGAACAATAATCACAAAAAGGAATGAGATGCAAGGGAAATTAAACATAGGCTCAATTCTGGAAATGCATGCTATTATGCATTACAGGGACTCCTAACGTCCCAACTCCTTTCAAAAAACAAACTGAAAATATATAAAACAGTTATTCTACCAGTTATATTATATGGATGCGAAACATGGACTCTTACTTTAAGGGAGAAAAGGAGGTGAGTATTTGAGAATAAAGTTCTTAGGTAAATTTTTGGACCAAAGAGAGATGAACAGACAGGTGAATGGAGAAAACTACATAATAATAGTGAGCCATATGATCTGTATAGGAAGCCAGATACAATAAGAACAGTTAAGTCTCAAAGACTGTGATGGGCAGAACATGTAGCACGAATGGGGAATGAAAGACGTGCATGGAAGCTTCTTGTAGGAATCAGATAGAAAATGCCCAATTGGTAGACCAAGAATGAGGTGGGAGAATAACATTAACTATGATTTGAGGGAAGTAGATTACACAGGGGATGATTGGAAAACATTAGCTCAGGACAGGGATGTATGGAGAGCTTATGTCTGCGCGGCCATGAACATACAGGTTTCATAGAGCCAGTGAGTTAGTTAGGAAATTACAATTACAAATTATACTATTGAGACTTAAGTTGTTTGAAATAAAAATTTCATAAATGTTCTGCAAGAATAACATATGTGAATACAATACAAATTGTACTTAATTATATATGTAAATGCAGACGTCACCCTAACAACGACTTATGGCAGTATACGCCATTTTTAGGGCGATTGCGTTTCCTTGAATTACTAACCTTGTTTCTATCTAATTTCAGTGAAGAAAATACATAGGAAAAACAAAAAGGAACTCAAATACAAGATTGAAAGAAAACTTTAGAAATGTTAAAAATGGAGAAATAGAAAAATCTGCAATAGTTGCATATGCATGGTCAGAAGAACACAGAATTGAAACTAAGGCCAAATTACTAAAACAGTTAGAAAAATCTAAGGAACTCACAATTTGGGAGAAAAATTACACCTGCAAGAATAGGGAGAGAACCATGAATTTTGAAATTCCCGGAGAAAAGAGAAAAAAATTTGATATGGAAGTTCATCGCTCAACTGGCAGAGGGAGCAAAGGTCTACTTACAGGATGCACAACTGGAAGACAGGAGTTGGAATGCATCGAGAATGTCGCACAAAAGCAACGAAACTGGTCTGCATAAAAATCAAGAAATATGAGGCGAGTCAAAATAACCAACTCATTAATAATTAATTTTCTGACGTAGCTTATTTTGTATATTAAACAATCTCATATAGCAGGAGTTTAATATCATAATAAATATGGAAGTTTAAGTTAATAATTTTATACTTTAAAATTCTTTTAATATTTAAATATAACCCCTCCATGGTATCTTTACCTTGTCATGGTGGAGTGGCTTGCATGCTTAAATGATCCTGAGAGCTATGCCGGCGGTAGCATTGCTGCCGATAGGGTTACCCATGCCGGACTGGTCGAAGGTGATAAGCAAGACGAAAAAGTACCTTGGGCGAAAGAGTGACGATCTTTCACCGTAAAAATACAACCATCAAAAAATGCGGACATGAGTTCATCTGGGGTAAAATTTTCCGGAGGTCAAATAGTCCCCCATTCGGTTCTCCAGGCGGGGACTACTTCAGGGAACCCATGCCAAAGGCACGTCTTTCATTCCCCACACGCAAAAACATGTCTTGCGATGGGCAGGACATGTTGCGCGTATGGGGAATGAAAGACGTGCATGGAAACTTCTCGTAGGAAAGCCAGAAGGAAAACGCCCAGTTGGTAGACCAAGAATGAGGTGGGAGAACAACATTAACTATGATTTGAGGGAAGTAGATTATACAGGGAATGATTGGAAAGCATTGGCTGAGGATAGGGATGTATGGAGAGCTTATGCCGCGTGGCCATGAACCTACGGGTTCGATAGTGCCAGTGAGTAAGTAAGTATTTAAATATAACTTAAATAAAGAAAAACATCTAAATAATTCATTGGTGTTCATTGTTGAATAATAATATCTCAGTAACAATTAAAGAAATTGTATTACATAAGTCTTTCTAAATAATGCTTTTAATAAGTAGAATTGCGCACAAATGTGCATTAATAATGCTTTTAAAAATTGGTTTAGGTCATTGTTGTCAGAATTATAAAGCTTTCTGTTATAACTGTAATAAGAACACCTGCTTAACTTAATATTTTTAAATGAAAGTATACTAAATTCTGATTGGATGTTAAAACAATTAACTTTTTGATTTAACAAATCAAATTTAAACATTACATTAACCAATAGAATTTAAAAGGGGGCACCCCGTAGCGTAGTGGTTAAGGCACTGTGCTACAAGCCGGAAGGTCGAGGGTTCAAGTCCCGGTGGGGTCAGGATTTTTAAACTGACCAAAACCTTCTGGCGGCACTATGGCCCTGGGGTCGACTCAGCCTCTAACTGAAATGAGTACCAGACGCTTGTTCTGGGGTAAAGGCGGCCGTCACGCAGGGCTGACAACCCGGCTGACATCAAGTGCCGATTGTCCAGAAAAAGTGGGAGCCTTAACCTCCCACTACCCCAAGGGCCTCCTGAGGCCTGTAGTGGGAATACTTTACTTTAATAGAATTTAAAATTTACTATCATGTGATATAATAATATTTTTTAAATTCTACTAAAGAATTACACTATTCATTCTGCATACAACTTTCAATAAACATAGAAGCAAGAAGAATTCTCCTGATAAAATGTGATATTTAATACAAGAAGAATAGTTGATTCAAGAAAAGAAAATAAATTAATTTTAATTGACGGTGAAGAATAATACCACCTAAAAAAAAAGTGATCCCACTACAGGCCTCAGGAGGCCTTTGGGGCAGTAGGAGGTTAAGGCTCCCACTTTTTCTTGACAATCGGCACTTGATGTCAGCCGGGTTGTCAGCCCTGCGTGACGGCCGCCTACATTTACTTAATCTGCTGGGAACTTTACAAAGTGAATAAATGTGAAATTATTTCTACAAGAAACATTTTTTTGTGAAGTGTTTTCCTATCCAGTGTACCAACTTCCGACCCTAAGAATAGAATCCAGCTCTACCGAAAATTAAACCCAACCTGAACCAGTAATTCTTTTTTGGGGCTCCAATCCTTCAAATGTTACTACAACATCGGGCATGAAAAGAATTACTTCTTCACTCATTAAAAATAAATTCAGGAAGAAGTTAGTGGTAAACTAGTATTCATTTGTCCATGGAGTGTTGATAGACCATGTGTGCAGAGAAAGAAATACGATTGATGGTAACTATCATATTGTAGATGAGGATGAAAAGAAGTTCAGGAATATATTTGAGGAAGGTCGACTGATAGAGGGCCAGTGGAATTTTGGAGGCATTGCTAGAGAAACTCATGATACTCTTTGATATCTGTGCAGAATAGAAATTCTCCAACAATGAGAAATGTGTTAAGTGAAGTGACACACGATGCTATCAATTATTCGAAGAATTTAGAGGATTTTTAGTTATGAAGATTTATCAAGTGAATCATCGTTTAAATTTTGTGGAAACAAAACTTGTGAACAACTGCAACATACTGAATGACAATAATGTGAAGTGTGGGGAAATGTGTCGGAATAAAAAAAATTACATTTCATCAGACACTTATCTGAATACATGTTCAAGTGGAGGTACTCAACAAAAGGAAAGAATGCATGGATTTTTCAGAGCTTCACCATCTCTTTATCCTCCAGATTACTGAGTTAAGATGTAGGTTAGGTGAGGGTAGATGCATGTTTAGGTTATATTACAGTTGTCAAAATTATAGTTTGCGAGAAACATTTTTTCTTTCTAAAAAATCAGGTCTAAAATCCACATTTTTTGTAAAAAAAAATATTGGAAATAGTAGCTTCGTCGAAATAAACGATTATCAAAATTTAATAGCTTCAATATTAATTTAATTATATATTATTATAATTATAACTGTAATTTTTTTACACCCAATTGTAATTAGTGACGCGCATGAATGGAATAAGGAGACTCCCTCTGTCCCTATCTATCACATGTAGCCCGATGACATCATTGTCTTAGCACATACAGCAATAACGCAACGAAATATGATTCATTGTCGTGAAATCAATTAATCCTGAGTGATCCAATGGAATTTTTTTTTTTAATTTAACCGACTGCGTTATTTTAGGTTATTATGTCGAAATACAGGATATAAGTAAACTTACCCACTAAATTATAAACACTTCACATCTAAATTTAAAAGAAATTCATCCACTACACATGTCATGTTATGAAGGGTGAAAAGATACTCTACGTTGACAAGACCGAAGTGTCACTTCTTGTTGTAAACTTCCACTCACATTTGCAAAGCAGACAACCAATCCCTTAAAGCTCATGACGTTTGCAGCGTTGCAAACGTGACGAAGTAAAATATCCATGTGATTAATTAAATATTAGTAATAAAACACAATAACGAAATTAAAATTACAAATAAAATACTTATTCTAATACATAAAAACTTACCTTTTCCTTCCTCTGTCCATAATTTACCTTAAAACTGGAAGTTCTCTATGTTACTGAACGGACAGGTTTGCCTACACTACAATAAAGATATTCCAAGAAAATTTACTTGAACAGTGCTGCCATTACTGCAAATTTTAAGCTAATCAGTGGTCATATGGCTATGACTTACTACAATATGTTTTAACTTGCCTTCTTTTCGAGGTATTAGATAATTATAAGGCTGAAGTTTCCATTAAGCAAAGTGATAAATTTCAATTTCTATGATGTTTAACTACATATGCAACATGAAGACATGGCCAATCATATTGATTTTAACACATTCCAGTGCAGCCAACAATGTTTTTCAGTTCGTTGGATAGATTGCGCTAATTTTAAAATTCTGTGCTATCTGAACTATTTTTGTGTTATATAATATGCCTTATAAATTAATTGGTATTGACTTCAGATTAAATGCAAATGTTTCATACCTCACCTCACATCCAATCTTCTAATTAGACCGCGGTTTCAAAGCCTGGGCAGCTTCATCTTCAGTAATTTCTCGTCAACTGATGTTATGTCGATCAGAATAACCAGGTAGTAGGTAGTCCAACAGGGAAGAGATCTCTGGGCCGTCCAAGGAAACGCTGGATACAAAATTCATCAGTTAGATCGTAAAAGGCATATAGGCCTAAGACTTGGTTGGATGAAGAAAATGTATAATGCATTTTTTTACATTTTTCATAAAATATTACATATCTTTACATAACTCAATGTTTGACTTCATATACAAGGGTTGATCCCTATGCTGTAGCCCTGACCCACTTTGGATTGTGGGGAAAAAATTATTCATACCTCATTTTTTCACATAGTCCCCTAGGAGATTGATGCACTTCTCCAGTGGTGCTCCAACACTTCTACAGCTTCCTGGAAGAAGGGTTGTCCAACCTCTACAAACCACTGGTTTATGGACAGCATTACCTCATTATCGGATGAAAATTTCTTCCCACGCAGGTGCTCCTTGAGTTTTGGAATAGCCTATAGTCGCTGAGGGTCAATATGATGAATGGTCCAGCAATTCAAAGCCTGCTGTTGAAATCATAGCCATTGCAAATAAGAATTTGTGACTTGGGGTGTTGTCTTGATGAAGAAGGACCTTTCAACTTAATTATTGGTCATGGCGTTTCTCTTTGATAGCATCTCGCAATATGCATAAAAAGGCGTGTTATTGTGGCTCTTCTCTGCAAAGAGTCCACCATAATAACACTTTGGGCATCCCAAAAGACAGAGAGCAGCACCTTGCCTGCTGATGGGAGCATCTTGAATGGAAAACATTAACTCAGGATAGGGATGTATGGAGAGCTTATATCTGCATGGCCATGAACCTACAGGTTTGATAGAGTCAGTGAGTTAGTTATTTAGAATGTGAGTGAGAGAGAGAGGATACAGGAACTGTAAATTAACACTAAAAACACTGATCCAACAAACAGCAGTTTAATATCATAACAGTTAGAATGATTATGCCCAATATTAGCTTGTATAGTTAATGTTGTTAGTAACATGGCAGTGTCACAATAATTGCAGACAGATCTGTTAATATGTACATTAATACAAAAATAGCTATAATTTCTATCAATCTACAATATACTGTACAATAGATAAGTTCTGCTTCTGAGATACAAATGCTACTTATTTACTAGTCCTTGACACAATTACAGTATTTCCCTTTATTGGTATCAATCTTCAGTAATGTCTACCATTTTAGATTTCTTTGTAATATATCATACCATTATTTATTCGGTAGAGCATGCGCATTTTCATAACTGCACGTGTGTCCATGTGCAGGCCACTCATAAATTTTGAGATAAGCATTATAGAAAAGAGAGAGAAGACAACTTCATAATCAAATTATCGTTTCTTACAGACCAACACATAAATAATTGACTATTCTTAAAATGATAGTGGTAGTGTATTATTTATTTTAATTAATTAATGGTTGATGTAGCAATTATGCAATAAAATGAAGGATTATTTAACTTTCACAGGGAAAAGAACACTATGAGGTTTAATTTAATAATTAAATTAATGTTTTTATTACCTCACCTCATATCCTTTTTCTTCTATACTGCAGTTTCGGAGCTTATCTCCATGGCGTTGACATTAATTTAATTATTAAAATGAAGGATGTTAGTAATATACCGTATTTTACGGACTATAAGACACACTTGTTTCTTTGAAAATTGCTTTCAAAATTCAGGTGCTTCTTATACTTGAAATTAATATAAAAATGTCCCGTGTTTGATTTAAAATTCCCGCCAGTCTTAAAAATGGCCATATATTTGATGCCGCGGGAATTATCTCTATCTGGCAACATTGGATTCAACTGGCAGCAGCAGTGCACTGATGAGTTGTGGGGATTCACAAGCTTGCTAACACTGTCTTCCTCCCACCCTGCCATCACAAACCCAGAGCACTTTCTAGCCTATAATGTGTCATTGCAGTCTACAATGCCAGTGAACTTGAACAAATGGTTGATGGATAAAACCCAACATGAATTCACGCCCAAGGGAGCTTTAAAACACCATATAATCAAACAAGTGTGCAAGTGGCAAAAACAGTCATGATCTAGAGTGAGAGAAGACATTATTGTTAAGGGTCGAATGTTTGAACGCATTAGACAGTAAAAGGCGTTCTCTGCTGAGAAAGTTTTATCCAAATACATTTTGCTTACTCAGAAATCTATTCATACAATAATAATTGTAAGCTACCTGACGAGGTACCTTAAGATCATAGCTCAAGATAGAAACTTATCGTGAATATCCCGAAGGGAACTCATGTAGTTTGAAACCTTTGCAGCTTTATCCAAGATGTCGGACCTTGAAGACTTCGATCATGTTTTCGGTATACGTGGAGAAGAGGAATTTGATAGAGTCTACCAAAGAATTCAACTGGAAGAACAGGAGAATTGGCGTAATATTGCACGATGCAGACGTCGTATAGGTATTATTTGCGGGACGCAAGCGTAAATGTGTTCCTCTATAGCAGATGAAAATAACGGAAGTGGTTTTATCGCTGAGAATTCTGGGTAATTCGTTGCCAATATTACGAAAACGTCAACTTCCATGCATGACCGGTAAGTCGGCCGTTAATTCGATCTCAGCAATTGCTCACGGTGAGTCAGCTCACCAGTGATTGGAAGTAATTTGAGTAGAGACTAATGTATTTGCATACGACCCTTTAGATCTTATAAAGAGGGCAATGATGATGACGAGGAAGAAGAAGAAGAAAGTTCAAATGACGATTTTCAAGAATTTTAAAGATCAGAATGGTTTTATAAGATTTTTTTTTAGTCTGGCTTTGCAATCTAATAATAAAAATGGTAAAATGTTTTTTTTAAATTGCTTAAAAATCTAGGTGCATCTTATGGTATGTAGCGTCTTATAGTCCAAAAAATACGGTAACTAGTGTGAGTATCGCATAAGAATGAATATTAATGGTTTTTAATATATGAAACATGAGTTTTAAATGATTTTAAGTGTAAACTGTATTGAACTTCAGAATGAGTACCTTCTATGGAACATGCACACATTTTTAATAATGTGAAGTAAGATGTTACAAGAATTTCAATCCAAATACAAACTAAATCATACAAAAATAAGCAAAATCTTTAAAAAAAAAATTTTTTTTTGGGGGGAAAAAATTATTTCTTATAGAACTCTGAAATTAAAAATTAATATTAACATAGGAAATGGGCAGTTATAGTTTTGAGATTATTTATGAAACTGAAATTATTCTCTACCCAATAAAATTTTGATTTTTCTTTTAAGACAACTTGAAACCCATGTACAAAATATCAAAATATTAAAAAAGCATATTTCTCAAATGTAAATGTATAAAAAGTACCATAAATAAATGGTTCTGGTACTATTAAGGAACTTTACCATGAAATTTCTGCATTGATAACTTATTTAGAGAAATAGCGTGCTTTATATTTAATTTTCAAAGTATACAGTTAAACATTCTAAAATATGTATTGCTTTAGGTTAACAGTTATTCCATCCCAAGTAATATTATCATTATACAATGTAAATAGTTTATAATCCGCAGAAATATTTATTTGTATATGAAGGGGTCAAAATAGAGCTTTGTAAAATGAAGGAATAAATCTCCTGAATCAATAAATCTCTCTTAACCTCTTGATATATATGACATGATAAGAAAAATAAATGCTTGGACGGGACTTGAACCCGGATCTCTGGATTTATATCCCAGTGCGCTACCGATTATGCTACTGAGCAAGTCTAGTACAAACATTCATTTTTCTTATGTATATTCTCATTATTACTAGATGTAGTGGGAACTCAGTCTCCACTGCCATCTGGTAGCTCCTATCACAAGTAAGCAAATTAAAGAGAATATTTTTACTTTATAGCAATGACGCTTTAACGATGTTATAATTAAATTTTTGACATTGAGCAATGCAAGCTTAATATGACATGATAAGAAAAATAATTTTAATAAATTTGATTCATTGACTCAACGAGAAGCTTAATAAATTATTTTTATTATCATGTCATATTAAGCTTGCATTGCTCAATGTCAAAAATTAATTATAATTATATATATAATGCTACTTCCTAAAAATATCAATGCTACAGTTTTTATTCCTTTATGCATGTAATTTCCAGTATTTTTAATTTTAAATCAGCACATTCAACATAAATAATAAATGTAACAATAGTAATAGATTCTAAATAACTGGTTGTTTGTAAATATATCATGTTTTTTATTATAACACTTCATGTCCCAGGTAGTTTTGAAGACTTTAATTCCCAAGTTCCTGAAGCAATACAAATGTTTAAATGAACTTTTAATTGCATAAGAGAATAAAGAATGTTCACACTTAATAGATTATTTTAAAGCAAAATAGTGGAGAATTATAAGCAAAAACATTGTGTTAATTATATGTAGAAAACTGCATACCATATATTAATTTTTATAAAAATATTAGTAACAATGAAAAAAGATACAGCAAAATTACTTACATTCATAAAATATGATTAACTGTGCTTCTTCAGGAGACAGGAATAGTGAAGTATGGTTCAGAGGAGCAAATAATTAATCCAATTCCTTAAAAATATGATTTTTAAATCTCCCTAAAGAAATTTAATTAATGTAATCATTCCTTTTAATAAGAGATAATGCTATTAAAGTAATAAAATATTAGTTTTTAAAAAGACATTGATTAAAATAAAACAAATGAAAATGAAGATTAAAATAAAACAAATGAACACAGAGAAATTTAAAACATTGTGCAGTGTATCTAAAATCAAATTAAAGTGGATTGATTTTTCTGATGTTGTGCCTTCATTTAGAATATTATATGGAAGACAAACTTGAACAAAACTAAGATAAAATATTCTGAAAATATATATTAATTTACTTTATAGATCTAGGACTTCTGGAATGACAGCATCACAAAGGTAACATTTGATATTAGATAAATTCAATTTCTCTCAATATTAAAAGATTTGTTAGAGTTCTCTTTTCAGCTCATACAACTATCTACAATTAGATATAATAGTCATTATTTTACTACAGTATTACTCCGCCTTTACGGTTTCCCGCCTTTTATAACATTTATTAAAGGTCCCTTCAGTTTCCCTATATTCACAATGTATTAAAAACCTCGTTTTACGTTTCTGAAATTTTGTTTTCCCGCAATTTATGTCACATCACGTCGATCTTTAGCATTAAAGAACGAAGATATTCAATTTATTTGATCAATTATCTCGCTTCTGTACAATCGATATATAGCAGAGCAAGTTCATTGGCCAATGAAGCTGGCTTCTATACAATCAATAAGGAGCCAAGCAAGTTGGCTTTTGTACAATCGATAAGGAGCAGAGCATGTTCATCAAGCCAGAACTTTAAAACATTTCTGAAATTCAATCCATGTAGTTCTATGGCAAAACAATTTTTTTTTAATCTCTCAATAAAGATTCATAGTGCTGCTTACTGAACCTCTCCTTGTTATTTATTTTTTAAATGGTGAAAGTAAAAGAATGAAAGCAATTTTATGTTTACAGCAGTTCAAAACACACATTACATTAAACTATTATAGGAATATCACTATGAGGTTTAATTTAAAATAAAATTCTTTACACCTCGTCTGATATCTTGTCTTCTAGATAAATAAAGTCCACCGCTGTGGTCTCGAGTAGCGTGCTGCCTTGTCACGCAGCGGGCCTGGGTTCGATCCCCGGTCGGGGCAGTTTTCTGGGTGAGGTTTTTATCGGGGTTTTTCCTCACCTGTAAGACAAATGTCAGGAAAACTTTAAGGCCCAAACGGTCCCTGAAATCATATGGCCATCATCATCATCCTTATCATCATCATTCTTCACTGGTGTGGAAGCAACGGGAAGCTACCACACCTACAATTCCCTAGTAAAGCTGCAAGCATAGCATGAAAATGCTATGATTGCAGTAAAGGACCTGCCTTAGGGCAGAATTACTATGGATGGAAATAAATAAAAGACAGATATGAGGTGAGGTGTAAAGAATTTTATTTTAAGTTAAAAGGAATATTACATTATTTAGCCAATATTGTATATTATCCCGTCAGTACTTTTTTTGCATGTTCTAGAATGGTTGCTGAATATGAGGGTCAACATTTTTTAGTTCCTCTTCGTTTCCCATAATTTACACTTTCCCCCAATTTACACACTTTCCCTCTTGTCCCTTGAAAAATGTAAAAGAGGGTAATACTGTAGTTACATTCAGCCAGAATGCATATTTCACTGTATTTCATAATGTATAACTCAATTAAAAACTAATTTAAATGATTATTTCAACATGGAGAGGTTATAGGGGCTAAAGCATTTCTTTACATTTTGATTTAACTTTGAAACATCAAATATTTAAATATCATTTCACTTTTTTATTGCAATATTTTATCTCAGAACAAAGGCGATCATAAAATATACATTGATATTTCGTCAATATAGAAATTTACACATATCTTTTACAACGGCAAAATTTTGTTTTTTAATAGCCAAATGACTGTAATCTTGTACATAAGTTTCCATGTTTGCACATTTTAGAATTTACCAGCTCAGAGCCAATTAAAATTATTGCATTGAAGTACCGAATTTTATGGACTATAAGACACACTTTTTTCTTTCAAAAAAATTGCCTCCAAAATTCAGGTGCGTCTTATACTCGAAATTAATATAAAATGTCCAGTGTTTGACTTAAAATTCCCGCCAGTCTTAAAAATTGCCATATATTCGATGTTGCGGGAAACCTATCTCTATCTGGCAACATTGGATTCAACTGACAGCAGCAGTGCACCGATGCAACGGATATGAGTAGCGGGGATTCACAAGCTTGCTAACACTGTCTCCCTCCCACCCAGAACACTGTCTAGCTTATGATGTGTCATTGCAGTCTACAATGCCAGTGAACTTAAACAAATGAATGATGAATTAAACCCAACATGAATTCATGCCAAGAGAGCTTCAAAACGATATACAAATCAAACAAGTGTGTCAATGGATAAAAAGTCATGGTCTAGAGTGAAACAAGTGCGGCTTAAGTAATGCTCGCTATGGCAGTGAATACCATCTTATATATGAAGAGGACAACGAAGAGGATGAAGAACAAGAAGAAAGTTCAGATGATGATTTTCAGGGATTTTAAAGATCAGAACGGTTTTATAAACTAAATTTTTTTTTAGTCTGGTTTTGCAATCTAATAATAACAATGGTAAAAATGTTATTAAAAAAAATGCTTAAAAATTAAGGTGCATCTTATAGTCCATAAAATGTGGTATATACATTAACTTCTTCCTATATAGTTTTTCTCCATCTATTATGTCATCAGATCCTTGTTATTTCTGACACCATACTGCATGGCTGTTGCAGGAAATGACATTTAAAAAATCACACATATTTTTTTCAATTTGCATTGCATCCTATAAAATACAGTTTGTTTTATACTTTTGATAAAATAATACAAAACTAGGTAAAATTACTTAGATTTGTGCTAGATTTCAGAACAATACACAATAAAAACACAATTATGCTTTAGTTGTTTAGGTTGAAGTCACGACACATTTAAATAAAATTAGAAGAGAAAAAATATATGCTTAGATTGGGGTTTGAACCCAGGACCTTTAGCTTCATGCACTAATGCTCTACTGTGTGAGCTATCCTAAGCACTCCAATCTAAATACAAATTTTTCTCTTATATATTTTTAATTCCCGAGAGCACCAAATGCTACAAATCGTTGTTCAATCATGCAAATGGCGGCTTCTTATTTAAGAAGACATTTATTGGGAATTTTAACATTACTTTATAAAGCCAATAAAGCTTCTTTCATTTAAATAAATTTGGATGAGAATTTGAGTTAGTATTCAATTTGAGGGTTGAATATTACTTCTATGAACAACCTAACTTCGTTGTTTGTGAATAGACAGTAAAGAGGTGCACTATATATTAAGGCCCATTTTCAATGAAAATGCAACCTAACCATAAAATTAACTTCAGTTTCATCCTAAACTATATACAGTAATTTATACTTAGGTTGTAACTTTAATAGTGGCAACTATTTATTTAATCCCGCGCCGTAGCCGAGTGGTTAAGGCAGGAAGCCTTGGCGCAGAGCTACAGGACTTGTGCTGGTTCGAGTCTCCATGGGGGAAGAAATTTTCTCATGGTATTTCGGACAGTATGGGACCGGTGCCCACCCAGCATCGTGAGGCATATGGGTAGCTACAATAAGTAGCGGCTCCAGGTTGAGAAAACCAGCTATAACAGCTGGGGGACTCGACATGCTAACCACATGTCACCCCTACACTGGCTGGATGATCATCTACCTCTGTGATTGACACATGTGGATGTGAGGCCAGCAGCCGGCTAGTAGGCTAAGGGCCTTCTAGGCCTGTCGTACCAGGAAGAGAATTATTTATTTATTACTAGTATACAAGTGACAGACCTGTGAAACTTCTACAATCCTTCAATGTAGTACCCAGCATTGTCTACAATTTGTTGCCAGCAATGTGGAAGTTGTAGTATCCCTGTAGCAGTTCCTGTTCTATTGATGTTTCTGATGGACCATCTTAATGCCAGCAGAATCTCAGGAACAATCTGGAATCGAACGTCATGAAGTGGTTCCTTCATCTTAGGGATCAAATCATAATCACAGGGTCTTAAGTCCAGTGAATATGGTAGATGGAAAAGCACTTTCCACTCCCAGCGATGGTACAGATCAGCTACAGGTGTGCCGTGTGCATCCAGCTGCCCACCTTGAAGACACTCTTTGCATAAGATGCTCCCCACGTGAACCTAACTTTAAAAAATTGGCTCAAGACCGCAATGCAATTTCTCCCATTGATTTATTAAAAAAGATGTGCTTATCAATTGTATTTCATATAATTTTGTGAGTGAAAATGAAAAACAAAAATTTAGGATTTCGACAACATTTTTCAAATGCATCCAGACACCAACTAAAATTACTTGCTGACCCCCGATCTATACTATACAAACAGCTGCCTCAATTACTTTCTGAGAATATACTCTCAACAAAAGAGCAATCAGTTTTTTTATTTAACTTTCACAGGGAAAAAATCACTATGAGGTTTAATTTAAGAATTAAATTAATATTTTTAATACCTCACCTCATATCCTTTATTCTTCTAGACTGCAGTTTCGGAGCTATATCTCCATCATCAGTAGCCTCTCATCGACCGGTGTTATGTCGTTTCTTGGCGGTTTTCTTCTTCCTTCTATTGGTGGATATAAATCTCTGAATCAAATCAAATTTGCGGGAATTTCGAAATTCATGAGTTTTTCTTTCTTGTTTTTTTTTTATGTGGATAAACAGAGAGTACTCACAGTTTGGGAAAAAATCCACAAAAAAAAAAGAAAGAAAAACTCAAGAGTTTCGAATTCCCACAAATTTTTATTTGATCCAGAGGTTCATCAGTCCACCAATAGAAGGTAGAAGAAAGCCGCCAAGAAACGATGTAACACCAGTTAACAAGAGGCTACTGATGATGGAGATACAGCTCCGAAACTGCAGTCTAGAAGAATAAAGGATATGAGGTGAGGTAATAAAAATATTAATTTAATTCTTAAATCAGATTTTTTTCTAATTCAAGGATCGAACCTAGGGAAGTTTAGTCTCAGACAATCCTTCTGTACATTTAGCTAAGTATGTCTTCTTTCATGTTTTCCTCTTTTGATTTTAAATATAATTACATCTACTTTATCTTTTTTTAAACAAATTATGTAAATTTAGAGATAAAACCTTGTTGAGCTGGTATGGTGTGAACATAACGTCAAGATTACCAGTCAATGGTGCAAGATTGAACATTACTTCACAGGTGCTGGTTCTTCATCTCGTGGTTCATGTGGTGCAGGCAACTTTTCCCAGCTTGGTTCAACTCCCCAAATCTCTGTTGCATATTCTTCAATTGTACGGTCACTTGAGAACTTTCCTGAAGATGCAATGTTGTGAATTGCCATTTCTACCCACTTAGCTTGATTCTGAAAACAATATTTAATTTTAGGAAGTGATATTTTGAGGTTATTTTAATTATATTATTTTTAGTCTGATCATCTTACCTCAATATTAATGTTGATTTGTTCTTGGACATGTTTCAAAACAATTCTGTTTTATCGTCAGAATTGTTTTTGAAACATGTCCAAGAACAAATCAACATTAATATTGAGGTAAGATGATAGACTAAAAATAATATAATCTGAAAATAATGTTCAACTTTTATAGGAATAAATCACTATGAAGTTTAATTTAAGATAAATTAAAATGTTTCATACCTCCCCTCATAATCAATCTTCTAAAAAGATCGCGATTTCAAGGTCTTGGCAACCCCATCCTTAGTACACTCTTGTCGACTGATGTTATGTCGATCGGAAGAACCACTTCTTCTTCCCTCTGTTGGTGGACCGATAAACCTCCGGATCAGGTCAGTTCCCGTGGATTCTGACCTCATTCGAAGGTTTATTAGTCCACCAACAGAGGGAAGAAGAAGAAGTGGTTCTTCCAATCGACATAACATCAGTCAACAAGAGTGAACTGAGGATGGGGTCACCAAGACCTTGAAATCGCGATCTACTTAGAAGATTAATCATGAGGAGAGGTATGAAACATTTTAATTTATCTGGAAACAATGTTTCCCTCTATTATAAAACTAGTTACTAAAAGAGGATTATAATCACCGTATTGGCTCGAATACAAGCCGCACCCTTAATTTAGGGGGGAGGAAGAAGGAAAAAAAATTTAATGCAGAGAAATTAACCTGTTACATATCGAGTTACAAAAATATTTCTTCTTCTTCTTCTTCCTTCCAAGTATTAGGCCAAGGCCTGTTACGATCGTATAGAAAATTTTCCCTTATGGGAAATTCTCGTATAAGACTTGAAAGCATAATAATAGTCCCTTTGATTGGTTGCTGACCAAAGGAAGGCCAAGACCAGTGATGGGGCTGCCATCTTATAGCCTCTGGTCAGGCTTTTCTGGAGAAGAAAAGAAAATAAAGGAAAGACGAAATGGAAAAAAAGGAAGGACTCCCTAGCCCTCGGATGCCCTAATAGCGTTGGGGTCAAAAAAACAAGTTAACCAAGAGAGGTTAGATAGTAAATTTAAAAGAGTGCAAAACACAAGTAAGTGGAAGAAATGTTTTGCACAGCTTGGGCACCTTGTGGTCGCCATCCACATATCCCCTAGATCAGGACCCCTGAGGGGTACAAAAATATTTACACTATTTTAATACATTTTTCTTCATTTATAATGTGGGTAAATCACCTGGTACAACTAATCAGAGTCTTCTCCAATGTCACTGCTCATCCAAACTAAACTTTTTGCCGGCTTCTCTTTTAGACATACTTCTAGGACAATGAATAACTGCAAGTTTGAAACCAGCATCGTAACTGTGCCGAATTCCCAAACTTGTTGTAGCTTTTCTTTTCACGTTTTCACTCATTGCTGAAGAATAAATTTACCGCAGTAGGTACAAACTACCATAACGGTTTTAATCTGTCCTATCATACAAAAGAGCATGATTGCCATAATACGAAGACTAGTACATTGTTGCGTCATATACAATATGATTGCTGGCAATTCCAAACACGAGCACGCAGTATTGTTGCTCCATTTCAAAATTATAAAATTAGCAACATGTGCTATATTTCAAGTTTCTATTACATGTGGAAATTTAGTGGTTATGCAAGTAAGCTGCACCTTAAATTTTCATGTATGAAATTTGAAAAAATATGCGCGGCTTACATTTGGGCCAATACAGTACCTAATAGGGTGGTTACAATATTGCCTAAAGTAAAATTAAAAATATAAATCAGGAAATTTTACTCATAGTTAAGTATGGGAAATAACATTATGAGATTCTTAATTCAATGAATGAATGAGTCACTTCTTATCTTACCTCATAGTTCATGTTTTCTTAAACATGGGAACTGCAATTTTCAGGTGGAACATCCCTCCCATTTAACCGACATTATGACTACTGGATTTTTGTTGGAATCTCCATCTATAACATTACCATCTGGTGTTGATTTGATGAACTTCGAGATCAGGTCCTGTTCATTGGCAATATCAAAATTCATGGATCTAAATTTGTTCTTCTGAATATATATCTTCTCCCAAACTGTCAATTCTAAAGTTTTTCCAAATGTTTTAAAAGTTTACCTTCTTTTTCAATTTTATAACTCTCCAACAAATTATGTGCTGCAATAGCTGATTTTTCAATTTCACCATTTTTAATATTACTAAAGAGTTCCTTTGTGCGAGTGTCCAAATTCCTTTTTGTTTTTCCTATGTATACTTTATTGTAGTCTCTACAAGTAATTTGATAAATCCAGATATATATTCAGAAGAACAAATTTATATCCATGAATTTCAAAATTCCTGATGAACGGGACCTGATCTCAAAGTTCATCAAATCAATACCAGATGGCAACGTTATAGATGGAGATTCCAACAAAAATCCGGTAGTCATAATGTCAGTTGAAAATGGGAGCGATGTTTTCTCTTGAGAACTGCAGTTCCCGTGTTGAACAAAACAAACTATGAGGTAAAATGTAATAAATGACTCATTCATTCATCAAAAATTTTACGCCTCCCTTGTAAGATAATGGACATGCTTCAGAGATCACTATTCTTGTTCTGAATTCGATTCCAAGTCTACAAAACATTTAATATTTCAAGGAAGTAACACTGTGAGGTTTCTTTCAGATAATATGAGTTAGATATGTATGACTCACCTCATATTTGTAGCTTTTTTTATGTCTTTTGATGGGTTTCTAACTGTCGAAACAGCAAAACGAAAGTGTGTTTTGTTTCACATCAAAATAGTAAATTGCAAAATTTGGTTTTTGGAATATAAATATATGTTTTTATATTATTAAGTTAATATTAAGAAGCTAAAGCTGTTACTATGATTGAAATTAGTATATTAAAGTACACAACTAAATTATTGTAATCAAATGGTAAAGAGAAAAATTTATGCCTGAACCGGGAATCGAACCCCGAACCTTCAGCTTTCCGTGCTGATGCTCTTAACCATTGAGCTAATTCAGGCTTCCTTCCAATCCAAGCATAAATCCTTCCTTTACCTTTACTCTCTTGGTCCACATTCAAATGCAATGAATCATCATTCACAAATACACAATGAATGGCTTCTTTTTCTCTTTACCATTTGATTACAATAATTTAGTTGTGTACTTTAATATACTAATTTCAATCATAGTAACAGCTTTAGCTTCTTAATATTAACTTAATAAATAATGCTATAGCTGTGTGGAGTCCCTTCATGTCTTCTTAATGTAGAAGCCATTCATTGTGTATTTGTGAATGATGGTTCATTGCATTTGAATGTGGGACCAAGAGAGTAAGGGTAAAGGAAGGATTTATGCTTTGAATTAGCTCAATGGTTAAGAGCATCAGCATGGAAAGTTGAAGGTTCGGGGTTCGATTCCTGGTTCAGGCATACATTTTTCTCTTACTATTTGATTACAATATGTTTTTATAACTGAAAATTATAATGGCTTGCTTTAACAAAGTTAATCCATCCATAGTAATTCTGCCCGAAGGCAGGTCCTTCACTGCAATCATAGCACTTTCATGCTATGCTTGCAGCTTTACTAGGGAATTGTGTAGGCGTGGTAGCTTCCCGTTGCTTTCCACACTTGTGAAGGAGGATGATGATGATGATAATGGTAATGATAAGGATGATGATGATGATGATGATGATGATGGCCATATGATTTTGGGGACCGTTTGGGCCTTAAAGTTTTCCTGACATTTGTCTTACAGGTGAGGAAAAACCCCGATAAAAACCTCACCCAGAAAAACTGCCCCAACCGGGGATCAAACCCGGGCCCGCTGCGTGACAAGGCAGCACGCTACCTCAAGACCACAGCGGTGGACCAAAGTTAATAGATAAATTAATTTTAATAAAACAAAGGAGTAATTATCTTTCTTAAAACAAACTGTTTCAGCTTAGAAAAAAAGACTATAAAATCAGGTCTGGAAACCTTATCTGCATAATATTAATTTTCATATTCCTTATTAACTGTAGTTTTTACTACATATTTAAAGATTTATTTCTCATAAAAACAAAAAAGAATAAGTATCAGAATTTAATTATTTGGATGTATTAATAACAAACACTAAAATTTTAATAAAAGAAGTAAAGAAACAAGCTGATAAAAGCAGCACAAATATCAGGATACATGAAAGATTTAATTTGGTGCAACAAACATATGTCAATAGAAAGACTATTCAGGGGAAAACATTATTTGATAAGATACACAACACAGAAATTAGGGACAAATGTCATATTCAAGATATAACCAATGTATTACAGACAGACAAAAATATTGGAAAGGTCATATAGAAAGAAGGGAAGACAATTGACTTGCAAAAAAGAGTTAAAGAAGATAGACCAATGGATGGGAGAAGAACAAGAGGAAGACCAGCCAAGAGATGGATAGACAGTGAATGCACATCCACCGAGGAGTAAATACATAAATATCCTCAACTCGTGTGCAACTCAGGGATGAGATAAGCCCTATATAGAGGTCTGTGAATGACAAGGGTGCCAGCCGACCACACCTGACGCACCATCATGGGGGTAGATGAATGAAATGAAATGAAATGATGAGTGAGAAGGAGAAATGGTGGAATAAAATTGTGGCATGGAAAACGGGAGGAACTCTGAGAAAAACCTGCCCAAGCTCCATTTTGTCCACCATGAAACCCACATGGACTGACCAAGACTCGATCTCGGGACCCCGTGATGAGAGGCAAGCGTCTAACAGCTTGCACCATGGAGCCTCCGAGGAGTGATTAGTGAAATAGACAGGTTGAAAATCCTACAAATTATGAATGATAATAAGAAGAAAAACAAATAAATCTTCCATTTTTCTCTTTGTCCTAATATGTTACATACCTGATAAACCTCACCAACTTTTTCTTGACACTTCATGTAGGCATCGAAATCTGCAAGCAGGAAAAATCTATCATATTTGAGAAGGACATCAGCCACATCTCTGAATTCATCAGGATTCCCAGGGCTGAAGAATCCATTTTGAATTTGATCTACGCACTGCTTGATCTCAGGGTTACGATTGTAGTAGTCGTAAGCATTGTAACCACGACGTTTCAGATCTTCTACCTCATCTACTGTCATGCCAAATATGAAAATGTTATCTAAACCCATCTCCTCTGCCATTTCCACGTTAGCACCATCCAGGGTGCCAATTGTCAAGGCTCCATTTAACTGTAACAAAAAGATTTTTTTATTTAACTTTCACAGGGAAAAAACATGAGGTTTAATTTAAGAATTAAATTAATATTTTTTTATTAATCTCATGAATTTTGAAACTCCCACAAATTTTGATTTGATCCAGAGGTTCATCGGTCCATCGATAGATGGAAGAAGAAAACCTCCAAGAAACGACATAACACCAGTTGACGAGAGGCTACTGAAGATGGAGATATAGCTCCGAAACTGCAGTCTAGAAGAATAAAGGATATGAGGTGAGGTAATAAAAATATTAATTTAATTCTTGAAAAGGTTATTACTTATTTTAGGAATTCACAGTATGAGGTATATTCATTTAGGTAAAATTTTATCACTCACTTCATAATTTTTCTTCTTTTATTTAACTATAAACTAGTTTCGGAACTTTACATTTCAGTTCCATCATCAGTATCCCCGTGACCTTTGTTCTGTCATCTTGAAGAGCCGTCTTTCGCTCCCTCTGTTCGAGGTTTTTCAGTCTGCCAACATAGGGAGCGAAATGCAGCTCTTCAAGACAACAGAACAACGCTCATGGAGATGTGATGATGGAACTGAAATTTAAAGTTCCAAAACTAGTTTAAATTAAAATAAGAAGAAAAATAAGGTTATATTGACTTTTTAACTCTTGTCCCAAATGGTAGTCAGTGATCAATCGGGTTTCAATGAATTTTGTTTTACAACCAATGTTAGTTTATGCTGATGATGTAGTACTATTGGCCGATAGCGAGGAGATACTAAAGGCCAACACGCACACACTATTGAGTAACACTAAGAAATTAGGACTGGAAGTAAATATCAATAAAACTAAATATATGGTCACACGTAGAAATACATTATATAATGGAAGTGGACAGCTAATGACAAATGAGGGAAATTTTGAGGAAGTGGCTGAATTCAAATACCTAGGAACAATAATCACAAATAGGAATGAGATGCACAAAGAAATTAAACATAGGCTCAATTCTGGAAATGCGTGCTATTATGCATTGCAGAGACTCTTGATTTCCCAACTCCTTTCAAAAAACGTTAAACGGAAAATATATAAAACTATTATTCTACCAGTTATATTATATGGGTGCGAAACATGGACTCTTACTTTAAGGGAGGAAAGGAGATTACAGGTATTTGAGAATAAAGTACTTAGGAAAATTTTTGGACCAAAGAGAGATGAACAGACAGGTGAATGGAGAAGACTACATAACAATGAACTACATGGTCTTTATAGGAAGCCAGATATAATAAGAACAGTCAAGTCTCGTAGACTGCGATGGGCGGGACATGTTGCACGTATGGGGAATGAAAGACTTGCATGGAAGCTTCTTGTAGGAAAGCCAGAGGGAAAACGCCCAGTTGGTAGACCAAGAATGAGGTGGGAGAATAACATTAACTATGATTTGAGGGAAGTAGATTATACAGGGAATGATTGGAAGGCATTAGCTCAGGATAGGGATGTATGGAGAGCTTATGTCCGCGCGGCCATGAACCTACGGGTTCGATAGTGCCAGTGAGTAAGTAAGTAAGTAAGTAACCAATGACAGTCATGTTTCACTACACTCTTTATCAAATTTTCTTAACCACCTCCTGCTTTTATGATAAAGAAAGCTCCTTCTTTTTAATATTCTGAACAGGTCAGAGCATTATTTTGCAGTGACTCACTCTCCAACAAATACGTTGAATATAACAAATAATAAATAGATTCCTATGATAAGAATAAAATTAATCCTGAATTCTTTTTACCTCATACTACTATGTTTTTTTAAACACAGCACCGCAGTATCAGCGACCATCGTCACCATCATCAGCTGTTTTCACGACTGATGGTGGTGACAATGGTCACTGATACTGTGGTGCTGTGTTTAAAAAAACACAGAAGTATGAGGTAAGAAGAATTCACGATTCATTTTATTCTTATAATAAAACCTCATAATGTTAAAAATTCCCAAATTTATTATATTAGATTCCTATGAACTACTCATTTGATAATTGTGTATTCAGTACCGTAAAATGGGGTGAATAGCAACAGTGGGGTGAATAGAAACGAAACTTCTGAAAAAATTCAACATTATGTAATAGGGGGTTAAAGTAAAGCAGACAGGGATATTTTTTTTATGAGATGGAAATAAGGTAAGATTTAAGGGAAATGTGATTTTGTGTGGTTGGCAATACTGAGATTCAGATTCAGTGGTGTGACAAAGCAACTTCTGTTTCAGCCGATTTTCATCGTTTTCCAAACTTTACATGTAAGTACCATACCTCATCACCTCACATGTTTGAATTGTACTATTTTTTATACCTTGTATACCTGTAGAAGATATCACATTGTTTAATATAGTGTAAACAAAACCATTTCTTTGTTTCAATTTTTGTTTTAGGTTATGATCCATATTTTGAATCTGTGGGGTGAATAGAAACACATTATTTTGCTGTTTCTATTCACCCCACAAATCGTAAAGTTTTTATTTTGTGTTTATTTTCCAATGTCACAGCTGAAAGACAATTAAATATATAATATACAACCAATAGTTATCCAATTGAGGAATATTAGCTGGCACAAGCTATAATGTGACCGTTTTCTTTCAGCATGCCAAGGAGTTACAAACGATTAAAACCGAACAAAGTACAAGATCCAGAGGTTATTAAGGCAGCTGTTGAAGACATAACTAATGGCCTTAGCCTTCGAAACGCAGCGGCAAAAATATGACATCCATTATAGTGTCCTCTACAGACATTTGAAAAAAGGTGATCAAATTAAGAAAAAAGGAGGGCAAACCGCTTTAACAGAAGAAGAGGAAAAAACTGTGGCGAGTAGACTTATTATTTGTGCTGACTGGGGCTACCCAATTGATTCGTGGACTCTGCGAATTTTGGTCAAAGAATCGCTTGACCGCCAAGGTAGAACCATAAAAAAATTCAAAGACAACTTTCCTGGCCGTGATTTTGTCTATTCTTTTTTGAATAGACATAAGGCTGACTTGTCACAAAGGTTATGCCAAAACAAACATTAAACGGGTCAGAGCAGGTGTCTCCCCAGAAACGATCAATGAGTACTTTGACAGACTAGAAGCAGAGCTCAGAGACGTTCCTTCATCAAACATTATTAATTATGATGAAACGAACCTTTCTGATGATCCTGGAAAACATAAAGTAATAACTAAGCGTGGATGTAAGTACCCAGAAAGGGTGATGAACTCAACCAAATGCTCCATTTCTGTCATGTTTTCAGCTGCTGGTGATGGTCACCTCTTACCCCCATATGTAGTCTATAAATCTTTACACTTGTATGAAAGTTGGAGAGAAGGAGGCCCTGATGGGTCCAGATACAATAGGACCAAAAGTGGTTGGTTCGACAACTTTTGTTTTTCTGATTATGTTGAAACCATAGCCCTTCCTTATCTTAGACGTTTACCTGGCAAAAAGTACATGATTGGAGACAACTTATCTAGCCACTTGTCCTTGGATCTCATTAAAAAATGTGCAGAAAATGATGTCCACTTTATATTTTTACCAGCAAACTCCACGCACCTCACTCAACCATTAGACGTGGCATTCTTTCGGCCTCTCAAAATGGCATGGCGTTCAATCCTTCTAGATTGGAAAAAAGGACCCGGCAAGAATGAAGCTACCATTCAAAAGAGCAAGTTTCCTAGTTTGCTAAAGAAACTGTGTGAATCATGCAAATCGGAAAATGTAATTTCTGGCTTTAGAAAATGTGGTATTGTGCCCCTAAATCGGAAGGAAGTACTAAAGATGCTACCCTCCTCAGATTTGTCTATTGAATCAACCCAATCCTCAAGAGCCACAACACCAGCACTATCTCCTGTTGCTGCTATTGATGCTTCCTTCAAGGAACTATTAACAGCTCTAAGACACACAGAAACAGTTCCAGCTCGAAAAAAAGCGAGTGAAAGTAGATGTTGGTCCAGGAAAAAGTGTTTCTGTGGCAGATTTTCCACCGGATCCAGATCAGACTGGACCTAGCACATCTGTTGCTGGTACAAGCACTGACAATGATAATTCCACAGGTACCAGAAAACAAAGTGTAAGTGCCAGGAAAAAGAAAAAATAAAAAACTCGATTCAGAATCATCACCAGAAGATTCGGACTATTCTGTGCAAGACAGTGACTCAGATCTCACATTATCCGATTCTTCTGCAAATGCCGAACTTTCAAAAGAACTTGACAGATTAATCCAACCTGACGATTTTGTAATCGTGAAGGTATATGGAAAAACTAAAAATGTATTTAGAATGTATGTCTCCCAAGTCACTGACTTTCAAGATGACGGTTTATGTTGGACTGTTTTGCAAGAAAACCCCTCAGCAGTAGTAATATGTTTTCCTTGACTGATGAAGAATCATTTTTCTCAACGGGATGATGTAATTAAAAAATTGATGCCAGTTGTTCAAACCTCAAAGTCTGCTTCTCGCTGGAAAGACAAAATCTGTTTTCAGGATGACTTAAGTGCCTTCATAATTTATTAGACTAAACTTTGTATTTCTCACTTTTGTTCTTTTTGTTTTTGGGGTGGTATCGGTTACGATATATTGTAATTAAATTTTTTGCTCTGATTACCACTCGTTTGTATTTCCTATCCATCCCTTAACAATGCTTACTGTTTCTATGCCCCCAACAAACTCTGAAATAGGAAACAAAACGTGAAAAACAATGCCTGTGTCTGATTGACCCCGCTCGATGGGGTGTTATAGAAACAGCCATGTTTTCAAATTTTTTTTTTTTAAATTTACCCTTGCCATAAAAAGAAAATATGAAGCTGCAGCTTGTTTGTAGAGGACGGGAAGACCCATAAAACGAGGTAGGTTCTCAATTTCAATATCTCTTATAGTACTTTTGATATTTAAACTTGAAGTTCAAAACTGTTGCTATTCACCCCATTCTACGGTACCTGTATTTTTAAATAATGATTTTACTGAGTTCTTTCTAAAAAATAAATTAATAACCTATACTGTTTATTATAATATACAGTTTGATGTGTTTCATTTTTCTCCACTAGGGTGCATTCTTACAATATTGTGATCCTATTTGAAGTTTCCCACACCAGATGGCAATAAATAATATTATATGATCAAGTAGCACTGGATAAACAGATGAAACATAACCTAACATTTCTGATTTGTTTTCAAACATTGCCAGCTAGCTGGTATTCAATGACTTTGTCACAAGCTTCAACTAGTGCAGCAATAACCCTCTTGTGTGGGTTATCAATGGTTTATCAGCTATGTATCGAAATACGCATGCATGAATTCATGTGTAATTTAGTAGCAGGTGTTAGAATGGGTAATGTGAACACAGGAGGCTCTGTCAAGCTGAATGTGATAGATGATTCTTGGCAATGGCGGGAAATTTGAAATTTAATGTTCACACGTACTGGTAACTGATTTGAATGAAATTTGGCAAATATGTTACTTTATTTTAATATAAAATTATTAATATACTAATTACCCCAGCAGTACTGGGGTAGCTGGGGTTGAATGCACACCACTGCAGAATCTACAAATGAGAACTAACTTACTGGCACTATCGAACCTGTAGGTTCATGGCCGCAAGTACATAAGCTCTCGATACATCCCTATCCTGAGCTAATGTTTTCCAATCATTCCCTATATAATCTACTCCCCTCAAATCATAGTTAATGTTATTTTCCCACCTCATTCTTGGTCTACCAACTGGGCGTTTTCCCTCTGGTTTTCCTACAAGAAGCTTCCATGCATGTCTTTCATTCCCCATTTGTGCCACATGTCCTGCCCATCACAGTCAATGAGACTTAACTGTTCTTATTATATCTGGCTTCCTATAAAGTCCATGTAGTTCACTGTTATGTAGTGTTCATCTCTCTTTGGTCTAAAAATTTTCCTAAGAACTTTATTCTCAAATACTCGTAATGTCCTTCTCCCCTTAAAGTAAGAGTCCATGTTTCACATCCATATAATATAATTGGGAGAATAACAGTTTTATATATTTTCAGTTTAACATTTTCTGGAAGGAGTTGGGACATCAAAAGTTTCTGTAATGCATAATAGCACACATTTCCAGAATTGAGCCTATGTTTAATTTTTTTGTGCATCTTATTCCTATTTGTGATTATTGTTCCTAGGTATTTGAATTCAGCCACTTCCTCAAAATTTCCCTCATTTATCATTAGCTTTCCATTTCCATTATGTAATGTATATGTATGTGTGACCACAAATTTAGTTTTAATGATATTTACTCCCAGCCCCAATTTAAATAACAATGAAATAAAAATTCATGCTTGATAGTCATAACAGGTTTTCAGACAGTCAAAAAGTAGCACACAAAAAATACAACATAAAATATACCATGAATTTCATGTTCCCAGTTCCTGAAGCTTCAGTTCCTGCGGTAGAAATCTGCTCACTGAGATCGGCTGCAGGCATGATTCTTTCTGCAAGTGTAACACGGTAGTTCTCCAGGAAGATCACTTTCAGTTTATCTCCAATAATTGGATCATTGTTGACAACATTCCCTACTGAACAGATCAATTTGATGATCTTCTTGGCCATGTAGTAACCAGGTGCTGCCTGAAATACATTTTAAATGTTCAGTTAAATATGTCTCCACATTCAAAAGCAGCTAGTGTTATTGCTAGAGGGAAACCAATATAGGCAATACTCATTGGAGAATTTTTCTGCATGGTCTGTACTAAAAACACTGGTCAACATGATTTTTGTCTCATGAATACCAATAGTTGCACTTATTGTGTTTTGAAATATGAATTCAGAATTTCTCCATCACCCACAGTTTTTTTTTATTTCAATTTCAATTAATGGATTTAAATAGGTATTTTTTTAATAAACATTTTTTCGTCCGTTGTATTATGTTGTCCTTGTAAAATCAAACCAAATGAGCTAACTCAGGAGATTTCAGCTATGGAAAAGAGATATCAAGGTAAATGGAATCCTAATATGCTGGCCGATTATCATTGGACCATCAAGACAGATGCTCCACAGGCAAAATATAGCAGAAAATTGTCATTTCTTACTTTCTATGTGAGTCCAAATGTTCGAATATTGTATAGTTACGAATGTAGAAAATATTGAAGTGTTTGAAATTATAAATTCCTGTCTCTCGGAAACCTTGCGTGATGGAGAAAAACCGATATCATATTTGAATTCAGGAGAAAAAACGCTATCAGAATCACATATTTTTCTTTCTGAGACAAATATGTATTCGGAATTTTTCCATCACCCACACTTTTTTTATTTCAATTTCAATTAATGGATTTAAATAATTATTTTTTTAATAAACATTTTTTTGTCCATTTGTCCATTGTAAAATAAAACCAAATGAGCTAACTCAGGAGATTTCAGCTATGGAAAAGAGATATCAAGGCAAATGGAATCCTAATATGCTGGCCGATTATTGTTGGACTATCAAGAGGGATGCTCCACAGGTGAAATATAGCAGAAAATCATCATTTCTTACTTTCTAGGTGAGTCCAAATGTTCGAATATTATGTAGTTACAAATGTAGAAAATATTAAAATGTTTGAAATTATAAATTCCTGTCTCTATCAGAATCACATATTTTTCTTTCTGAGACAAAAAAAAAGTTTATTTTTTGTTACTCAGTGAAATTAGTCTCAAGAAATTATCAAGCACGAGGAAGACGTGATGTTGGAAGACCTAGAAGGTGTTGGGCTGATGCATTATGAAGTCGGAACGGGCAATTGCCTAATCCCTGGAGTGATGATGATGATGATGATAATGATTTTTCAATTAATCATACCTTGCCTCCAATCATGACAGTGCGAGGAGCAATGCTGGCGGTGGGGTTGCGCTTGATGCGATTGTACAGAGTGATGATGTGCAGACAGTTGAGCAATTGTCTCTTGTACTCGTGGATCCTTTTCACCTGCACAAAAATCAAGTCAATGTTTTGATAATCATCCAAGACATACTTATTTTAGGAATTCACACTATGAGTTATATTCATTTAGGTAGAATTTTTTTTTATCACTCACCTCATATTGTTCTTCTTTTGACTATAAACTAGATTTGGAACATAATTTTTGTTCCATCCTCAGTATCGTCACGACCATTGTTCTGTCTTCTTGAAGAGCCGTCCTTCGCTGAGGTTTTTCAGTCAGCCAATGGTAGGAGCGAAGGACAGCTCTTCAAGATGGCAGAACAACGGTTGTGACGATACTGAGGATGGAACATAAACTATGTTCCGAAACTAGTGTACAGTCAAAAGAAGAACAATATGAGGTGAGTGATATAAATAAATTCTACCTAAATCCAAGACATATTCTATTTTATAAATGAAATAGTGACCCATTTTAAACATTAAATATTAGTATCATATTTGAAGAGAAAAATTATATGCTCAGACTGGGGCTTGAACCCAGGACCTTTGGCTTTCTAGACCAATGCTCTACTGACCAAGCTACCTGAGTGAGTTCCAATCTAAATGTAAATTTTTCTCTTATATACACTGTTAATTCCCGCACACCAAATGTTATAAAACCTTTGCTTCTATCTTTGCAAATGGCGGTTTCTTTATTAACCCTTTTGCCTCAAAATACAAAGGTAGACTCGCCGGCAGTTAAATGGCCTTCAGCTCAGAAGACGAGCTACACTCGCTTAACTCTGCTGTTATATATGTTGCAATATTTTGTACATCCCCTGGCAGGGTAGTCTTTTGTTAACATTTATGAATAGTAGAGGAATGTCTTTTTGCCTTCACCCTTATTGTGATCTCAAGTACGGTTATCTTTTGTTTGTTTTGAATGTCTGAAAATAGACAATATAATTTAGGGTAACTTAAATCCGGTTTCTGGGAAAATGCATTGAGCGTTTAAACCTGAAGTGAATGGGTTAAGGAGACATTTATTTTGGAATTTTATATTACATTATGGCTTTTTTAATGTTTTTATTATTCATTTCATACATCTCAGTGATGGATAGATTATATTTGAAGAGAAAAATTATATGCTCAGACTAGGACTCGAACCCAGGACCTTTGGCTTTCTAGACCAACGCTCTACTGACCAAGCTCACTGAATGAGTTCCAATCTAAATGCAAATTTTTGTCTTATATACACTGTTAATTATCATGCACCTAATGCTATGAAACCTTTGCTTCTATCTTTGCAAATGGCTGCTTATTTATTAAGAAGACATTTATTTGGGAATTTTATATTACATTATAAAGCCAGTATGGCTTGTTTCAGTGTTTTTATTATTCATTTCATACATCTCAATAAAACAAAAAAATACATCTCAAAAGAAGAGAAAATAATATAAAAGATCTTCAAAATAAGAAATATGAAGACATAGAGAAATATGGTGAAACAATAAAACACCTCCCTAGAAGAACAGCAGTAGCTCTCTTCAAATTGGAAACGGGCCATGACTGTCTGGATGACACCTTCATAGAATGGGGATTGTCCCTAGAACTATGGGATGCTCCTTGTGTGGAGAAAATATTCTCCTAAGCAAGGAACATTTGCTAAATTGCAGGCGACTTGACCCCGAGAAAAAGGACAGGAAAAACATTGCAGACTTTATTGGTGTAAACCAAGCTCCAGCCATTTGAAAACAACAACACATCTCAATGATGGATATATTATATTTGAAGTGAAAAAGCTCCTGGCCTCGAGTCCCAATCGGAGCTTTTGATAGCTCGGTCGGTACAGCATTAGTCTAGAAAGCCAAAGGTTCTGGGTTTGAGTCCCAGTCTGAGCATATAATTTTCCTCTTCAAATGTGATTTATCCATCATTGAGATGTATGAAATGAATAATAAAACCTTTGAATTAAATATTAACATTAGATAGTATGTCTCATACTGTGGTCAAGCAGTCAAAGGTATTATATCTTAATGCAGAGCTATGGGATATGTTAGTTCAAATCCCCATCTGGTCAAGAAATTTTCTCATGGAATTTCAGCCAGTGTGGTTAAGAAAACTGAAACTAAAATTGAGGGATTGTGTCATGTTACCACTTAGATCTCAGTGATGTCATCTGATTACCAGTTTTTTTTTTTTGAGGAGGTGGAAATTGATGTCAGTCCTTTATTTTTTAATTTAAATTAGAATTAAGGTAGAATTTTTTATCACTCACCTCATATTGTTCTTATTTGACTATAAACTAGTTTCGGAACATAGTTTCTGTTCCATCCTCAGTATCGTCATGACCATTGTTCTGTCGTCTTAAAGAGCTCTTCAAGATGACAAAATTATGTTCCGAAACTAGTTTATAGTCAAATAAGAAGAAGAGCTCTTCAAGACGACAGAACAACGGTCATGATGATACTGAGGATGGAACAGAAACTATGTTCCGAAACTAGTTTATAGTCAAGTAAGAACAACAATATGAGGTGAGTGATAAAAAATTCTACCTTAATGAAAATACCTCATAATGAGAATTCCTAAAATGAGTTAAATTAGGATGTTTCTTTCTTATAGCAACACTTCAGTTAGCCTTGGCTCTTTGGAACTGCTGTGTTTAGGATGTATTTATTTACCTATATTTATTTGATTACTTATTGTTTGTTCTATTCAAATCATCACAGCGTGGATTACAGAAACTTTATCTGACATGAAGTCTGAGAATTTATTACAATAATCAATAAATATTATAAAATTTTAATTTTAAAAAGTTATTCATAGTTAAATATGAGAAATAACATTATCAGGTTCTTAATTCAATGAATGAATGAGTCACTTCTTATCTTATCTCATAGTTTATGTTTTCTTAAACACAGGAACTGTAAATTAATGAGTCATTTTTTACATCTTACCTCATATTTTGTTTTTTTAAACATGGGAACTAGTTTTCAAGAGAAAGATCTCTCTTATTTTCAACTGACATTATGAAAATGTTGAAAATGAGAGAGATCTTTCTCTTGAAAACGAGTTCTTGTGTTTAAAAAAACATGAAATATGAGATAAGATGTAAAAAATTACTCATTAATTTATGAATTAAGAACCTCATAATGTTATTTCCCATATTTAACTATGAACAGGAACTGTAGTTTTCAAGAGGAACAAGTTTAGCTTCTTTTTCAATTCAATTCAAACTTTTGAAACATTTGTCTAAACCTTTGGAATTAACAGTATGGGAAAAGATATACATTAAAAAAAAACATACGAGAGCCATGAAATTTTGAGTTTCTGGACGAACCAAATTTGATTACAAAGTTCTTCAAATCAACACCAGATGGCAGTTTAGAAAATGACTGGCATAATGAAGAATTGACAGTCGTGACAACAGCTGAAGATGGGAATGATGTTTCCTGATATTGAAGTTCTGCATTAAAAAACATAGATGTATGAGCTAAGAACAATTCATTTGATTTTCATTAAGAAAACCTCATAATGTAAAAATTTTCAACTTTATTATATGAGCTTTACTTATATTATCTAATTTAATGATTTCGAATGTGTATTTTGTGGAATTCAAAAGTTGAAGTAATTTAATTTCGGCCCTGAGTTTGTTCAAATTTGCTATTAATATGCTTTCACAAGTTTTAGTTAGAAGTGTTATTGATAAATGTAATTTGCAAGTTACTAAAAATTATATTTGAAAAGAAAAATTATACACTAAGACTGGGGCTTGAACCCAGGAACTTTGGCTTTCTATGTCAATACTTTACCGACTGAGCTACCTGAGCAAGTTCCAATCTAAATGCAAATTTTTCTCTTATATACACTGTTAATTCCCGGGCACCAAATGCTACGAAACCTTTGCTTCTATTTTGCAAATGGCGGCTTCTTTATAAAGAAGACATTTATTTGGGAATTTTACATTACATTATAAAGCCAATATGGATTCTTTCCATGTTTTTATTACTCATTTCATACATCTCAATGATGGATAAATCATATTTGAAGAGAAAAATTATATGCTCAGACTGGGGCTTGAACCCAGAACCTTTGGCTTCCTTGCTACCTGAGCAAGTTCCGATCTAAATGCAAATTTTTTTCTTATATACGCTGTTAATTCCCATGCACCAAATGCTATGAAACCTTTGCTTCTATTTTGCAAATGGTGGCTTCTTTAAGAAGACATTTATATACTAAAAATGAATTGAGTAACTGCGTAATTTATAATATACACCAGTGAGTATCACTGCTTGTATTTAATTTTTTTTTTGTTCAATGTCACCTGTTTGTCATTCGACATTTCAGATATTCTCTCCTGGCATTGGCATATTGTAACCCACTTCTGAGATTTGGGCGATGGGTAATGATGCACCAGGAGAGGCCTTGAACCTAAACTTAATCTAATGAGGTGAATATGATATTGATGATAATGATGGCCAGATGATGTTCGGGGACCGTTTGGGCCTTAAAGTATCCTGACATTTATCTTACAGGTGAGGAAAAACCCTGAAAAAACCTCACCCAGGAAACTTGTCTCGAGCGGGGATCAAGGCAGCACGCTACCTCGAGACCAAAGCGGTTGACAGTATTCCATTACTGAATTATTGAAAATGGTAAAAGTGAAGCCTTTGGTAATTTAGGAATAATTACACTGGGGAACAGTGATTTTGGTGCCTTAATGTTTTCACCTATTTATGGGTATATTTGGGTCACTGATTCCAAAGATGATTTCAGTTTCGTCCTATCAGCTCTAGTTTTTGAGATAGAGTTTATTCAAATTATATACCAGTTCAAAAATACTGGTCCACATATACAACTATATTACTCGCATACAATTAAATACAAAAGAACAAATACTTTCTTTTTCATGAAACAACTGTATCTATATAACTACCATAATTTATTTACACATTAGTCTCGTTAGAATCATTAATTTTCCTCCATCAGGTCGCAGAATCCCCGTTTCTGTGATTTCCTCCGATGCAATGATCTTGGACATTCTCGGTGGATGCTCCCAACAGTAGTCCGCCATCATATGTATATCCCACCGTCCACGATACCTTTCTTCCATTGTACTTAATTCCTGGTGAAAACGCTCACCCTGTTCCTCACTTACATCTCCAAGATTGTCTGGAAATCGATCCAAATGACTGTGTAGGTAGTGTAATTTGATGCTCATGTTACAACCTAGTGCACAAAAAGCAGTGAGCATATTCTCCACTAGTTCATCACTATTAGGAGACTTATAGTTTCCAAGGAAATTCTTCACTACCATACAGAACGAAGACCATGCGGCTGCTTCAGTATCATTCATTGAGTCTTGAAATTGATGGTCATTAATAAGTTGGCGGATTTGTGGTCCATCCAATATACCTGCTTTTATTTTTTCCTTACTCAGTGCAGGAAATTTTGTACATATGTAGCCAAAACATGTTCCATCTCTATTCAACGCCTTGATGAACTGTTTCATTAAACCAAGTTTAATATGCAGTGGTGGCAAGATGATGTTGTTTCTGTCAACCAAAGGTTCTGCAACGATGTTTTTTTCTCCAACGGTCATGCTTTCTCTAAGAGGCCAATGCCTTCTCACCCAATGTTGATCTTTGGCTCTAGAGTCCCATAAACATATAAAGCATGGGTATTTGGTGTACCCACCTTGTTGTCCTAGAAGAAAATTCACCATCTTGAGATCGACACACATTACCCATTGGTGATCACGGTAAGAGATCTTCTCTAGCACTGTAGCTATTGTATGTTGATTTTCACGCATAGAAACTGAGTGACCAATTGGGATTGACCTGTATATGTTCCCATTATGCAAAAGAACACATTTTAGGCTGCGTTTGGAGCTATCTATAAATAACCGCCATTCACTTGGTGTGTATTTTCTTACACCCAGCTTCATTAACAGTCCTTCAACATTCATACAAAAAACAAATTGATTTTCTACTGTGAAGAATGGCAGGAAGTCTGTTTCTCTTTTGCGATAGACTGTGACCTTTGTTCCGGTAACAGACATTGTTTCTCTGCCAGCCTGGAAGCTAACACTCAGATGACTTCTTTGGAAGACTTAGATCCCTTATGAGGTCGTTCAGTTCCGCTTGACTAAAACCGGATGAAACTGATGAAGGTCCTGGGAAATCGCTGTCATTTCCCTCAGAATAGCTTTCAGTTGAATCATCCTCTTCTTCTGGTGACTCTGGAAGACTGGTAAAAATTGGAACAGGTATCTCCTCTGAATGTGGAACAGGGCGTCTTGCGGAGCGTAGATTGGGATATACCCATCTATTCCGGTTTTTGCTATTGATGCCCTTTACATTGACTGAACAAAAATAGCAGTCATCACTATGGTTAATTTGTTCTCGCCAGATCATTGGTTCCCCAAATTTCAAGCATTTCCGTTTCCCATTTGTCCATTGTCGTAGATGCTCTGTGCACGTTTTACATACAATGTGAGGTGCCCAAGGCTTATCTTGATCTCCCAGTTGTACTTTGAAATAGGCCAAATAAGCTCTTCTTACAAAGTCAGTTATAGGTTTTCTTTGTTGAGTGAATGTGTACTCCCCACAGATGAAACAAAACACATCAGGATTATTCACACATTTTCTTCGTGTTGAAGCCATGTCAGTCTAGAAAAAGGATAAACAATTGTCAAATTAGTAAATTACATATGCAAACGGCAACAACAACATGAATATAACTTGGATTAAATCATTAGTATTATGCAAACAATCGATTTACAATGGTGGTACATAAGAGCAGTATCATCAATATCTTGCAAACTAGAGCTGCTGCAACAAAATGGATGACATTTTTGGAATCAGCAGTGCCGAAATACCCAGAATCAGGTGAAAAATTTCAGGCACCAAGAAAAAAATATTTTTTTGTTCCCCAGTGTTATTGCTATGTTAGCTATTGACTTACTACGGTTTGTTGTTTGATCTCACCATATATTACAGTAATGTTCTAGAAGAAATCCATGAAAAATGGTAAGCAATGTCCATAGAATATATTCATTGGTTGTATGAATCAATTGCAAAAAGAATTACTGCCATTTTAAAGATTACTTGTGACCCTACACCATATAAATGAAGATTTGGAAGGTGTTTTCATTATTTTGTACATCGTTTTAGACGCCATAGGTTAACGAAATTATATTTAATAAGACTCTTATAACATCTATGTAATTGGTAAGGCAAGGCAATTAATGATTTTGCATATTTTTCTTATGAAGGTTGAAACATTGCTTGCATATATGAAAATGTACGGCATTAAAAAACGGATTAAATAAAAGCAATTCGTTAAGGCATTTTTTTGCATTTTCTTAACTTTCTTAGGGATAGGTAATTTTTTGGTCATTTTGAGCATTTTTTTGCACTTTTCTGGAAGGCTGTGACATTATTTGTATTTGATTTAAGATTTTTATTATAATTCAGTATTTTTCCTTGTCAATACAATTTCTTGGAATTAAGTAGTTGTTTTGCTATCTACTACCCCTATTTTTCAAGGTATGTGCATAATGAACTTGCCCACGTTGTAGCATTAGTAATTCCTAGAATTAGTTTGGTACCACACAATAAGCTTTTGTTATACAGTGATTAACGGTAACTCAAGGATTGGCAGGTACAGGTACCTGGCGAAGCAAAACTAATGTTTATCATAAAAGTATAAATTTGATTGACGTGTTGAATATGTTCAAATTTGCAAAACAATAAATTTTTGTTAAAAGTAATACTTGAGCCAATTTAAAACCTCCTTGGAAAATTAATATAAAAGGCCAAGAAATTGTATTGTTAACACAGTGTGGTTAGTCGCTCTCATACGATCACACAGTGTGGTTAGTAACTCATACACACACACACATACAGTGTGGTTAGTAGCTCCCATACACACACACAGAGTGTGGCTAGTATTTATAATATTACAAGTATTCAGAGGAGCCTGTTGCTCCCATATTATATTATTATTAATTTGTTGTGAATATTGTGTTGTTCATAAGAGGATAACAAAATAAACTCTTTTTAAGTAATTACACAACTCATTGTTACTGATCATCGAATTCCTTGTCCTTCACACCAGTAGAACCCAGAAAGAAGCTTAATCTAAAACATGCCCTAAAGAGATCCTCGTGCCTCCGTAAGTTTTGCCACAACTTCTAGGAATTTTATTTAATTTCTTAGAGCTTATGATAGCTTCTACCCTTATTCTGATCGATAACTGCAATTCAAAATTGCTGTAAAAGTGTACTGTATAATTGAAATGGATTTTCTGCAATAAAAGGTACTGTAATAGGTATTTTTAAAATACTTTTCTTTTAATATTTTGATGTTAAGTTAAATTTTATGTAATTCAGTAATCAAGTGAGTACTTAATCTAATAAATAGTATTTTTATTGGTAATTCTTAACTTTTTATTCACCTTTTTTTTTTATTGGTCATTTTTTGCATTTTTTAGGTCATAAATGCATTTGTTTATTTTGCATTTTTTAACCAATTTATAGGCCTTTACAATGCCTTGCCCTAGTAATTAGCACATCGCAATTTTAAAGATTGAAGCATTGAAGAAGACGCTCCATTTTTGATTAAAAAGTGCATGCATGAGTAATGAAATGTAAATATTGTGTATTTTTTCTTATTTCACTCAACTCATACTTCATAATTCATAGCAGATCCCAGGTTTTTCTTCTTCACATCTTTTGTGACATTCTCAATGCTGTGTCACGTTCAACACGAACGTCCAACGGCCTTCTATCCTGCAGACTGACCTCCGTGCCATCTGGTGGCCGACCGAAGGGGGAGGATATTTCCAAATCAGTCCATCTCTCCTGTAAGACCTGGTATATTATCAAAAATTCAATAGTTGTATTTTCATTCTTGCATAATGTAAATGTTTTCCCAAATTGTGAGTTCCCCATTCGTTTTTTCCAATTGTTTAAGTAATTTTGTTGGGGTTTCTATTCTATGTTTTTCTGACCAGGCATGTGCAGCTATTGCAGATTTTTCGTCCTTCCTCCATTTTAATTAACATTTCTGGAGTGTTCCCTTATTATCTTGTATAAATACAATCTTGTTAATAATACAAGATTAAAAGAACACCTCATAAATAGTTAAAAATGGAGAAACCGAAAAATTCTGCAATAGCTGCACCTGCCTGTACCGGAAAAACATATAATAGAGCGAACCCAAAACACAATTACTTTAACACATTGGAACAACCGAAGGAACTCAACCTTTGGGAAACAATTTACATATGCAAGAATGAACATACAACTATGAATTTTGAAATACCCGAGTTCTAAGGAGAGAGGACGTGATTGGTAAATTCTTCGTTTTCGGCCCACCACAAGGGTGCGTGAAAGCAAGGTCAGTCTGCAGGATAAGAAAGGCCGTTGGACGTCAGTTTTTGAATGTGAACACAGCATGTAGAATGTCCACAAAAGATTTTGACGGACCCCTGGGTCTGCTATTAATATGGATGCAGGTGAGTGAAATCTAAAAAAATAAACAAGAGTAAAAAACCTCATAGTGGTTTTATTTCCTATCTACATAACTTAATGAAATGTAAATTTTTTATTTTTTAATTTATGGTAGGTTTCTAGAAACACATTTACAATAATGTATTCTCATACTATTTATAAACTAGGAACAATTGGGAAAAGAGAGTTTGTTATAAACCAGAAGAAATACATTTTTGTTATACAAAGCTGGGATAATTTCTTTGACCCCACCATATGCCACTGCATTTTTGACGTTAACGCCTAACAATAGCTGTCAGTGGGCATCATTGCCAGTTAACACCATGAATCCGTGCGGGGCCTATGAATTGAGAGATGCAAGCAAATGAATTATAATGTACATCTGAACTTACTTGAATATCAAACATAGAAGCTGGATTTACTTTCACACCATAATCCTTCTCCAACATTTGTGCTAACTTCAGTTTGTTTTCTTGCTTCACTTTCTGCACAGCTCGCTGGAAGTTTGGATCTTTTGCATAATTTTTCAATAGCTGTAGTTGTTCCAAATGGACTATCCATTCTTCACCAATTTTCTAAAATTGAACATTCATTTTGCTGTTGAAAATACAATCTACATAAACAAATCTGTAGATGAAGCCTGTTTTTTATTTATGCTATATATTTTCCTATTTTTTGTATGCATGGGCACATGAAAAAATGTAGGAATCAAACTTGTGACCTTTTGCCAAACTTATATTATAGATGTGAATATGTGGAACAATAATATTAAAATAATGTGTTCACCACTAAATATTTTCTGTTCTTAAAAATTTAGGAGCCACATTAGAGGTTACTAAGAGAAGGATATTAAAATTTGTGCTTAAGTTAATAATTTCTCTTAACTTTTTGTATTTCATTTCAATGTTTAAGTCCCAACTGAATTATTTTAATGGATCAGTTTAATCAAATTATCAGTTTTTTTAATGGACTATTTAACTCATGCCCCAAATGGCAGTCAATGACCAATCACGTTTCAATGAATTTTGTTTTACAAACCAATCACAGTTGTGTTTCAACTCAATATTTATCAAATTCTGTTCAGCAAAATAAAGAAAGCTCCTCCTTTTTAATATTCTGAACAGGTCAGAGCTTTATTTTGCAATGACTGACTCTCTAACAAATATGTTGAATATAGCAATTAATGAACTGATTCCTTCAAACTACACATTTGATAATTGTGTGTTCAATAATTGTGTTTTTTAAATAATGATTTTACTGAGTTGATTCCTAAAATAAATAAATTAATAACCTATAATGTTGGTTATAACATACAATTTGATGTGTTTCATTTTTTTTTTCTCCACTAGGGTACATTCTTACAATATTGTGATCCTATTTGGCAATAAATAATATGATCGAGTTGCAGTGGATGAACAAATGAGACATAACCATATATTTCTCATTTATTTTCAAACATCGCCGTTTACATAAAATATATAAATATTTTAAAATAACTATACAGTAAAAGCTCCTTATTTGCGGTTCTCGTATTCGCGTTTTTATTATTCGTGGGTTAAGAAATTGCAATCCAGTTTCTGTATTCGCAGCTAAAAAATTCTTTATTCGCAGATCCACTCGGTATATTAGAAAGATTAGTGTCCTTTATTAACGCATGGCAACTCTTTTACTGCAGGCAAGTGCCTAGGCGACTTTTACAAAGAGCGATTCAAACCAAATGGACAAATAAATATTAAAGAAAAACAAACCTTATTGTCACTGAGCCTAAAGTATGTTGCAAAAAGTTACTGCCATCATATTTTACGTCATTATAAATGCCACCCTTTCCACGATCAATGTTTTATTGTTTCAACTTGTCATTCATTACAATAATTTTGATTGGATAACACATGTCTCTTCTGCTTTGTTACTAATTTATAATGTCGAGTAAAAGGACCCCATCGTCGATATCTCTACCTTGACGTGGCGGTGGGGCTTGAGTCCTAATGACTCCATGAGCTATACAGGCGGTAGTGTAACTACCAACAGGGCCTCCCCTGCCTGGCAGGTCATGGAAGAAGGTCCAGACTAAAAAAGAACCTATCAAAGAAGAAGAACAGTAACTCACTTTCAAGATGTAAAATTTTCAATTACTCACAGAAACATTCACCAAGTAAGCCGGACCGATTTCGCAACAAGCTGCCAGCTTTCATGCATAGAGAAAAAAGAAGAAGAGTAAAAGAAAAGAAAATTAGTTCCGAAGCAGGAAAAAGTAGTAAAAACAGAAATGCTTAACTGCTTATGTGTTAGCGAGTCGTTTGCATCTATATCACACTGTTGTAATATTAATGAATTATCTGTACAATTCATTAAGAAATCTGAAGACAAAATAAGGAATTCTATCGCTGAATTCACTGCTGAATATCAATCTGAATTGAAATACCTTTTAAAAGCGGCAAAACAGGAAAAAGTTACTAACTTCTTTAATCCCTTGCCTAAGCCTGATAGTAATAATTAATAGAAATTGTTCAAAATCTCTCATTAATTGGTTTTATTTTATTTTGGAACCTTGGAATGTATTCCCTCTATACCCATAGAAATTACCGTTGCATATTTGCAGTTTCTGTATTTGGGGCATATTTGCTGAACTTATTCCCCGTGAATAAGGAGCTTTTACTGTATTTAAATAATGATTTGTGAGTAAACATCTTAATTTTATTCGTTACAAATGTCACTCTTGATTTACAAATCATCTAGATAAATTCACTCGTCACTTCGTGATTAATGAATTTATCGATAATTTGGAAATCACTCGTGGCATTACTTATGATAATGTGATTATTATGATATTACTTGTAGTATTAAAACTAAAAATGTGTAAATTACCTCTGCAATGAGATCAGCCAAGGAAGGATTACATAACAGTAGCCATCGCCTGGGTGTAATGCCATTTGTCTTATTTTGGAATTTCTCTGGAGATAATTCATAGAAGTCATGGAAACTGAAATACATTTCATAGTTTTAGACTTTAGATCAAGATATTAAATATAAAATTGGTACCTGGTAGGTAAGTCGTCCTCAATTAAATTATTAAATTTCAACAAGTAGTTTCAATATGGAGGCCTTTCAAAAACAATGTTTCATCTTCTGCATTTTAACTGATGCTGATGTTGTTGTATAAAGGTAAAGTGATCCCACAACAGGCCTCAGGAGGCCCTTGGGGTAGTAGGAGGTTAAGGCTCCCACTTTTTCTAGACAATCGGCACTTTTATGTCAGCCGGGTTGTCAGCCCTGCGTGACGGCCGCCTTTACCCCAGAACAAGCGTCTGGTACTCATTTCAGTTAGAGGCTGAGTCGACCCCAGGGCCATAGTGCCGCCAGAGGGTTTGGGTCAGTTTAAAAATCCTGACCCCAACGGGACTTGAACCCTCGACCCTCCGGCTTGTAGCTCAGTGCCTTAACCACTACGCTACGGCGTGCCCCCCAAAAGTAAAGTGATTCCACAACAGGCCTCAGGAGGCCCTTGGGGTAGTAGGAGGTTAAGGCTCCCACTTTTTCTAGACAATCGGCACTTTATGTCAGCCGGGTTGTCAGCCCTGCGTGACGGCCGCCTTTACCCCCAGAACAAACGTCTGGTACTCATTTCCGTTAGAGGCTGAGTCGACCCCAGGGCCATAGTGCCGCCAGAGGGTTTGGGTCAGTTTAAAAATCCTGACCCCAACGGGACTTGAACCCTCGACCCTCCGGCTTGTAGCTCAGTGCCTTAACCACTACGCTAGATGTTGTTGTATAGGTTGTATAATGGGTTTATGTATGTGGGTGTGTTCTCGTTAAGTAGGTCTGTATTCTTTGCTTCTTTTAGAATTTTTATATCTTCAAGGATGCTGATCCTGTTGTTATATTCTTTGTGTACTACTGACATAGAGGTATTGATTTTATCAAACTGATGACCTGTTTCTTGTATGTGTTTGGCAAAACAACAGGATCAGCATCCTTGAAAATATAGAGATTCTAAAAGAAGCAAAGAATTAAGACCTACTCAATGAGAACACACCCGCAGACATAAATCCGTTATACAGCCTATACTACAACATCAGTACCAGTTCATCATCATCATCCATGCAAGTATTAGGCCGTGTGGCCTGTTATGGTCTCAAAGAGGAATTTTCCATCCAGCGCTTTTTTGGATGTTGCAGCAATCTTTTGCCTTGGGGGCAGTAGCGAAGTATGGCTTTTGGAATTTTATGAGACGGCATTCATTGAAGATGGGCTTTCCAGTTGTACTGGTAGTTTTGTATATGGTGAAGAATGGATTCTACATCCAACTCTTCCATAATTTCCTCATTTCTTTCATGGTCCCACTTTGTGTAGCCTGCTGTTCGGCACATAAATCGCATCTCATTTGCTGTTATTCAGCTTTGTTCTCATGTATAAATATATGTAATTTCTTTCAAATATAGTTTATTTTATGCATTATTAAATCCGGGGTTCTTATTGGGACACCCATTATCATATTATCTGATACTTACATGTCATTTTTGATGATTTCAGAGTGGATTCTTGCAACACCGTTGACAGCATGTGAGCCTACAATGCAGAGATGTGCCATGTTGACCCTCTTTTCACCTTCCTCTTCAACAAGAGACATTCTCTTCACACGATCCCAATCACCTGGGAACTTCTTCTGAACCTCCTGTCATAATTCATCATAAATCATTAATGTCATATTTGCATTTGTATTATTGTAGTGTAAAAAAAAACATATATCCTGTTCTCCTTTCATTCATTAATCTCTTCATTTAGAAGCTAATCTATGTTTTTTTAATGACATAACTCAGAAGGCCAGCTTGATATATTGTATTTTTTTAGCGATAGTGCATTTTGTCGTACTTACAGCAATGGCAACCATGATTGAAAGTTCAACTTCCTACTTTTCAGGGTTACCAACCTAAATAACTATACTGTAATATTACATATTACGAGGGTGGATCAAATATAAACCAGAATTTGTATCTGGAGGTTCTGGTAGCAAACTGCAAAGGTTGCAGTTTGGGGGGGGAAGTTGGTGGGGGTGTCTGGAGTAGGGATCTTGATGTGTCGCACCCCGAAGAGTGGCCGCTTTCTTCAGTATGCCATGAGCAAGCAAGAGGTACACACGTCTGTTGCACAACACATTATTATTAAGTTTTTGGCGAAAGAAGGCACTAAACCTTCTGAAATTTTGAGAAGGCTCCATGTGCAGTTCGAGAAAGCAACCCTTTTGAAGACGCAGGTGTATGATTGGTGCAAAAAAATTTTAGCAGGCCGGGATTCAGTGGAAAATGAGCCCCACCAAAGACGGCAACAAACAAGCATCAGTGCAGACAACATTCGTGCTGTAGGGGACCTTATTGAGGAGGATCGGTGCATAACAATTTCTGAAATTGCTTCACACATTGGAATATGCTTCGGAAGTGTTCAAGCCATCATCAGTGATGAACTCAAATTCTGAAAATTGTCTGCCAGGTGGGTTCCTTGGCTCCTCAGTCAGGAACAAAAAAATTTGACGAAAAACTGACGAAAATGCATTGGACACCTCTGGAACATCCTCCTTACAGTCCAGATTTGTCACCCTGTGACTACCATTTGTTTGGGCCACTGAAAGAAGACCCGGGAGGAAGGCAGTTTGGTGACAATGCAGCGGTAGAGGAGTTTGTGCGCAACTGGCTGACTACACGCCATCCCTCATTCTTCAAGGGCGGCATCAAAAAGTTGATAACTTGATGAAGTGTGTTAGAAATGCAGGACACTATGTAGAAAAATGAGGTGGTGGTTTTGTATTTTTTTGTTAATTCAATAAAATTGTAAACAATAATTCCGGTTTATATTTGATTCACCCTCGTACAAACCTCGTGTGGGAAGTAAAACCACTGTCCTTTATGTATACTAAGTACAATGTATACAAAAAATATTCAAAAGATAGTGTTAATATACATTATACGAAACAAATAACTGCATTTTAAATGAACTGAACTTTATTAGAAACAATATAAAACAATAAATATGTACTTGCTGACATTTTATCACTAATTGGTCTCACGGCCTCCTGTAGCTTCAACTAATTTTTCTCTTCAAATTTAATTTATCTTTCATTGAGAAATGTTAAATTAATAATAAAAACATCATTAGAGGCCTTACTGGCTTTTAAAGTAATGTTAAATTTCCAATAAATGTCTTCTTAACTAAGAAGCCGCCATTTGCAAAGATAGAAACCATGGTTTCAAAAGCATTTGGCGATAGGGAATTACAACGTATATAAGAGAGGAATTTGCGTCTAGATCGTAACTCGCCTCGGTGGCTCAGTTGGTAGAGCACTTGGCCCGGAAAGCCAAGGGTCCCGGGTTCGAGTCCCGGTCTAGGCGAAAATTTTTCTCTTCAAATTTAATTTATCTTTCATTGAGAAATGTTAAATTAATAATAAAAACATCATTAGAGGCCTTACTGGCTTTTAAAGTAATGTTAAATTTCCAATAAATGTCTTCTTAACTAAGAAGCCGCCATTTGCAAAGATAGAAACAATGGTTTCAAAAGCATTTGGCTATAGGGAATTACAACGTATATAAGAGAGGAATTTGCGTCTAGATCGTAACTCGCCTCGGTGGCTCAGTTGGTAGAGCACTTGGCCCGGAAAGCCAAGGGTCCCGGGTTCGAGTCCCGGTCTAGGCGAAAATTTTTCTCTTCAAATTTAATTTATCTTTCATTGAGAAATGTTAAATTAATAATAAAAACATCATTAGAGGCCTTACTGGCTTTTAAAGTAATGTTAAATTTCCAATAAATGTCTTCTTAACTAAGAAGCCGCCATTTGCAAAAGATAGAAACAATGGTTTCAAAAGCATTTGGCGATAGGGAATTACAACGTATATAAGAGAGGAATTTGCGTCTAGATCGTAACTCGCCTCGGTGGCTCAGTTGGTAGAGCACTTGGCCCGGAAGCCAAGGGTCCCGGGTTCGAGTCCCGGTCTAGGCGAAAATTTTTCTCTTCAAATTTAATAAACATTTATCACACTTTTTTTTATTTTAAAATCATTGGGAAATTAAATACCTCATTGAGATGTATCAAATGAATAATAGAAACATTGAAAGAAGCCGTACTGGCTTTATAATGTAATGCAAAATTCCCAATAAAAGTCTTCTCAATAGAGAAGCTGCCATTTGCAAGATCAAGCAACATTTCGTATCATTTGACACTCGTGAATTAACAGTGTATATAAGAGAAAAATTTGCATTTAGATTGGAGTGCTCAGGTAGCTCAGTTGGTAGAGCATTCACATAGAAAGTAAAAGGTCCTGGGTTCAAACCCCAGTCTGAGCATATATTTTTCTCTTCAAATATTATTAACTAAATTAGTATGGTTAATAAACTCTTTAGTAGGGAAACACCTATGTTCCAAAACTGGACGAACAGGAATCTATCAATCATGTTAAAGAAAAGTCATCTGTTTTATTCAGAAAAATACAGTTTCATATGTCACAGATGTTCTTCCCTTTCGTCATGTAACACAATACAGAGTAAGAATCAAATGAATCATGAATTCTCCTTACCTCATACATCTATGTTTTCTAACACAGAACTGCAGTATCGGGAAATACATCATTCCCATTTTCAGCTGTTTTCATGACTGTCAATTTTTTATTATACTGGTAATTTTCTAAACTGCCATCTGGTGTACTTTTGAAGAACTTTGTAATCAAACTTGGTTCATCTGGTACCTCAAAGTTCATGGTTTTTTTGAATGTATATCTTTTCCCAAACTGTTAATTCCAAAGGTTTAGATAGATGTTTCAAAAGTTTTGCTTCTTTTCAATTCTACGATTCTCTAATAAACTATGTGCCGCTATAGCTGATTTTTCAATTTCACCATTTTTTATGTTTCCAAAGTCTTTTTTTTTGCAAGTGTCTAAGTTCCTGTTTGTTTTTCCTATATATACTTTATTACAATCTTTGCAATTAATTCAATAAATTCTAGATTTTTTATTGTCTGGGGTGTTAACTTTTTTATTAGTTAATAGAAGATTACCCAGGCTGAATTTGTTAATCGGAGCCTAATGTTATATTAATTTTTTTTTAAATCTTTTGAAATTTGTTATGAATTTCTGGATGGTAAGTAAATTTAGAAAATTACTGCATAATAAAAAATTGACAGCCATGAAAACAGCTGAGGATGGGAACGATGTTTCCCGGTACTGCAGTTCTGTGTTAAAAAAAATAGATGTATGAGGTAAGAAGAATTCATGGTTCATTTGTTTTTTATTAAGAAAACCTCATAATGTAAAAATTCCCAAATTGATTATATTAATACAATAAAGAGCAATGAGGAAAGTTGTACAATTTCTTGATACAGGCAGCAGACATAATTCTTGTTATAATGTCTGATAAAACTAACCTGTAAATGAAGATGATTGATATGGTAGATGATCTGCAAGTGACGAGGCAGGATACTCTCCAACATGGAAGTGGGCCATCGTTCAAGAGCTTCAGGCAGTACGGTGTGGTTTGTGTATGCACAAGTCTTCACTGTCACTTCCCATGCCTAAAACAAATTGTCAACTGAAGTAGAAACAGGCTTTAGATTCATAAATTAAATTATTATTATATAAACAGAGTGTCCCAAATTGAAGTATACACTTTTTGAAACATTACTTCTCAGCAACGAAATGAGACAGAAATACAATTTTTGTTGTGTTTGATCCACAGGATACTGGAAAAGCATAGAACACGTTCATCAATCTTCACGTCTTTGTACCGAAAGTGCATTTTTGGTACATAACTTCTATGTCATGTTATCTTTCCTCTACAGTGAAATTCATGAACAGAGCCAATTTCCTTCTTCTTTGTGTTTTCTCATACTTACCTCCCCCCTTTCCTTTGCACTGTGTATAGTTGCACAACTTCCCCTCTTCCTTCGAACACTCAAATATGTGATACAAGTTACAAACAGTGTCATCATCATCTTTGTTCTCGTCTGGATCACATCGGATAGCTCGAGTGGAGCTGAGTTGTTTTGTTTTGGTCCTGTAAGCCAGGGTAGGGCATCCGGGGTGTGGACCCTAACCCTCAGTTGGACTGTGGAATGCTTGTGTGCATGTATGGGTAATTATTATTCTCATTATTTTGTTTTGTAAGTCCATAAGACTGGAATCTAGTGATGACCAAGATAATTAATTTCTTTAAAATCATACTATAGTTAAAAGTCATTTATGTTTAATTAATTTTGTATTTCAAGATCAGACTAATAATTTAGACATTAAACTCAATTTTAGTAAAAAGAATGTTTAATTACTGTTTAACTAGTTATGATATTGCTGCTTCATATTAATTCCTATTCTAAAGCTTTCTCAAGTCATAATAGCTCCCCTTTTCCTTCTAGCTTTCATGATTGAAATATTATACAGAGTTGATACGAACTATATAAATTACTACAGTGTATTTAAGATTTCTTGGTAATAGTTAATATATGTTATACAAACAACATAGGAAAGATGAGTCAATCTTTGTCTCTGATGGACCCGGGTAAGGGAAGTAGATAACACTAATTATGTTTATGAAACTGGTAGCAGAACATACAAACTGGCAACATCTTTATAAACAACAATGGCGGCGAGATTATCATTCGATGAACGTAAGTGGATACTGAAGTGTTATTGAAAGTGGAGAATGTTGTTGAAGTGCAACGAGGTTGGATGGTTGAATTTGGGATACCACCACCAACAAAGGTAACAATAACAAGATTCCGAGACAAGTTTGAACGGTGCAAGAGTTGTGTGAAAGGTCGGTGCGGAAGAAAGAGACGTTCGAATGATAACGAGAGTACCGTTGCAGTCATGCAGGTTTTTTGCTCGATACCCAAAGAAGTCAGTGAGGCAATGTTCTCGTGAGATTGGTATTAAGAAAAGCAGTGTTCATCGAATTTTGAACTTCAACAACATTCTCCACTTTCCAATAACACTTCAGTATCCACTTAGGTTCATCGAATCATAATCTCGTTGCCATTGAACCAACAATAATTTGAAGTAAGATGTTCCCATTCTCACAAAAACTTGATTGAAAGAACTTCAAAATGTTACTTCCTAAAATAAACCATTACAGATTCATGGTTGCACTTAATAGAACACTATTGATTGAAATACAATTTATGACTCACCTTTTCCCAAGACAAACCTTCAACATCAACGAGAACTCTCATCAACTCAGGGATGGCCATAGAAGGATGAGTATCGTTCAGTTGAATGGCCACTTTTTCAGGGAAAGGGAAAGAGTCAAATGATGTTCGTACAGGATCACACGACATCCAAATTTAGAAGCTTTGAAACGACGGATAATGTCCTGTAAAAGAACAATAAATAAAATAAATGCGTGGTACAATTAAGTGGCTACCAGATGACAGTACAACAAGTCACACAGTTTATGTAATGCATTTTTTCAATCTTATATTTAGTTTATGATTAAATTAAAATGCTTCATACCTCACCTCATATCCAGTCTTCTAAGTAGATCACGATTTCAAAGCCTTTGCGACTTCATCTTCAATACTTTCTCGTCGACTGATGTTATGTCAATCAGAAGAACTACTTCTTCTTCCTTCTGTTGGTTGACCGATAAACCTGCAGATCAACTCAGAATCCACGGGAATTTCGAAGTTCTTAAGTTTTCTTTCTTGTTTTTTTTAATGTGGTTTTTTTTCCAAACCGTGAGTTCTTTTTGTTTTTCTATTTGTTTAATTAGGCTGACTATTGATTCAATTAGATGTTTTTCAGACCAAGCATGAGTAGCTACTGATGACTTTTCCACCAACAGAGGGAAGAAGAAGTAGTTCTTCTGATCGACATAACATCAGTCGATGAGATATTACTGAAGATGAAGCTGCCAAGGCTTTGAAACTGCAGTATAATTACAAGACTGGATATGAGGTGAGGTATGAAACATTTTAATCTATCTATCTATCTACAGGTTTTTACAGCTGCTGCTGTCTTCCCGTGCCAAACCTCCAAAGTCTACGATCTTGGGCATCTTCAATTCTTAGCCCTCTTGCTTGCATTATTATCCTCATGCCTTCCTTCCATGTTAACTTTTGATCTCCCTCTTTTCTTCTTTCTGGTCGGTTGCCATTGATATAGTAGTTTGGGCCATTGCTCATCTTCCATTCATGTCCTAACCATTTTAATTCCTTCTCCTCAATTCTTTCAATTATGCTTTCTTCTGCTTCCATTATGTTTCTAATTTCCTTATTTGTGACATGTTCTAATTTTGACTCTCCGGCACTTCTGCGTAAATAATCAATTTCTACAGCTATTAGTCTATTCTTGTAGTACTTATTGATTGTCCATACCTCACTTCCATACATTGCAACAGATTCCACCAATGTTTTATCAATATATTTTTTTGTGTCTATCCAAATATGCTTATCCACCATAATCTTAAAAAATGTTCTAATCAAATATTATTGTTATGTACCTGTAAAGTAGCAGCACACATGAAGTATTCCTGCTTCAGTCTCAACTCTTTTCCTTCAAAGAAATTGTCATTGGGGTACAGGACTCTGGAAATGTTTTCTGCAATGTTTCTGTCAATCACAGCTTGAATGTAATCTCCATCATTGACTGCAACAAATAAAACCCTTCAATGACATGTTTCCAAGAGACTGTGGACTTTGAAAACAGAATTATTACTTTATTTATTTTACACAGTTCAGAGAATGAAGAAGGTCTACAACTCAATGGTATTAATAAGCTGTTAGTTTATGCTGATGATGTAGTACTATTGGGCGATAGCGAGGAGATACTAAAGGAAAACACGTACACACTATTGAGTAACACTAAGGAATTAGGACTGGAAGTAAATATCAATAAAACTAAATATATGGGTACAACTAGAAATACACTAATTAATTAGAAATGAGGAAAATTTTGAGGAAGTGGCTGAATTCAAATACCTAGGAACAATAATCACAAATAGGAATGAGATGCACAAGGAAATTAAACATAGGCTCAATTCTGGAAATGCGTGTTATTATGCATTACAGAGACTCTTGACTTCCCAACTCATTTCAAAAAATGTTAAACTGAAATTATATAAAACTATTATCCTACCAGTTGTATTATATGGATGCGAAACATGGGCTCTTACTTTAAGGGAGGAAAGGAGATTACGAGTATTTGAGAATAATGTTCTTAGGAAAATTTTTGAACCAAAGAGAGATGAACAGACAGGTGAATGGAGAAGACTGCATAACAGTGAATTTCATGGTATTTTTGTAGGAAGCCGGATATAATGAGAACAGTTAAGTCTCGTAGACTGTGATGGGCAGGACATGTGGCATGAATGGGGAATGAAATACGTGCATGGAAGCTTCTTATAGGAAAACCAGAGAGAAAATGCTCAGTTAGTAGACCAAGAATGAGGTGGGAGAATAACATTAACTATGATTTGAGGGAAGTAGATTATACAGGGGATGATTGGAAAACATTGGCTCAGGATAGGGATGTGTGGAGAGCTTATGTCTGCATGGCCATTAACCTATGGGTTCGATAGTGCCAGTGAGTTAGTTAGTTATATAATATGAAATATATGTCAATTAACTGACAACTATAGAATAAAAAAAAACATATAGCCTTTCTACTAAATGTGGGCACCACAATGTCCCAGGGAAATATGCCTATGTTATACTCATATTATATTCCGATTGAGGGTCTTTCCACTTTTCAGCGGTTGCCCTTTTACCAGCCGGCTGCTGGCCCTTCACATCCACATGTGTCAATCACAGAGGTAGATGATCAACAGCCAGTATAGGGGTGACATGTGGTTAGCATGTCAAGTCCCCCAGCCATTATAGCTGGTTCCTCAACCTGGAGCCGCTACTTATTGTAGCTACCCAATTGTCTCACGATGCTGGGTGGGCACCGGTCCCATACTGGCCGAAATACCATGAGAAAATTTCTTCCCCCATGGAGACTCGAACCAGCGCAAGTCCCGTAGCTCTGTGCCAAGGCTTCCTACCTTAACCGCTCGGCTACGGCGCGGGACACTCATATTATTTGATATTACTAAATAAAATAAAGAAGAAAGAGTTTTAAATTATACAGAGTGTATGAAAATATGTGAGCACATGTCCAAAAATACTTTATTACCTGTATGGGGTACTTTTTTTAACATTGTATGGCACATAAGTTGATTTTTTTTTTCATGGAATGTTATTACAGATCTCTTATGTATATTAATGTACCCATTTCATACAAAAACCGTGGAAAATAAAAGATAGAAAAGGAAATAAAGCATTTCTAAGTCTATATTTGTATATTTTAATTTTTTAATGTGAGAAATGCTTCCAGGATTTTTTGCATCATATTTTGTTATATATAGCATATCATTTCTTTTTCTAATGTCACCTGGTTGTCTCTTATGACATTTCTGGCTTTCTTCCCTGGCTTTGGCAGAATTTTAATCCATTTCTTAGGTTGTGGCACCTGAAAGGCGGAGTTATGTTACCCCGATACTATGATGGGTGATAAATGATAATAAAATGCCAGGAGAGTCCTTAACCTAAATTCCAGATCATGGGCAACCACAGAAATAATTCCCTTTAAGAAAAAATTCCTATGGTTTGACCGGAAATCAAGCCCTCATGAACTTTAGTCAGAAATGCTGGTCACTAGCCCATCAGGCTGGTTTCTAGCATATCATTGAACTTATTAATTTAAAAAATGTCACGAAAGTGACTCATTTTGCAACTTTAAAGGGCCATTTAACTCATGCCCCAAATGTGAATAAATGACCAATCATGTTTCAATTAATTTTGTTTTACAATCAATGACAGCACCTCACTCTTTATCAATTTCTCTTTATCAGCTGCTGCTTTTGTGATAAAGCTCCTTTTTAATAAATTGAACAGGTCAGAGCATTATTTTTCTCCAACAAATACATTAAGTATAGCAAATAATGAACAGATTCCTTGATATTACTGAGTTGTTTACTAAAAAAGTTAATTAATAACCTATAATGTTGAATAAAAAAAACTGGCGCAACAGGCCTAGAAAGCCCTTAGCCTACCATCCAGCTACTGGCATCGCATCCACATGTGTCAATCACAGAGGTAGATGATCATCCAGCCAATGTTGGGGTGACATGTGGTCAGCATGTTGAGTCCCCCAACCATTATAGCTGATCTTCTCAACCTGGAGCCGCTACTTATTGTAGCTACCCAAATGCCTCACGATGCTGGGTGGGCACCGGTCCCGTACTGGCCGAAATACCATGAGAAAATTTCTTCCCCCATGGAGACTCGAACCAGTGCAAGTCCTGTACTCTGCGCCAAGGTTTCCTGCCTTAACCACTCGGCTACGGCACGGGACATAATGTTGAATAACCTATAATATTATCTACCTATTCCAAATGAAAATGTTCACAAAAGCTGTAATTCTGGCAGACTCAAAGGCCGCTATACAAGCAATAACCTCCAACCAAACATCAGAAAATGAAACATCCCAGAATGCCGTAAACTTTTAAAATACCTCAACAATCAGAAGAAATTAATAGCCTTCCAGTGGATACCCTCACTCATCGGAATAGTTGGCTATGAAATAGCTGATGGATTTGCCAGAAAGGTACCAAAATTCAGATAACAACCCACCCCAAATCAAATCTCCACAGAAAGTTTGAAGAACTCAAGAAAGTATTCCAAATGAAAAACCTTAAAGAAAACATTGCAACAGCAAGAGGGAAATCGTGGGAAAAATTGATGAACTATACCCAGAAGTAAAACATAAAGGTTGCATGGAAGCAATATATATTTTATTAGGAATATTCCACAATACAGTGTTTCTCCTTCAACCCAAAGTGATTTGTTGCCAGAGGCTCCTGTCTAGAGCATCTTCTTCCCTCAGATCTCTAGCTTCCATACTTCTCCTCACTCCATCCATCCAATGTTCTCTATAGGTCTGCCTCTTCCACTTCTTCCATTAGCTTTCCAATTAAGGATCTTCTTTGGTATTCTCTCTTCTTCCATTCTTATGAGGTGTCCATACTTACTTACTTACTTACTCACTGGCACTATCGAACCCGTAGGTTCATGGCCGCGCGGACATAAGCTCTCCATACATCCCTATCCTGAGCTAATGTTTTCCAATCATTCCCTGTATAATCTACTTCCCTCAAATCATAGTTAATGTTGTTCTCCCACCTCATTCTTGGTCTACCAACTGGGCGTTTTCCTTCTGGCTTTCCTACAAGAAGTTTCCATGCACGTCTTTCATTCCCCATATGCGCAACATGTCCTGCCCATCGCAGTCTACGAGACTTAATTGTTCTTATTATATCTGGCTCCTATAAAGACCATGTAGTTCACTGTTATGTAGTCTTCTCCATTCACCTGTCTGTTCATCTCTCTTTGGTTATGAGGTGTCCATACCATTTTAAACATTTTTCTTCTATTTTTCCTAATGTTTTTTTTTTTCAACATGCATAATTTCCCTTATTGTGCTGTTTCTGACCTTATCCCTTCTTGAAATTCTTGTCGATTGCCTCCAAAAATCCATTTCTACTGCTAACAGCTTGTTGGCTTGTTTTCTACTTGCTGTCCAGATTTTGGACACATATAATAAAATGCTTTGTGACAGAATTTGAAATATTACTAAATAAAATAAAGAAGTGACTCGTGAATTTGGAAATCACTCGTGGCATTACTTATGATAAGTAAGATGAGTAATTTATTATCAGACTTCACTGACCTTCATTGCAAGGGCAATAACTCATTATCAACTAGAGTCTGAAAATCCTTGGATCATTAACTGATACAGATTAAACATATGATATAAAAATGCAAAGAAAAAAGCTAATCATGTAATATTGGCACCTTCTTTTCCATTCTATCAATAAGTATAAATAAAAGAAAGGAGTCCACTGCTGTAGCCTTGAGGTAGCATGCTGCCTTGTCACGCAGTTGCCTCAGGTTTGATTCCCGGTCGGGACAGGCTCCTGGGTGAGGTTTTTTCGGGGTTTTTCCTCAGCTGTAAGACAAATGTCAGGAAGCTTAGGGCCAAATGGTCCCTGAAAATCATCTGGCCATCATCATCATCCTTATCATTATCATCATCATCACCATCCATCACCGGTGTGGAAAGCAACAGGAAGCTACCACACCTATAATTCCCTAGTAAAGCTGCAAAGCATAGCATGAAAATGCTATGATTGCAGTGAAAGACCTGCCCTTGGGCAGAATTAGTATGGATGGCTATAGGAAATCAATGTCTGTTTCAGCAAATATGAGGTTCTGAACAAATAACATATTTAAATAACATTTTTGTAATGTTACTTTATTCAAATATATTTTTTGCATTATAGTGTGTTTTATCGTACTTATAGCAATGGTGATCATGATTGAAAGTTCAACTTCCTATATATCGGGGTTGCCAACTTAAATAACTATACTGTAATAAAAATAACTATACTGTAATATTACATATTACAAACACAGGTGTGGGAAGTAAAATTACTGCCCTCTATGTATACTACATACAATGTATATACAAATGTCCAAAAGGTAGTGTTAATATATAGTTACTTATTTTAGGAATTCTCACTATGAGGTATATTCATTAAGGTAGAATATGTTTATCACTCACCTCATATTGTTCTTCTTATTTGATTATAAACTAGTTTCGGAACATAGTTTCTGTTCCATCCTCAGTATCATCACGACCGTTGTTCTGTCGTCTTGAAGAGTTGTCCTTCTCTCCTTCCATTGGCTGACTGAAAAACCTCGAAACCAGGTCATTCTCACCGGGAATTTCAAAGTTCATTAATTTCTTCTTTTCGCATGGTCTGAAAAACATCTTATCGAGAAAGAAGCAAAATTATTAAAACAAATAGAAAAACCAAAAGAACTTACTGTTTGGGAAAAGATCTACATTCAAAAGAGCGAAAAGAAGAAATTAATGAACTTTGAAATTCCCGGTGAGAATGACCTGGTTTCGAGGTTTTTCAGTCAGCCAATGGAAGGAGAGAAGGACAACTCTTCAAGACGACAGAACAACGGTCGTGATGATACTGAGGATGGAACAGAAACTATGTTCCGAAACTAGTTTATAATCAAATAAGAAGAACAATATGAGGTGAGTGATAAACATATTCTACCTTAATTAATATATAGTGTTAATATACATTATATGAAACAAATCACTGCATTTTAAATGAACTGAACTTTATTTGAAACAATATAAAACAATAAATACGTACTTGCCGCCATTTTATGACTGATTGATGTCATGGTCTGCTGTAGAAACTAATAAACATTGCCCACACTGTTAACATTAGTCAATTGTTTATAATGAACACATCCAACAAAGATGTTATTATTTTACTATCATTTTGAAAACACCATCGCGCAAAAAATAATGTATAACGCACGTTTGTGAAGTGTTTTATAGAATCTCGGAAATTAAAAACCTCACTATCGCTCAGTTTTTGAACATTTTCCTCAATTCTGTAAAAACCACTTCCCAACCTCATATCTTAATATACTATTCTTCTTCAAATATTCGAGGTACGTTGAAAATGTATATTGAGCTATTGTTTCCATATCTAAAAAATATTGTTAGTATAGATTTCTCTCCCATTTTAATATTTTGACTCAAAATATTTCAAATATGAGGCAAGAAATTAATTATTATCATTATCAAGTATTAGGCCGTGTGGCCTGTTACGGTCTCAAAGAGGAATTTTCCAGCCAGCACTTTTTTGGACGTCCCAGCGATCTTTTGCCTTGGGGGCAGTAGCGACGTATAGCTTTTGGAATTCTATGAGACGGCATTCGTTGAAGATGGGCTTTCCAGTTGTCTGGTAGTTTTGTATATAGTGAAGAATGGTTTCTACATCCAACTCTTCCATAATTTCTTCATTTCTTTTATGGTCCCACTTTGTGTAGCCTGCTGTACGGCGCATAAATTGCATCTCATTTGCTGTTATTCGGCTTTCATCTCTTCTTCGTATTGTCCATGCTTCACTACCATATAATACTGGTCTTGCGAGAACCTTATAAAGCCGTAATCTTGTGTTCTTCTGTACTAAAGACGATTTCATTATACTGTTAATTATTCATAGTTAAATATGGGAAATAACATTATGAGGTTCTTAATTCGTAAATTAATGAGTCATTTTTTAACATCTTACCTCATATTTTATGTTTCTTCAAACACGGGAACTAGTTTTCGAGAGAAGGATGTCTCTCATTTTCAACTAACATTATGACTACCGGATTTTCATTGGAATCGTTGGAATCTCCATCAATAACGTTGTCATATGGTGTTGATTTGATGAACTTTGAGATGAGGTCACGTTCATCAGGAATCTCGAAATTTCGAGATAATGTCGGTTGAAAATGAGAGACATCCTTCTCTCGAAAACTAGTTCCCGTGTTTGAAGAAACATAAAATATGAGGTAAGATGTTAAAAAATGACTCATTAATTTACTGTTAATTATCCCCGTTGTTTTTGTAAAATTTGTGATTTTCTTTGATATATCAGCTTATCATATTGATATATCACCATATAAAAGCAATACACATTTAGAGAGAAATATAATAATGAGCAAATTACTTACAGAATTTTAGATTGAACTCGACGGGTGACTTTGCAGACCACAGTCTTAATGTATTCACAATGTTGTTTCCATAACCTGGGATTGGACTGTCATATGGCATAGCAAACACAACCTGCAAGTAGAACACATTTACTTTACATTTGACAAGTGGTGCCTAAATTATATACAGTATTCATTTTGTAAAATTTAGTTTATAGTCATATTTTCTTCTTCTTATTCTTCCTTCCAAGTATTAGGCCAAGGCATGTTACGATCCTATAGAAAATTTTCCCTCTAGCATTTCATAGGACAGCCCAGAGATTGTCCTTTTTCATGCTTTGGTCGTCATATGTTTGATCCTTCCGGGAAATTCTCGTATAAGACTTGAAAGCATAATAATAGTCCCTTCGATTGGTTGCTGGCCAAAGGAAGGCAAGACAAGTGATGGGGCTGCCATCTTACAGCCTCTGGTCAGGTTTTTCTGGAGAAGAAAAGAAAATAAAGGAAAGAAGAAATGGAAGAAAGGAAAGACTCCCTAGCCCTCGGATGCCCTAATAGCATCGGGGTCGAAAAAACAAGAGTTAACTAAGTGAGGTTAGATAGTAAAGTTAAAGGAGTCTGGTATAAAAGTAAGTGGAAGAAAGGAACAAATACCAGATCGGTTAAAGATAAAAGTAAGGAGCAAAACAAAAGTGAGTGGAAGCAATGTTTTGCTCAGCTTGGGCACCTTGTGGTCGCCATCCACATATCCCCTAGATGGGGACCCCTGAGGGGTCATATTTTTAAACCAGAATATTTATTTTAATAGAATATTGTTTATCTTAAGATTAAATTAAAATACCTGATACCTCACCTCATATCGTCTTTTAATTATACTGCAGTTTCAAAGCCTTGGCAGAGGGAAGAAGTAGCAGTTCTTCTGATCGACATAACATCAGTCAATGAGAAATTAATGAAGATGAAGCTGCCAAGGCTTTGAAACTGCAGTATAATTAGAAACTTGATATGAGGTGAGGTATCAAGTACAAGACTATTCAGAAAGAAGGAACAGACTTCAAACATTTATTTCTTCCAAACTTAAAAAAATACTAACACAATTCCAATGTCCCTGGAAAGAGAAAAGTTTGAAGTTCCAATCACGGCTGCAATGGCGCTGTTGCTTATCATGTTGATTGTTTGTATGAATGTTGGATTGGAAGAGGAGGAGTAGAAGATCAACTTCATTACCGGTGGCCTCCCAGGTCACCTGATCTAACCCCGTGTGATTTTTGTCTGTGGGGTTATGCAAGAAACCGTGTTTTTTTATCCCCATTGTGCCTGACACTCTTGAAAATCTGCGACATCAAATTGTTGAAGCTGTGAATTCGATAACTAGAGACCAGCTGATTCGTGTGTGGCAAGAAATGAGCCACCGTTTTGATTATATTATTAAGAATCTGTTTATCTTACCTCAATATTAATGTTGATTTGTTTTAGATTATTATAACTCAACATTAATATTGAGGTAAGATAAACAGACTCGTAATAATATAATTAAAAGAACCTGAAAATATTACTTCCTAAAATAAAACACCGTTTTGATATTTGTCGTATAACACATGGTGCTCATATTGAATGCATAAAATAGTGAAATTTGAACTTTTCTCTTTCCAGGAACTTTGGAATTGTGTTTATATTTTTTGTAGTTTGGAAGAAATAAATGTTTGAAGTCTGTTTCTTCTTTCTGAATACTCCTGTATTTTAATTTAATCTTAAATTAAACTCATAGTGATTTTTTTTTCCTATAAAAGTTCAATATCGTCTATCTTATTTTTGACCTATGAGATGCAGTAACAGTAACATGCACATATGTATGTGTGTGTGTGTGTGTGTGTGTGTGTATATATCAAATAGAGCCAGATTTAAAGAAAATATGCATCTTTATTGATGGCTGTCATAAAATTTAAAATGACAGAAACAATATATGATCTATCAAACATAATGAAATGTTTATTTTTGCTTATCATGTATTTTCATGTATTTTGAATTAATATAATAAATTTGGGAATTTTTAACATTATGAGATTTAATTCATAAGGATTAAATGAATCGTGATATCTTCTTATCTCATACTTCTATGTTTTTTTAAACACAGCACTGCAGTATCAGCGACCAGCTGAGGATGATGCTGACAATGGTCACTGATACTGCAGTGCTGTATTTAAAAAAAACATAGAAGTATGAGGTATGAAGAAATCACAATTCATTTAATTCTTATATATTTTGAATTATTTTGCCAATTTATAACTTTCTGCATGAAGAAAGCAATTTATTTTCACATATCATCATCATCATCAAAGACTTACACCATCTGGCCCGTTCCGACTTCAAGAGATTTGGTCTTTCCATCTAGCAAATGGTCTTCCTTGACTTCTAGATCCTGTAGGTCTGTAGTTTAAAATCATTTTAGAAGGTCTATCATCTGGCATTCTTAGTAGATGCTCATACCAATTTTGTCTTTGTCAATTTTATCCGTCAATTTAAAAATATTTAATTGATCTCTTATCTCTGAAATTATTTTCTGGTCCACAAGAGTGTAGCCCGCTGTTGGCCTTAAAAATCTCATCTCCGCTGCCTCTATGTTTCTCCTATCTGTACGAGTCAGAGTCTAATTTTCACTGCCATACATAATAGTAAGAACGGCCATGACTTTATAAAATTTCAGTTGAATATCTTGAGTTGTTTTATTCTTTAGAGTTCTTATTGTTCCACGCATTCTTTGAAATTTCTGTATTTATATATATATCTTCTTTTTGACTCGTACAGGTAGGAGAAACATAGAGGCAGCGGAGATGAGATTTTTAAGGCCAACGGCGAGTTACACTCTTATGGACTAGAAAACAAGTACAAGATAAGAGATCAATTAAATATTTTTAAATTGACAGATAAAATTGACAAACACAGACATAATTGGTACGATCATCTACTATGAATGCTAGATGATAGACTTCCTAAAATGATTCTAAACTACAGACCTACAGGACATAGAAGTCCATCCATCCATCCATAGTAATTCTGCCCAAAGGCAGGTCCTTCACAGCAATCATAGCATTTTCATGCTATGCTTGCAGCTTTACTAGGGAATTGTAGGTGTGGTAGCTTCCCGTTGCTTTCCACACTGGTGAAGGATGATGATGATGATAATGATAAGGATGATGATGATGGCCATATGATTTTGGGGACTGTTTGGGCCTTAAAGTTTTCCTGACATTTGTCTTACAGGTGAGGAAAAATGCCAATAAAAACCTCACCCAGAAAAACTGTCCCGACTGGGGATCAAACCTGGGCCCGCTGCGTGACAAGGCAGCATGCTACCTCAAGACCACAGCAGTGGTCACATAGAAGTCAACGAAGACTGTTTGCTTGATGGACAGACCAGACCAAATCTCTTGAAGTCGTTTATGTTGAGTCAAAATAAACAATTTAAATATACACTGATATAACAAACCTGTGTATTAACCCATTTCTTCCCTTGAGGAGTATCTTCCACGTGACCGTAGAAGTTAACAGGCAGCATATATTCTGGACGAGCCTTCTCCCAGGGATTTCCAAACCTTAACCAATCATCAGGTTCTTCAGTCTGTACAAAAAGTAAACAAAAATAGTCCATAAATAAAATCATTGTGTAATCAATGATAAAGAGAATTTTTTTTGCCTGAACCGTGAATCGAACCCTGAACCTTCAGCTTTCCTTGCTGATGCTCTGACCACTGAGCTAATTCAGGCTACATTCCCATCCAAGCATAAATCTTCCCTTTACCTTACTCTCTTGGTCCCACATTCAATGCAATGAATCATCATTCATAAATACACAATGAATGGCTTCTACATTAAGAAGACATGAAGAGACTCCAAACAACTATAGCATTGTAAATCAATGGTAAAGAGAAAAATTTTTGCCTGAACCGGGAATCGAACCCCGGACCTTTAGCTTTCCGTGCTAATGCTCTGCCACTGAGCTAATCCAGGCTTCATTCCCATCCAAGCAAGAATCCTTCCTTTACCTTACTCTACTGGTCCCACATTCAATTGCAATGAATCATCATTCACAAATACACAATGAATGGCTTCTACCTGAAGAAGACATGAAGGGACTCCACACAGCTATAGCATTATTTATTAAATTAATATTGAGAAGCTAAAGCTATTACTATCATAGAAATAAGTAAATTAATGAACACAATTAAATTATTGTAAATCAATGGTAAAGAGAAAAATTTTTGCCTGAACCGGGAATCGAACCCCGAACCTTTAGCTTTCCGTGCTAATGCTCTGCCACTGAGCTAATCCAGGCTTCATTCCCATCCAAGCAAGAATCCTTCCTTTACCTTACTCTACTGGTCCCACATTCAATTGCAATGAATCATCATTCACAAATACACAATGAATGGCTTCTACCTGAAGAAGACATGAAGGGACTCCACACAGCTATAGCATTATTTATTAAATTAATATTGAGAAGCTAAAGCTATTACTATCATAGAAATAAGTAAATTAATGAACACAATTAAATTATTGTAAATCAATGGTAAAGAGAAAAATTTTTGCCTGAACCGGGAATCGAACCCCGAACCTTTAGCTTTCCGTGCTAATGCTCTGCCACTGAGCTAATCCAGGCTTCATTCCATCCAAGCAAGAATCCTTCCTTTACCTTACTCTACTGGTCCCACATTCAATTGCAATGAATCATCATTCACAAATACACAATGAATGGCTTCTACCTGAAGAAGACATGAAGGGACTCCACACAGCTATAGCATTATTTATTAAATTAATATTGAGAAGCTAAAGCTATTACTATCATAGAAATAAGTAAATTAATGAACACAATTAAATTATTGTAAATCAATGGTAAAGAGAAAAATTTTTGCCTGAACCGGGAATCGAACCCCGAACCTTTAGCTTTCCGTGCTAATGCTCTGCCACTGAGCTAATCCAGGCTTCATTCCCATCCAAGCAAGAATCCTTCCTTTACCTTACTCTACTGGTCCCACATTCAATTGCAATGAATCATCATTCACAAATACACAATGAATGGCTTCTACCTGAAGAAGACATGAAGGGACTCCACACTTTCTCTTTACCATTGATTTACAATAATTTAATTGTGTTCATTAATTTACTTATTTCTATGATAGTAATAGCTTTAGCTTCTCAATATTAATTTAATAAATAATGCTATAGCTGTGTGGAGTCCCTTCATGTCTTCTTCAGGTAGAAGCCATTCATTGTGTATTTGTGAATGATGATTCATTGCAATTGAATGTGGGACCAGTAGAGTAAGGTAAAGGAAGGATTCTTGCTTGGATGGGAATGAAGCCTGGATTAGCTCAGTGGCAGAGCATTAGCACGGAAAGCTAAAGGTTCGGGGTTCGATTCCCGGTTCAGGCAAAAATTTTTCTCTTTACCATTGATTTACAATAATTTAATTGTGTTCATTAATTTACTTATTTCTATGATAGTAATAGCTTTAGCTTCTCAATATTAATTTAATAAATAATGCTATAGCTGTGTGGAGTCCCTTCATGTCTTCTTCAGGTAGAAGCCATTCATTGTGTATTTGTGAATGATGATTCATTGCAATTGAATGTGGGACCAGTAGAGTAAGGTAAAGGAAGGATTCTTGCTTGGATGGGAATGAAGCCTGGATTAGCTCAGTGGCAGAGCATTAGCACGGAAAGCTAAAGGTTCGGGGTTCGATTCCCGGTTCAGGCAAAATTTTTCTCTTTACCATTGATTTACAATAATTTAATTGTGTTCATTAATTTACTTATTTCTATGATAGTAATAGCTTTAGCTTCTCAATATTAATTTAATAAATAATGCTATAGCTGTGTGGAGTCCCTTCATGTCTTCTTCAGGTAGAAGCCATTCATTGTGTATTTGTGAATGATGATTCATTGCAATTGAATGTGGGACCAGTAGAGTAAGGTAAAGGAAGGATTCTTGCTTGGATGGGAATGAAGCCTGGATTAGCTCAGTGGCAGAGCATTAGCACGGAAAGCTAAAGGTTCGGGGTTCGATTCCCGGTTCAGGCAAAAATTTTTCTCTTTACCATTGATTTACAATAATTTAATTGTGTTCATTAATTTACTTATTTCTATGATAGTAATAGCTTTAGCTTCTCAATATTAATTTAATAAATAATGCTATAGCTGTGTGGAGTCCCTTCATGTCTTCTTCAGGTAGAAGCCATTCATTGTGTATTTGTGAATGATGATTCATTGCAATTGAATGTGGGACCAGTAGAGTAAGGTAAAGGAAGGATTCTTGCTTGGATGGGAATGAAGCCTGGATTAGCTCAGTGGCAGAGCATTAGCACGGAAAGCTAAAGGTTCGGGGTTCGATTCCCGGTTCAGGCAAAAATTTTTCTCTTTACCATTGATTTACAATAATTTAATTGTGTTCATTAATTTACTTATTTCTATGATAGTAATAGCTTTAGCTTCTCAATATTAATTTAATAACTATAGCATTATTTATTAAATTAATATTAAGAAGCTAAAGCTATAGCTTCCCAATATTAATTTAATGAAATTTTATTATTTAAAGGTCCTACAAAACAAATTAAAACGTATTTGAAGAGAAAAATTATATGCTCATACTGGGGCTTGAACCCAGGACCTTTAGCTTTCTAGGCCAATGCTCTACCACTGAGCTACCTGAGAAACTCCAATCTAAATGCAAAATAATCAATTGAGTTGGTGTTTACTTGATGAAAAGCCATATTTATTAATTAAATAAAAATAAAACTTAGTTTTATTTGATTTTCATATTTATTCATTTTTATTTTATTTTTTAAATATGAAAATCAAAGAAAACTAGTTTTATTTTTATTTAATTAATAAATGCAAATTTTTTCTCTTATACAAAGTTAATTCCCGAGTGCCAAATGCTACGAGCATTTGCTCAATCACGCAAATGGCGGCTTCTTGTTTAAGAAGACATTTATTGGGAATTTAAACCCTACTTTATAAAGCCAGTAGGGCTTCTTATGATGTTTTTATTATTAATTTAACACTTCTCACTGAAGAATAAATTATATTTGAAGAGAAAAATTATACGCTTAGACTGGGGTTTGAAGCCCTACTGGCTTTATAAAGTAGTGTTCAAATTCCCAATAAATGTCTACTTAAACAAGAAGCTGCCATTTGCGTGATCGAGCAAATGCACGTAGCATTCGGCACTCAGGAATTAACAATGTATAAGAGAAAAATTTTGCGTTTAGATTGGAGTTTCTCAGGTAGCTCAGTGGTAGAGCATTGACCTAGAAAGCCAAAGGTTCTGGGTTCAAACCCCAGTCTGAGCATATAATTTTTCTCTTCAAATATAATTTATCCTTCAGTGAGAAGTGTTAAATTAATAATAAAATCATCAAATGAAAATGTGTTATATTTTCAACTTAATAAAGTCAATTTATAAATGAGTTGGAATTTGGACAGTTGGAGTTTGACTGAAGATGAAGGTGAATGACCTTTGAAACCGGTATCGTGAAAACATTCAACTTTATGAGGTGAGATATTAAAATATTTTCTCCAACTCATATTTAAAGATCACTGTTTGATAATGAAAGCACAAGATAGATTGTCATTACTGTGGTTTTATACTACATCCTAAAGTTAGATTAAAAAAATATAAAGATCAACCTGAAGAATTTCGTAAAAAAGTAAGAAGAGATGTACATTTATACTATTTCTAATTTTTAATACAATCTTAAAGTAATGAGAATATTGGTCAATTGATGTGAAAGGAACTTTTCAAGGTCATTTTATTATATATTGGTAAAGATTTGACCTCAAGATAAATAAAATTGAAGAGACAGCCTTCATAGTATTATGAGATTCGATTCCACATTGATCACCAAAATAAAATAAATGTAGTATTAATACATATTTGAAGGCAAAAATTATATGCTCAGACTGGGACTTGAACCAGGACTTTTGACTTCCTAGGCCAATACTCTACCGACTGAGCCATCTGCACGAGTTACAATCTAAATGCAAATTTTTCTCTTATATATGTTGTAAATTCCCGTGCACCAAATGCTATGAAACCTTTGTTTCTATCTTTGCAAATGGCAGCTTCTTTATTAAGACATTTATTTGGGAATTTTTATATTACATTATAATTAGCTCAGTTGGTAAAGCATTGGCCCGGAAAGCCAAACGTTCTAGGTTCGAGACTCAGTCTGGGCGTATAATTTTTCTCTTTAAATATGATTTATCCATCACTGAGATGTATGAAATGAATAATAAAAACATAATGTAACAAATTGATCACTATTTTTTCACTTCACTAATCGTGAATCAGGGATCATTGCCATCGTTATCCATGCAAGTATTAGACCATGTGCCCCAAACAGGCGTTTTGCCTGTGTGCAGTTGGGTGTGCCACAGCCGGCTTTGCTCCTATATAAACTCCACACATAAATCATGTATAAAGATCTTTCCTTATAGAAGATGCTGGAAATGTCATCCACCCTCAGCTAAACAGGCATTATATCGAGAAAACACATTCTGATTCACTTGATTAAGTTGGGCCACTGTACCAATTTAATTTAATATGTTGTTTTTAGTTCTTCAAATGTATAAGGATTTATCTTGTAAACTTTGTCTTTCAGGTTACCCCCATAATTGTTCGGGCAGGGGAGTGAGAGGACCATACACCAGCACTAATCACTTCTATCTTGAAACACTTCCATAATTTTATTCATGGTACTCCTCTGCTGTAAAGCAGCAGTAGCATAATCTTGTGTTACTGAAACCCCCCAATTGATTTCTCTTCTTCTGTCAGTTCATGAAAAAATGTGTCAAAATGTAATTTCGGTACCTCTCTGCATTTACAATCTGCTTGTGTAAATATTGTGCTAACAGCACACCCAAACTCCACCTCTGAGTTGGATTTTGGTGTGCCTCTTTCTATAAGGTAAGATTTTTTATATATGCTCTACACCTGCAGTGTTTATGTAGGAGCAAAGCCATGTGTGGTACACCCAACCGCATGTGTGCCATTAGGTTATAAATGATGAACCCTGTATTAAGCTTATGTGTATGTATGTTTTGATTATAATTTAAAAATAATATATATATTATATATAATATATGATATATAGATCCATAGTAATTCGCCCTGAAGGCAGGTCCTTCCCTGCAATCATAGCTGTTTTCATGGCTATGCTTGCAGCTTTACTAGGGAATTGTAGGTGTGGTAGCTTCCCGTTGCTTTCCTTCCACCTGGTGAAGGATGATGATGGTGATGATGAATAATAAGGATGATCTGACGATGGCCATATGATTTCGGGGACCCCGTTTGGACCTTAAAGTTTTCCTGACATTTGTCTTACAGTTGAGGAAAAATCCCGATAAAAACCTCATCCACAACATTAAAAACTTGCCCAGAGACCGGGATCGAACCCGGGCCCCGCTGCATGACAAGGCAGTACCCTACCTCGAGACCACAGCGGTGGACCTATATATATGAACACAGATCTTTTCTGAGGAATTAGAAATAAATGGAACAAAGTTTCCACACAGTGGAACTTTTTAAATATTTGGGATCAATAATTAAAAAATTATGGATCATCTGAATTAGACATTGAAAAAAGAATAATAGAGACAAAGAAATTTATTAGCAAATTAAATTCTAATTTTAATGGTGTACGAATACCAAGAGGACCACAATTATTAATATATAACACAATTGTGAACGAGTACTTTATTTTATGGTGCGGAAACATGGACGTTGAAGCAAAACAACAGAAATAAATTATTAATCACAGAAATGGACTTTTTTAAGAAGATCAGCAAAAATATCAAATTTAGACAAAATAAAAAGTAAATACAATAAAAGAAATTATAGATGTAAAAAATGGATATTGTAAATAGAGATTGAAGAAATCCAACTAAGATGTTATGAACATATAATGAGAAGAAGGGACACAGAAACAAACAAAGAAGTATTGAAATGGATACCTTCTGGAAAAGGGAAACGTGGTAGACCAAAGCCAACGTTGATAAAGGGAATTCAAGACAACATGAAGAAGAGAAATATGACAGAAGCAGACACACAAGATCGGGAAGTGTGGCAGAAAAAAATTGTATATATTGCTTGAGGATACCTATGTAAATAACAGAAACAATCCTGAATAAAATCAAAATAAATAAATAAAATATTTGAATAATTAACATGAAAAGTCAATAACGTTTAAATCCTTTGTAACAAATGTGATAGTAAACTAGTTTGATGTACCTGTCCTTTGTAACAAATGTGATAGTAAACTAGTTTGATGTATTACATACCTGTTCTCCATTCTTTATTTTCTGAGCAAAGATACCGTACTCATATCGAATACCATAACCATAAGCAGCGAGACCCAATGTTGCCATGGAATCAAGAAAACAGGCAGCCAACCTTCCAAGACCACCATTACCCAAACCAGCATCTTCTTCCAATTCCTCTAATTCCTCAATGTCTAAGCCAAGCTGAAAGCAAGAATTACAATTTTAAAATATTTAGTTTCACATTAACTCTTTTAGAAACTTAACTTCTATGCTATTAAAAAAACTCCAAGCATGACAGACTTAGAAAGGCCCTTGGCCTACCAGCCGGCTGCTGGCCTCATGTCCACATGTGTTAATCACAGAGGTAGACGATCATTCCAGATTTTTTTGCTATTAAGAACTTGAACACCCCAGATAGCAAAAAATCTGGAATTTATCAAATTAATTGTAAGGACTGCAAAAAAGTATACATAGGAAAAACAAAAAGGAATTTGGACACTCGCACTAAGAAACACTTTGGAAATATTAAAAATGAAAAATCAGCTATTGCAGCACATAAATTATTGGAGAATCATAAAATTGAAAAAGAAGCCCAACTTTTAAAACATTTGAAAAAACCTTTAGAATTGACAATTTGGGAGAAGATATATATTCAGAACAACAAATTTAGATCCATGAATTTCGAGATTCCTGATGAATGTGACCTCATCTCAAAGTTCATCAAATCAACACCAGATGGCAACATTATTGATGGAGATTCCAATGATTCCAACGAAAATCCGGTAGTCATAATGTCGGTTGAAAATGAGAGAGATCCTTCTCTTGAAAACTAGTTCCCATGTTTAAAGAAACATAAAATATGAGGTAAGATGTAAAAAAATGACTCATTAATTTACAAATTAAGAACTTCATAATGTTATTTCTTCTTCTTCTTCTTCTTCTTCCTTCCAAGTATTAGGCCAAGGCCTGTTATGATAATATAGAAAATTTTCCCTCCAGTGTTTGAGGGAAATTCTCGTATAAGACTTCAAAGCATAATAATAGTCCCTTCGATTGGTTGCTGGCCAAAGGAAGGCACATTTAAAGTAAAGTAAAGTAATTCAAGAGGGTCCCACTTTTTCTAGACATTTGGCACTTAATGTCAGCCGGGTTGTCAGCCCTGCGTGACGGCCGTCTTTACCCCCAGAACTAGCATCTGGTACTCATTTCCGTTAGCGGCTGAGTCGACCCCAGGGCCATAGCGCCGCCAAGAGGTTTTGGTCAGTTTAAAAATCCTGACCCCACTGGGACTTGAACCCTCGACCTTCCGACTTGTAGCACAGTGCCTTAACCACTACGCTATGGCGTACCCCTATTTCCCATATTTAACTATGAATTTTCAGTTTTTTTTTCGCAATGTATGTTGCATTTTACTAGAATTTTGAACTTCTTAAACATATTTTATTACATTCATTAAAATGCAGTTGAAACTAAAATTATTTAATTTCAATTGCCTTTATACATTCTTTTTTTTTTTGGGTATTTTTGGGTATTTTTTTTAGGATATTGTTAGGTCTTTTTTGAAGGTCTTTTATAGGTCCTCATCTTCCGAACTGGTAGTGATGAATATTTAATGATCTTTTCACCAAAATTAGCATTATTTCCAGGATTAGGTCAATGTGACCTGTTCCGGTCTCAAATCCATCGTTTCCTTGGCCGTCCCAAAGATCTTTTTCCATGTGGTTTGTAGATGTTGATCTTTTTGGGTAATCTTGTATTGTCCATTCTGTCTAAATGTTCTTTCCATTGGTATTTGTGCTCTTCTAGTTATTGACTATTGAAAATATCTCGAGTTCATTTCTTATTGACTCGTTGTGTAATGTATCCATGCGTGTACATCCTTTTACGGATCTTAAAAATTTAATTTCAGTGGCTGAATGTGTGAGATATCTTTTTTTGTAAGTACCCAAGATTCAGAACCATATAAAAGAACAGGAACAGCCATAATTTTATGAAACCTGAGTTGAGTTTCTCTTCGAGTTTTTCGGAGGGTTCTTCTTATGGTGCCACACCTCATTTGATATCGGTTTAATTTATTATGTATATCTCAATCATAGCTATATGTTATATCTGAACCAAGATAGTTAAAGTGTGCTATCTGTTCTATTGTTTCATAATTGATTACTATTTTTGCTCTGACTGGCACTTTGCCCTGAAAAGCCATAATTTTAGTTTTTGAAGTTGAGACTTTGAGACCAATGATCTCCTATCTTAAAATGCTCCATTTAGAGTCCGCTTCTATCTGTGTGTAGAATATTAAAGTTAAGAGGATGCTTACCTGATACATGGCTTCATCACAAGCTCCTTGAATTCCCAAGTTGATCATTGTATTCTGTAATGATCTCCCCATGTAGTACTCCAATGAGAGGTAGTACACACGCTAAAATTACAAAATATTCAATAAATTAGTTTTAAAAATTCTGATGATAATAGCAATTAATAATTACTCAAAATCAATCATAAAATAAAACTATAATAAAAACAGCTCAGATGAACGAAGGCTGACTGAAGTGGTTGCTGTCATTAATTAGCAGAACAAAAAGTTGCATAATAACACTGGTCAACATGATTTTTGTCTCATGAGTACCAATAGTTGTACTTAATGCAGTTTTTTATCGTGTTTTCAAATATGTATTCGGAATTTCTCCATCACCCACAGTTTTTCTTGTTTCAATTTCAATTAATGGATTTAAATAATTATTTTTTTAATAAACCTAGATTTCTTCCCGGAAAATCTTGGTGCAGTGAGCGATGAGCACGGGGAACACTTTCTTCAGGAGATTTCAGCTATGGAAAAGAGATATCAAGGCAAATGGAATTCTAATATGCTGGCCGATTATTGTTGGACCATCAAGAGGGACGCTCCACAGGTGAAATATAACAGAAAATCGTCATTTCTTACTTTCTAGGTGAGTCCAAATGTTCGAATATTGTGTAGTTACGAATGTAGAGAATTTTAAAGTATTTGCGTCTCTCAGAAACCTTGCGTGATGGAGAAAAACCGATATCATATTTGAATTCAGGGAGAAAAAAATACATACAGCATCACATATTTTTCTTTCTGAGACAAAAAAAAGTTTCTTTTTTGTTGCTCAGTGTAATTAGAAGATGCTAATTAAATTTTTTAAAAATATTAATTTAAGTACCGTTTTATATTAGTCTTCTTCAATTAAAATGGATTTTTGTTTAAAAAAAACTTTGTTGATTAGTTAAAATCATGTAGGTCTTCAAAACGTGTTTCATCTTTGGCTTTATAAACTAATGCTCTACAGTATGAGCTATCCTAAGGCGTCCAATCTAAACGTAAATTTTTCTCTTATACATTACAATTCCCAAGAGTGCCAAATGCTATGAACTTTATTCGATCATGCAAATGACACCTTCTAAAGATCCTGAGTTCAAACCCCAGTCTAGACATATATTTTTTCTTCAAATATAATTTATCCTCTGTGAGAAATGTTAATATATAATAAAACATTGAAAAGAAACTCTACTGACTATATAAAGTAAAATTAAAATCCCAATTAAAAAGTTTTCTTAAATAAGAAGCCGTCATTTGCATGATTGAGCAACGGTTCATCGCATTTGGTGCTCTCGGGAATTGCAACGTATAAGAGAAAAAAGTTGCGTTTAGATTGGAGGCCTTAGGATAGTTCAGACAGTAAAATATTAGCATATAAAACCAAAGATCCTGGGTTCAAACCCCAGTCTAGGCATATATTTTTCTCTTCAAATATAATTGATTATGGGAATTAGGTTCTTTCAACTTCGTAGAAAATTCTAACAAATATATTAGTAAGCAGACTTACTCCCTATATTGATGATATTCTAGGAGATCATCAATGTGGATTTAAAAAAAACAGGTCTACAACAGATCAGATTTTTAGTACAAGACAGATTTTAGAAAAGAAATGGGAATATAATGGTACTGTACATCAACTATATGCAGACTTCAAAAAAGCATACGATTCAATTAAGAGGGAGAAGTTATATAGTATCTTACTGGAATTTGGAATTCATAAAAAGTAAGTTAGACTTATATGAATGTGTCTAAATGGTACAAAGAATAGGGTGCATGTAGGCAAACAGTTTTCAGATACTTTTGAAATTCACAATGGGTTGAAACACTATCTCCTCTGCTATTTAATTTTTTATGGAGAAGGAAGGCAGAAGATAGAAATGGATGGAGGTGTATAGTTGAGGCTGTAAATAAGTTATATTTGAAGAGAAAATTTTTTGCCTAGACCAAATTTGAACCGGGACCTTTGGCTTTCTGGGCCAAATGCTCTACTAACTGAGCATAAGAGAAAAATTTGCATCTAGATCGCAACTCGCCTTGGTAGCTCAGTTGGTAGAGCATTTGGCCCAGAAAGCCAAAGGTCCCGGGTTCAAGTCTTGGTCTAGGTGAAAATTTTTCTCTTCAAATATAATTTATCCTTCAGTGAGAAGTGTTAAATTAATAATAAAAACATCTGTAAATAAGTATTGTTGAAAAATTATGTACTTCTGGAAAAGTTCTATAATCAGTTGAGAATTTTGAAGGAGTTTTGAAATAGCAACTGCCAGATTACTTTGAAGTGATTGGGTAACTTGGATATGAATCAACCAATAGCACTTATAAGCCAGGTTGGTTAACCAATCAGATTTGAATGCCTTAATTGGATTAATGGATTGTGGGAAGACGATCCTTCTGAATCTGAACATTGCACTGGAAGACGTCATGGCGACAAGTCCTACTTAATAACAGTATCTTATGATTTTTGTAATATTGAGTACAAATTTATTAATAAATGAAAGAATTTTTGTCCACCGCTGTGGTCTCAAGGTAGCGTGCTGCCTTGTCACACAGCGGGCCCAGGTTCGATCCCCGGTCGGGACAATTTTTCTGGGTGAGGTTTTTATCAGGGTTTTTCCTCACCTGTAAGACAAATGTTAGGAAAATTTTAAGGCCCAAACGGTCCCCGAAATCATATGGCCATTGCAATCATCATCATTCATATCCATCTTAGATTAAGCTTAGGATTAGAGACTCTCCTGGTGCACCACTATCATCATCATCACCCATCATATCATCGGGGCAACATAACCCTGCCTTCCAGGCGCCCCAACCTCAGAAGTGGGTTACAAGTATGCCATGCCAGGAGAGAACACAAGGAATGTCGAAAGACAACCTGGTGCATTTGCAAAAAAAAATGAAAGAATAGTGCATTGCATTACTACATATGAGTTAGGACATATGTGCAATTAATTTAAAGTCTAAATAAAAAAAATTTGAATGGCATAATTTGTGACAGTTGAGTCTCCAATAGCAATTAGCACCAATATAACGGTCAAAGTGTAACTGATAGTAAATCGAAGGAATACAAGTTTCATAGGAATTGAAATAATTAAAAGAGAGAATAAATGCAGAAGCTACATTTTTTAATTTACTCGGTGTTTTTATTTTAGTGACAACCATTTTTTAGTCTTCCCTCTGTTCCCCCGAAGGGAACCTCAAAGCTGTAGCAATCTGAATTGAACCCAGAAGGAGTCCAACTATCCATTGATACTACAAAACGGTAGGTGGCAACAACATCTCCTTCTTTAAATGATCGCCTCTTCCACCACATCCTCCTTCAGCTGTAGCACCAAACATGTTGATGAGTGCTTCTGTTTTACTTCCCCATTTCTTGTCTGTTTATTTTTCAAATATTGAAATTCTTTACCAAATTTAGTAGGGAAATGATAAATATATTTTCCATATATTTGAAGAGAAAAATTTTCGCCTAGACCGGGACTCGAACCTGGGACCCTTGGCTTTCCGGGCCAAGTGCTCTACCAACCGAACTACCGAGGCGAGTTACGATCTAGACGCAAATTTTTCTCTTATGTACGTTGTAATTCCCTCGCGCCAAATGCTTGAAACCATAGCTTCTATCTTTGCAAATGGCGGCTTCTTAGTTAAGAAGACATTTATTGGGAATTTAACACTACTTTATAGCCAGTAGGGCTTCTATTGACGATTTTATTATTAATTTAAAACTTCTCATTGAAGGATAAATTATATTTGAAGAGAAAAATTTTCGCCTAGACCGGGACTCGAACCCGGGACCCTTGGCTTTCCGAGCCAAGTGCTCTACCAACTGAGCTACCGAGGCGAGTTACGATCTAGACGCAAATTTTTCTCTTATGTACGTTGTATTTTCCATGTTGTAACTTGTAATTGAAGGACATCCACAGATGGTTAATTTAAAGCACTCTGCTAGCATAATGTTCATAATTATTACATCTGTTAATCGAATCAAGAGATTGTGTAACTCTTGTATTTCAGTAATACTCTCAAGGTCAGTCAGTAGTACATAATTACTATAATCTGCACCACGATATGAGACATGGATAGAAAATATAAATCTATGGTTTTCTCAGAAAACATATTTTATACAGAATATATTTAAAGAAACTATCATCTTGTTTGTATCGCATCCTATTCAATCAAATTTACTTTTTAATTTTGTTACTATAATAAATATGTTAGGAAGTCTTAAATATAAGTGGGAGGATAATATTTGGATAGATCGTAGAGATCTGGAAATAAATAGCAATGAAAGAGAAAATTTAATATTGGAGGAAGGAATCCAAATAAAGCAAGTGAAACAAACTAAATATTTGGGAATAATTATGGATAACATTGAAGGTATAAGCAAAGAGTATTTAAAACATAGAATTAAATTGAGTAGCAAAATAATAACATTGTTAAATTCCATGTGGTGGGATAAGCATATTTGGAAAGACACAAAAAAAAAATATTGGTAAAACATTGGTGGAATCTGTTGCAATGTATGGAAGTGAGGTATGGACAATCAATAAGTATACTACAAGAATAGACTAATAGCTCTAGAAATGGATTATTTATGCAGAAGTGCTAGAAAGTCAAAATTAGAACATGTCACAAATAAGGAAATTAGAAATATAATGGGTCCCGCGCCGTAGCCGAGCAGTTAAGGTAGGAAGCCTTGGCGCAGAGCTACGGGACTTGCGCTGGTTCGAGTCTCCATGGGGGAAGAAATTTTCTCATGGTATTTCGGCCAGTATGGGACCGGTGCCCACCCAGCATCGTGAGGCAATTGGGTAGCTACAATAAGTAGCGGCTCCAGGTTGAGGAACCAGCTATAACGGCTGGGGGACTCGACATGCTAACCACATGTCACCCCTACACTGGCTGTTGATCAACTACCTCTGTGATTGACACATGTGGATGTGAAGGGCCAGCAGCCGGCTGGTAAAAGGGCAACCACTGAAAAGTGGAAAGACCCTCAATCGGAGAAATATAATGGAAGCAGAAGAAAGCATAATTGAAAGAATTGAGGAGAAGGAATTAAAGTGGTTAGGACATGTTTTAAGAATGGAAGATGAGCGATGGCCAAAGCAACTATATCAATGGCATCCGACCAGAAGGAGGAAGAGAGGGAGACCGAAGTTAACATGGAAGGAAAACATGAAGACATTAATGCAAGCTAGAGGGCTAAGCATTGAAGATGCCCAAGATCGTTGGCTTTGGAGGTTTGGCACGGGAAGACGGCAGAAGCTGTAAAAACCCAAAGATAGATAGAGAGATTGTAGAGATCAAGATATTGAAAATATGAACTTGATTCAGTTAAATGAAGGAACCATTAGAGGGGCATAGTTAATGTGACATTGAACATGGGTTCCATATCTCACAGAGTGAATATTGTATAATAAATTATGTAATAATTAAGGAAAAATTAATGTATGTAATTATGTGAATTATAATAGATACATAATCATCATCATCTTAAGGTACGACAACTTCAAATGTGAAAGTTTTGGCCTTCTCAACAATCCTCCTCCATGACAATCTGTCTCTTGCCATATTCAAATTAGTCACTTTCATTTTCCTTAGATCGTTCATTGTGTCATCCTCCCATCTGATCTTTGGTCTTCCTACAGCTCTGCCTCCTATAGGTTTCCATTTGTAGAGTTTTTTGACCAGTCTCTTATCATCCATTCTTATCAAATGTCCAAACCAACTAATTCTGAGAGATCTTATATGGTTTACTATATTCTGATTTTTTATTAATTTGTTATTTGTTTTGATTCTCCAACAGTTATCAGTTCCTCTATGTGGTCCAAATATTCTTAAAAATTTTCTTTAAAAAATTAGTAATTTCTGTTTTAGTATTTCTTTTAGAACCCAAGTTTCACAAGCATATGTAACTACTGGTCTAATGAATGTTTTGTATAACCTTATTTTTGCAGTTTTTGATATTAATTTGCTTTTAAATAAGGTTCTATTTGCAAAATAAGCTTTATTCCCATTTACCAATCCCCATCAATAGGAACCTCAAACTCGATGCTATTCTTTTTGCAGACAATTTAACTCTTCTGACACTTTCCGAAAATGATTTGTAATGATCAATTTATAATTTACAAAAAATAGCTGCCAAATTTAATATGGAAATATCAATTAACAAAACTAAAATTATGGCATTTCTTGGGAAGGACCCCATACAAAGTAAAATCTGTCTCCAGAATAATCTAATCAATTTAAATATCTTGGATATTATCTCTCTATCTGGGATGAAAAGGATATCCCTGAAAAAATTACTAGTTATAATAAAAGTTTGGGAATTATTAATCAAGTTATGAAACCATCCCTTGTACAAAAAAACACCAGATTATGTTTATATAACACTTTGGCTAGACCAGTGTTGACCTATGGTAATGAAGCATGGACACTAAAAAGACAACATGAAAGCAGAATAACGACTTGTGAAATGAGATTCAGTCGCAGAACAGCGGGTTACACCAAATGGGATCGGAAAAGGAACACCGATATCCTAAAAGAATTGAAAACTACGCCAATTTTGGAATATATTAAACAGTACCAACTAAATTGGAAACACCATCTTGAAAGAATGAGTTCAAATCGGATCCGCAAAGCTGTTTATAATTATATACCAAGAGGACGAAGATCTCTGGGTCGTCCTATGAAACGCTGGAGGGAAAATTTTCTATGGGATAGTAACAGGCCTTGGCCTAATACTTGGAAGGAAGAAAAAGAAGACCAATCTTTCCTTAATTTCCTCATCTAATGTATTATGTCCAACATAAATGTATAAATATGTGAATTATAATAGATACTGGGTTTGAAAACTGCATCCCTGGTAAATATCCAAGTATTGTCTGCTAATTATTATCACAAACTATGAGTTGTAGATTTTCTCATTCAGAAATAGACTACACAATACCAGCCAGATGCAAGAAAGCATTCACTTGCCAATGAAGCTCATACAGTAAAACTTGTTCAAAGCAGAATCGTATAGAACCAATTTTTTTTTTCCACATTGGACAGAATTCCACATTATAAAAAACTGAAACTTATTAATAATCTTAGATTATAGAGTACCGTATAATGTCTTTTTATGTACCTTGGACCAGATTATAATAGGACAAGATAAAGAAGATATAGAATATATGATCAGAATGTTGGTCAATGTATTTGAGGTAGGTGGACTGAAGATAAATTATATTAAAACAGAATATATGGTAATCGGAGGAAATTCAGAAGACCTACAAATAAATAATGTGATAATTAAATGTGTTGAAGAATTTAAATATCTTGGATCTATAATAGATAAATCTGGTACTTGTGAAAAATATATTATTAACAGAGTAAATTGTGCAAGGAAGGTGATTAGATCCCTCAATGGTCTTTTATGGAATAGAAATTTGACCAGAAAAACAAAAAAAAATTGATTATACAGACAATAATAGAAAGTATACTTACATATGGATCAGAAAGCCGGAAAATAAATGAAAGGATGCAGAAAAGAATTTTGGCGACAGAAATTTATGGATTACGGAGAAGTATGAGAATATCCAGGCTACAACATATTCGAAATACATATATCAGACAAGAAATGGATGCACAAGAAACTGTTATCGATAGGATAACAAAGAGAGCTCTACAATGGTATGGACATGTACAACGGATGTCGGAAGACCAGTGACCTAAACAGGTGTTGGATTGGATGGTACCAGGCAGAAGGAAGAGGGGGAGAAGTAGAAGAGCATGGTATGAGGGAATATATGATGCCATGATGAAGAGGGGTATGGAAGATGGTCAATGGGAAGATAGGAATCTCTGGAAAGCAGGAATCAAGGGCAAACTGCTGTAAAGTGGAAAGCCTGTATTAAGTAAGTAAGTATGTACCTTGGATTAATTTAGTTCCGCTGCCGTTGAAAAGTGAAGTATAGTATGTATGAGCGACTTCGACGGTAACGCGCGAAAAAATAGTCCCATTTCGTCAGCGTTAAAAATGTCTCTTAGGCGCGTATCCTGAAATTCAAGTACGCAGTTTCGATTTTCGCTCACTAACTACACTTTCGTCCACATTCTTTGATTCCCCGCAAATTTCATTCAACACTACATTGTGTCGTCTTTTAAAACTGTACAGCCAACCTGAAGATTCCTTGAAATCATTATTCCCTTCGGGATTTAACAAGAGCTAGAGCTTGGTTTTGGTGCATCGGTCCGGAAATGTTTGGAGATTTGTCTTCAACCACTTTCAGTTTTTCGCTTATTGAGAATCATACATACGTTTCAGCCATCTTTTTTTCCGTAAATTCAGAACGCTACCTGTGAAATATCGGTCACAGAACTTAACTAATGTAAGATTTTACAGCGCGATTGTTATTTGCAAGACAGGTATCTGTGTTTCGCATAACGGGTGTGCAATGAGGCGAATCTATACAGGTAGAATCTATACAGTAAAAGCTCCTTATTCGCGTGGGATATGTTCCGCAAATATGCCGCGAAAACAGAAACCGCGAATATGGATTGGTAATTTTTATGGGTATATATGGCATGCGTTCCATGGTTACAGAATAAAATAAAAATTATCAAAATAAAATCAATTAATGAGATATTTTGAACAATTTATATGAATTATTACTGTCAGGTTTAGGCAAGGACTTAAAGAACTTAGTTTTTTTTTCCTGTTTTGCCGCTTTTAAACGGTCTCTCAATTAATATTGAGATTCAGCTGTGAATTCTGCGATATAATTCCTTATTTTGTCTTCGGATTTCTTGATTCATTAACATTGAAACGGCGTGATATAGACGCAAACGACTCGCCAACGCGTATAAACGGTTAAGCATTTTTATTTTTACTTTAAGCGGCAACACTATTTTTTTTTCTCTTCGGTACTAATTATTTTTCTTTCCTTTTACTCGACATTATAAACTGGGAACAAAGCACTAGAGACACATGTTATTCAATCAAAATTATTGTAACGAACAATTTGAAACAATAATATAGCATACCGATATTTATCAAAGTACATATCGGCATGTGAAATAAAACAGCTTTTATCAATGAACTTTAGGGTCAGTGACATTTAGGTTTGTTTTGTTTTGATATTTATTTGTCCGTTTGGTTTGAATCACTATTTGTAAAAGCCGTCTTGGCACCTGCCTTCAATAAAAAAAAAAAAACTGCTGATGGTTAATAAATATTATATATCTTTCCGCTTTATAATTTTTTTCATGAATTGTGTAGAAATATCTTTCCGTTTCCGCGTTGGATAGATTCCGTTTTATGCAAAACAAATACACGTAAAATTACTATTATTTCGCCGGGACCAATAAATTTGTTTACATGGGACAGATTTCCGCATTATTCACTATCCGGATTAAACAAGTTTTACTGTATATAGTAAAACTTCTAACAAAAAACCCACTGATAATTAAAAATAGCAATAATAAAAATAAACCCTTTATTGAAATTCCATTACCATGATCTATTTTCACAATTAAATCGCTTTTTAATTAATTAATATGCTATATAATCAATTATACAGAATGTTCGGAAATTTATATTACAAACTTCTAGGGCTAATAGAGGGGGCTGAGTAGACAATATTTTAAATAGGAACCCATGTCCGGAAACGCAACGTTTCCACACTACAGCCATTACAATGTGTCAGATTTGCCGGTGTTTTGTTTTGCAACCAGATAGCCAGTACATGACGTCAGAAGATGGTCTACACATGATGTTTACCCTGCCATTGAATGTCCATCAGGAACTGTGTTTCAGCAAGATGTCGCACTTTCGGGGACATCTTAACCGAAAATTCGTGCAAAGATGGTTAGGCATGGCCTCCACGATCGCCGGATTTAACGCCATTGGACTATTTCTTGTGGGGTCATATGAAAAGTATGGTGTACGAGACTCCTGTAAAGACTGAGGAAGAACTGCTGGCATGGGTTATGGTCACTGCACAAGAGATTAACGGGACACCAGGTGTGATGGAACGAGTGTACTGGAATATGATTTGTCGGTACAATGTGTGCAACGACATTGGTGATCATTATATCGAGCCTCTGTTGTAATGAGCAGTTTCATATGGGACACATCCAGTGCAAGAGACAGAAACAAATTTGTTTTTTTCCACTGTTGATAAGTGTTAGTGTGATCAATGGAGTGTTTTTGTTACTTTGGAATTGTTACCAAATAAATTTCACATTCTTCTGTAATGAGTCAAACATCTTTTAATTCTGTACCTTATGTCACCCTCTACTATTTAATTTTGTACTAGAGCATGCCATCAAATCTTTAGAGGATGCAGAAGGCCTACAACTCAATGGTATTAATAAACTGTTAGTTTATGCTGATGATGTAGTACTATTGGCCGATAGCGAGGAGATACTAAAGGCCAACACGCACACACTACTGAGTAACACTAAACAATTGGGACTGGAAGTAAACATCAATAAAACTAAATATATGGTCACACATAAAAATACATTATGTAATGGAAATGGACAGCTAATGACAAATGAGGGACATTTTTATGAAGTGGCTGAATTCAAATACCTAGGAACAATAATCACAAATAGGAATGAGATGCACAAAGAAATTAAACATAGGCTCAATTCTGGAAATGCATGTTATTATGCATTACAGAGACTCTTGATGTCCCAACTCCTTTCAAAAAATGTTAAACTGAAAATATATAAAACTATTATTCTACCAGTTATATTATATGGATGCGAAACATGGACTCTTACTTTAAGGGAGGAAAGGAGAATACGAGTATTTGAGAATAAAATTCTTAGGAAAATGTTTGTACCAAAGAGAGATGAACAGACAGGTGAATGGAGAAGACTGAATAAAACTGAGTTACATGGTCTTTATAGGAAGCCAGATATAATGTAAAGTGGAAGTAATGTGATGTGGACTGATACCACATATCGTTACCAACCCTTGAAATCGTATTTGAATAAATGTAACATATATATATATATTATTTTGGTAATAAAATGTTCCAAAGGAGACAAAAAAGGTATGAAAAGGTACAAAATGTGCTTCCATTAAAGAAAATGTGCAAAAAGGTGCTAGCATTGAATAAAGGTGCAAAAAGAAAAACTTTAAGGTCCCCGAAATCATATGGCCATCATCCTTATCATTATCATCCTTACCAATATCATTATCATCATCATTCATCATCATCATCCTTCAGCGGTGTGGAAAGCAACGGGAAGCTACCACACCTACACAATTCCCTAGTAAAGCTGCAAGCATAGCATGAAAATGCTATGATTGCAGTGAAGGACCTGCCTTCGGGCAGAATTACTATGGATGGATATCACTTGAACAAAATTGTAAAAAATGTTTTTGTTCGTTAAAAGATCTACTAAAATCACAATCTTTTAACACTGAAGAAATCATGCTGATTTTCAGATTAGGTAGGTTAATGCAATAAAGTAATATGGCAGTAGGAAATAAACATGTCCTTGATATTATTTACTTATTGTTGGCATATCTAACACTATTTCTGGGGTCATTATATTTTTAATTTTAATGATATGTAGCAAAAGAATTTTCTGATACCAGAAAAGTGTACTGCCCTTGAAAAGTTTCTTTTCATTCACTGGATAAGAATATTTGCTGCCCCACGGGACTGTTTACTCTTCCAAGAGACGGGTCAAGGTCTGCTCTGGCACTAATGATATCATCATTATGCAATTCCTATACAAATTATATACAGCAATAGGATATACAGGGCTATTCAAAAAAGAATGAACAGACTTCTTCTTCTTCTTCGTCAGGCTCTACGACTTCCAGTGGAATGTCTTGGCCTTCTCAACCAGTTTACGCCACTTCTTCCTATCTTGTGCAGTGGATTTCAAATCAAAAATCCCCATTTCTCTCAAATCTTCAATTACGTCATCTTCCCATCGATCCTTGGGTCTTCCCCTTGGTCTTGTTCCTTGTGGCTTCCAATTCAAAATATCATTCGGCAATCTTCCCTTTGGCATTCTTAGTGTATGTCCAAACCATTGTAATCTTTTGGATTTGATGAAGAATGAACAGACTTCCAAGCATTTATTTCTTCCAAACTACAAAAAATATAAACGCAATTCTAACGTTCCTGAAAAGAAGAAAGTCAAATTTCACTAATGGTTTATTTAGGAAGTAATATTTTGAGGTTCGTCCACCGCTGTGGTCTCGAGGTAGCGTGCTGCCTCGTCACGCAGCGGGCCAGGGTTCGATCCTCGCTCGGGACAAGTTTCCTGGGTGAGGTTGTTTTTCGGGGTTTTTCCTCACCTGTAAGATAAATGTCAGGATACTTTAAGACCCAAACAGTTCCCGAACATCATCTGGCCATCATCATCATATTCACGTCATTAGATTAAGTTTAGGTTTAAGGGCTCTCCTGGCGCATCATTACCCATCGTCATCACCCATCATATCATTGGGGAAGCGTAACCCCGCCTTCCAGGCGCCCCAACCTCAGAAGTGGGTTACAATACGCCAATGCTAGGAGAGAATAACTGAAATGTCGAATGACAAATAGGTTGCATTGAACAAAATTTTTTTTTTTTTTCCGATTGAGGGTCTTTCCACTTTTCAAGGGTATTTCCACTTTTCAGCGGTTGCCCTTTTACCAGCCGGCTGCTGGCCCTTCACATCCACATGTTCAATCACAGAGGTAGATGATCAACAGCCAGTGTAGGGGTGACATGTGGTTAGCATGTCGAGTCCCCAGCCGTTATAGCTGGTTCCTGAACCTGGAGCCGCTACTTATTGTAGCTACCCAATTGCCTCACGATGCTGGGTGGGCACCGGTCCCATACTGGCCGAAATACCATGAGAAAATTTCTTCCCCCATGGAGACTCGAACCAGCGCAAGCCCCGTAGCTCTGCGCCAAGGCTTCGTACCTTAACCGCTCGGCTACGGCGCGGGACTATATATATTTTTTTTGAGGTTCTTAATAATCAAGTTTTTTTTTTTGAGACTAGAAACATCTTACCTTAAATTAATGTTGATTTATTCTCAAACATGTTTCGATATAATCTTCTATATCATCATAAATTTGTTCAGACTGATGTATTATCTCGCGACAAGCAGGGCTACTGATAATTTTAATAAAAGCGTGTTACAATATCAAATTCCATAGTTTAGTTTGCATCTAATTTGCATTTTATTCTTAAATAAATAGTTAATTATTGTTCTAAGCTGATTTACTACTTGAAATTACAACTGAAATGATTACATAAATATATTATTATTATTATGTCATATTTTTTTATGTTGGGGGCACGCCGTAGTGTAGTGGTTAAGGCACTACGCTACAAGCCAGAAGGTCGAGGGTTCGTGTCCCGGTGGGGTCAGGATTTTTAAACCGACCCAAACCCTCTGGCGGCAATATGGCCCTGGAGTCGACTCAGCCTCTAACTGAAATGAGTACCATACCCTTGTTCTGGGGGTAAAGCCGGCCGTCACGCAGGGCTGACATCAAGTACGGATTGTCCAAAAAGTGGGAGCCTTAACCTCCCACCACCCCATGGGCCTCCCGAGGCCTGTAGTGGGATCACTTTACCATATTTTTTTATGTTACAGTACATATTTTTGTACATTTTAGATCATAACTGCATATATTTCATGCATTTTTCGGTGGTGTTTAGGTCATACAAATCCTAGCCTTGTTTATTATCAAATGTGAAATCTTAGAATAGTGGTTGTATATCGGCAGCTTTATCAGATCGTATAGGGGATGTTGTTTTATTGAAATGAGCATGATAGACACAGGGTTGGTTTTAATTTACTTCTCTCCTATAACTAGGTAATTCACTGACATTATCGAACCCGTATGTTCATGGCCGCGAGAACATAAGCTCTCCATACATCCCTATCCTGACCTAAAGTTTTCCAAATAGTCTCCGGTCAGAGAACGGAATGGGGGGGGCTAATTTTACCTCCGGAAAATTTTACCCCAGTGGAACCCATGTCCGCGTTTCTTGACGGTTGTATTTTTACGGCGAAAGATCGTCACTCTTTCGACCAAGGTACTTTTTTCGTCTGGCTTATCACTTTCGATCAGTCCGGCATGGGTAACCCTATCGGCAGCAATGCTACCGCCGGCATAGCTCTCGGGGTGATTTAAGCCACTCCACCACGACAAGATAAAGATACCATGGAGGGAATTCAAGACTTCTCTCGTATAACTTATTGAATAATATTATTGTAATGCTTCGTGTGATCCAAACTCGACTTTTCAACCCATGTAGTTAAAGGCTTAAATCTGGAAAAGGCATATGACTCTGTACCCATCAACAAGCTTTGGGTAGCAATTGAGAAGTGTGGAATACTAAATCTCTTATACATTTTATAAAAAGAATGTATGATTGTAAAGCAAGTATTAAGATTGGAAATAGAGTATCGTCAGAATTTGATATAACAAAAGGACTAAGACAAGGATGCGGGATGTCACCAACATTGTTCAAGATATATTAAGAAGATGTATTAAGGAAATGGAATAAGTCGTCTAGGGGAATGGGAATCAACATTAATGACCGTTTACTGCACAATGTATTATTCGCTGATGACCAGATTATAATAGGACAAGATAAAGAAGATATAGAATATATGATTAGGAAGTTGGTAGACGCATTTGAGATAGGTGGACCGAAGATAAATTATATTAAAACAAAATATATGGTAATCGGAGGAAATTCAGAAGACCTACAAATAAATAATATGATAATTAAACGTGTTGAAGAATTTAAATATCTTGGATCTATAATAGATAAATCTGGTACTTGTGAAAAATATATTATTAACAGAGTAAATTGTACAAGGAAGGCGATTAGATCCCTGAATGGTCTTTTATGGAATAGAAATTTGACCAGAAAAACAAAAAAGAGATTAAACAGACAATAATAGAAAGTATACTTACATATGGATCAGAAAGCTGGACAATAAATGAAAGGATGCAGAAAAGAATTTGGCGACAGAAATTTATGGATTACGGAGAAGTATGAGAATATCCAGGCTACAACATATTCGAAATACATATAACAGACAAGAAATGGATGCACAAGAAACTGTTAACGAAAGGATAACAAAGAGAGCTTTACAGTGGTATGGACATGTACAACGGATGTCGGAAGATCAGTGACCTAAACAGGTATTGGATTGGATGGTACCAGGCAGAAGGTAGAGGGGGAGAAGTAGAAGAACATGGTATGAGGGAATATATGATGCCTGACGAAGAGGGGTATGGAAGATGGACAATGGGAAGATAGGAATCTCTGGAAAGCAGGAATCAAGGGCAAACTGCTGTAAAGTGGAAAGCCTGTATTAAGTATTAAGTAAGTAAGTTAAAGGCTAAAGAAAAATAATTTCCCTGATAACTCGTTTAAAATTTCTCTTCATACGATAAGAATATTTATTGCCCTATGATGATACAATACACTTCAGAGAGATAGGTCATGGTCTAGTCTCGTGCAAATTAACATAATCGCTATTATGTAACTGCCGCAAGATTGCAACATAGCAACATCTAAATAAATACAGTAAAACTTGTTTAATCCGGAATGTGAATAATGCAGAAATCTGTCCAATGTCAACAAATTTATTGGTCCTGTCGAAATAATAGTAATTTTACGTGTATTTATTTTGCATAAAACGGAATCTGTCCAACGCGGAAACGGAAGGATCTTTCTACACAATTCATGAAAAAATTTATAAAGTGGAAGGGTATATATATTTATTAACCATCAGCAGTTTTTTTTTATTTCATTTTTTTTACTGAAGGTAGATGTCAAGACGGCTTTTACAAATAGTGATTCAAACCAAATGGACAAATAAATATCAAAACAAACAAACCTAACTCTCATTGACCCTAAAGTTAATTGTTAAAAGCTGTTGTATTTTACATGCCGATATGTACTTTGATAAATTCTTCCATCGCCACGATCGGTATATTATTGTTTCAACTTGTTCGTTACAATAATTTTGATTGAATAACACGTGTCTCTTGTGCGTTGTACTTACTTACTCACTGGCACTATCGAACCCGTAGGTTCATGGCCGCGCGGACATAAGCTCTCCTTACATCCCTATCCTGAGCTAATACTTTCCAATCATTCCCTGTATAATCTGCTTCCCTCAAATCATAGTTAATGTTATACTCCCACCTTATTATTGGTCTACCAACTGGGCGTTTTCCCTCTGACTTTCCTACAAGAAGCTTCCATGCAAGTCTTTCATTCCCCATAAGTGCAACATGTCCTAACCATCGCAGTCTACGAGACTTAACTGTTCTTATTATATCTGGTTTCCTATAAAGACCATGTAGTTCATTGTTATGTAGTCTTCTCCATTCACCTGTCTGTTTATCTCTCTTTGATCCAAAAATGTTCCGAAGTACTTTATTCTCAAATACTTGTGCTTTGTTCCAGTTCATAATGTCGAGTAAAAGGGAAGCAAAATAATTAGTACCGAAGAGAAAAAATTAGTGTTGCTGCTTAAAGTAAAAATAAAAATGCTTGACCATTTATACGCGTTAGCGAGTCGTTTGCGTCTATATCAAGCTGTTTCAACGTTAATGAATCAAGAAATCCCAAGACAAAATAAGGAATCATATCGCAGAATTCACAAGTAAATATCAATCTTAATTGAAAGACCTTTTAAAAGAGGCAAAACAGGAAAAAATTACTAAGTTCTTTAAGTCCTTGCCTAAACCTGACAGTAATAATTAATAAAAATTGTTCAAAAGCTCTCATTAATTTATTTTATTTTGATAATTTCTATTTTATTATGTAACCTTCGACCATATCCCCTATATACCCATACAAATTACTAGGGAGCCGATTTTTATGTACTTAAAGTTAAGATTGCAACATAGTATAGTGAGAAGTTAGGCTTATGACTGTCTTTGGTTCCACACACAATAGTATATTCCGATACAAGTGAGGTAAGCACTTGTTACTGATCGAGAAAAACGAGGCGCTTGTGCAGAGTTTTTTCAATGTTCGAGATCTGTTACGTGCTTACCTCATGTGTATTGCATACTATTTTTTGGTCGATGTGACTAATTTTTATTAAATGAATTAAAATATTGGTTGAATGTAAATGACTTCTATGAGAAAGAAACATTTGATGATCGTTGCTATGTAGCTTTTCATTTGTTTTATTATAAGCAAGGATTGTTGGCTGTGGAGACATTTTTATATGTAGTACCGTGATTAGAATCTGTTTGACTATTTAACTCATGCCCCAAATGGGAGTCAATGACCAATCACGTTTCAATGATTTCTGTTTTACAACCAATCAGAGTCGTGTTTCACCAAATATTTATCAGTGTTATAATTACCATATTAAAGAAAGCTCCTCCTTACAATATTGCGTTCCTTTGGCAATAAATAGTATGATCTGGTTGCAGTGATAAACAAAAGAAGCGGTAGAAGCGTATCTATCGTTTCTCATTTGTTTTCAAACATCGCCGTTTACATTAAATATATAAATATTTTAAAATAACTATCGTTAAATAATGATTTGTGAGTAAACAGCTTAATTTTATTCGTTAAATAGTCCTAACAAATGCCACTCTTGATTTCCAAATTCTCTAGATAAATTCACTCCTCACTTCGTGAGTCGTGAATTTATCGATAATTTGGAAATCACTCGTGGCATTACTTATGATAATTTTATTATGGAAGGAGTCATGGTAGATGATAGAGAAATTGAAGAAGCCTGGAGAGTGGGATGTTCTGCATTAAATCCGGAAAAATTTAAAGAAAGGTACGAGTTGGTGTACAAAACATTCAAGAAATGTTTTATTTTACTTACCGAACGTGTGCTTTTTGAGTCCATATCAGAATTGCGATTTCTTTTGCTTGCATAGCAACCAGGTTAGATGTGGGAACGTTGACTTACTTCCAGTAACAACAATATTGGTAAATATAAGAAATTAGTCACATCGACCAAAAACAGTTGAATAGTATAATGAGAAGTAATACTTTTTACTGTCTTTTATCTTGTTTCACACACGAACAGTTGAATAATATATATATATATATACTGCATTGCAATCTATATTTTATTACATAAAAATCCACTCCCTACAAGTTATCATTCCACATTTGTCTTACAGACGAGGAAAAACCCCGATAAAAACCTCACCCAGGAAATTGTTTCGACCGGGGATCGAACCCGGGCCCACTGCGGTGATAAGGTAGCACGCTACCTCGAGACCACAGCGTTCTTTTTAGCAGATATCGATGAGGCAGTCGAAGCCATTTTCATCTGCATTCCTGACATTCAATCACAACAATATAGGTCTACTAACTCAATGATCATCTACCTCTGTGATTGACACATGTGGATGTGAGGCCAGCAGCCGGATGGTAGGCTAAGGGCCTTCTAGGCCTGTCGCGCCAGGAATTTAAGTCAAAACTTTAAAAAAAATTAAAATACTGAAAATGATCAGACGAAATCAGAATATTCCATACTTAAATTCGTGCACCATATCTGTGATCTATCCTGATATTTTTCACTCCACCCCAGAATATCAAAGTAGTGAAAATTTATATTCTTAAAGTGTATTCCAATTTTAAGGAGTTATCTTTAACGTCAACAGGATGTAGGGAACACCCTGTTTTGATTATCCTGGTATAGTTAGAAATAGTAGAAACTATTGAACCTCCCATTTACTGCTCATGGTGATGGGGGAGGAGGAGGCATTTTTTTTTAACATTTGAATCGATTTTGAAAGATACAAAAAATAACTGAGGCTAAGTTTTTCTACAAAACATAATTTTCTTGCAAGAATTAAACCTTTTTGGTTCGTTCCGGCTGCAAGTATTGTCCACAGAGAATGAAAGCAGTAGGTATTTCATACGTCATGAGTGTTCCTTTATTCTCAGGTAGTATACCATTGTATCGCTTGCAATTCCCCGTGCCCCCCTTCGTCCCGAGCTTTCATTCTCTTCGTCAGTAGACTATATTATAGTATCCATCTCTTTCGTGGGCTTCCCCAATCTCTTTTTTCCTGCTCTTGGTTGATAGGTCAAACTTTTCCTAGGCAATCTGTTGGTATCCATTCTGCAGACAAGTTCATACCATTTTCTCCTATATTCTTCTAATTTATCTGTCAAAATGAATATTTGTAGTTCTTTACGGATATCTTCAATTCGTTTTTTATCCATTGAAGTATATCCGTCCACCTCTGTGGTCTCGAGGTAGCGTGCTGCCTTGTCACGCAGCGGGCATGGGTTCGATCCCCGGTCGGGGCAGTTTTTCTGGGTGAGGTTTCTATCAGGGTTTTCCACACCTGTAAGACAAATGTCAGGAAAGCTTTAGGGTGTGGAAGCTACCACACCTACAATTCCCTAGTAAAGCTGCAAAGCATAGCATGAAAATGCTATGGTTGCAGTGAAAGACCTACCCTCGGGCAGAATTCCTATGGATGGATGGAAAGTATATCCTGCCACAAATGGTAAATATTTCAGAAAACCTTCCTATCAACCTTAAATGGAAGTTTGCATTTTGTTTAATTATGGGATTTACCATGTCATTTTTTTTTCTTAGAAAACTAAAAAGGGTTTGCTTGTCAGCAGGATTGACCAGTGATACAGTGTTTTGACTTGTCAATCATATGAACCTTCAAACAGAGTTGAGAAGAAATCATAGTAAAATTTTACCTGTTTACTAGTACTGTACACAGACATTTTGTGAACTTACATTTGAAGAGACAAAAAGAGGGCTGATACAACAAAAACTAAACAAATAATAAGCACATATGAAATGAAGATCTTAAGAACTATTCAGGGGAAAACATTATTTGATAAAATACACAACACAGAAATTAGGGACAAATGTCATATTTAAGACATAACCAAATTTATTGATAGACGAAAATATTGGAAGGGTCATATAGAAAGAGCAAAAAGAGCTAAAGAAGATAGACCAACGGACGAGAGAAGAACAAAAGGAAGACCAGCCAAGAGATGGATAGATAGTGCATGCACATCCAATACGTCTTCCTCCGAGGAGTGATTTTGGAAATAAACAGGATAAAAATCCTACAAATTATGTTTAAGAAGAAGATATTTGAAGATCATTTTATAAAAAATATGTTGCATTCATTTTAAGAATTTTCCTCGCCATTGAAGGTTTTCTCCAACCAATCTTAATAATTAACATGAGTTTTTAAAAATACATAAATGACTACCGACTTATAGACTATCAATTTGTAACAAAAATTCACAAATTTTTCTTAAATAAAGTTCTCCATCGTTATCTGTCCTCTGTGTCTCCATCCGTTACACCAAATTTCCTCATTGAATGTTGAATGTTATTCTTCCAAGTTGTTTTTGGTCTTCCTTTTCTGCTCCTTCTTTCAATTTTCCATTCATAGACGGCCTTTGGTAGTCTTCCATCCTGCATTCTTCTTACGTGTCCATACCATTTTAGCCTTCTGTGTTCAATCTCATCCATTATACTTCTTTCTGCATTCATCCATTTTCTAATTTCTGTATTTCTAATTAGGCTATTTTCAGTCGAGATTTTCTGGCAGCTCTTCTCCAAAAATCCATTTCAACTGAAGTTATTCTGTTGGCATGTTGTTGTGTCAATGACCAAACTTCCGATCCATATAACATTATACTTTCTAGTATGGTTTAAAAATTAGATGTTTTGTTCTGTTAATGGTGTTTTTACTCCATAGTACTGTATATAAAAATGTGTAATATTCTAATAAATATGTAGTAAAGTAAAGTGATCCCACAACAGGCCTCAGGAGACCCTTGGGGTAGTAGGAGGTTAAGGCTCCCACTTTTTCTAGACAATCGGCACTTGATGTCAGCCGGGTTGTCAGCCCTGCGTGACGGCCGCCTTTACCCCCAGAACAGGCGTCTGGTACTCATTTCCGTTAGAGGCTGAGTCGACCCCAGGGCCATAGTGCCGCCAGAAGGTTTGGGTCAGTTTAAAAATCCTGACCCCAACGGGACTTGAACCCTCGACCCTCCGGCTTGTAGCTCAGTGCCTTAACCACTACGCTACGGCGTGCCCCAATAAATATGTAGTAATAAGTAAAAATATGTAACTTCAAACTTGAGTATAAGGTCAAGATTTATGTGAATGAACATTTTCGTTTATTACGAAAGAACATGTCAAGTAAAAAATATGTAATTACAAACGAATGCGGACTCTAGTTATAACAGGTGTATCCATATTTTAAGTCAATTAGCGACAGCGAGAGGATACTAAAGGCCAACACACACTATTGAGTGACACTAAAAAATTGAGACTGGAAGTAAATATCAATAAAAGTAAATATATGGTCACACATAGAAATACATTATATGATAGAAATGAACAGCTAAGGACAGATGAGGGAAATTTTGAGGAAGTGGTTGAATTCAAATACCTAGGAACAATAATCACAAATAGGAACGAGATGTATGGAAAAATTAAACATAGGTTCAATTCTGGAAATGCGTGCTATTATGCATTACAAAGATTCTTGACGTCCCAACTCTTTTCAAAAAACGTTAAACTGAAAATATATAAAACTATTATTCTACCAGTTATATTATATGGATGCGAGACATGGACTCTTACTTTAAGGGAGGAAAGGAGGTTACGAGTATTCGAGAATAAAGTTCTTAGGAAAATGTTTGGACCAAAGAGAGATGAACAGACAGATGAATGGAGAAAACTTCATAACAGTGAACTACATGGTCTTTATAGGAAGCCAGATATAATAAGAACAGTTAAGTCTCGTAGACTGTGATGGGTAGGACATGTGGCATGAATGGGGAATCAAAGAGACGTGCATGGAAGTTTCTTATAGGAACACCAGAGGGAAAACGCGCAGTTGGTAGACCAAGAATGAGATGGGAGAATAACATTAACTATGATTTGAGGGAAGTAGATTATACAGGGGATGATTGGAAAACATTAGCTCAGGATAGGGATGCGTGGAGAGCTTATATCCGCGCGGTCATGAACATACGGGTTCGATAGTGCCAGTGAGTGAGTTAGTAGTACCAATTCACCTCTTATTTCCCCTAAGTAAAACAATTACATCATAGACCCGTCAGTTTAGCTGAGTTCATTTTCTTTAAAAAATCAGTTTATATAAATTAAGTTACATTAGGTAATGGAAGCAGAAGAAAGCATAATTGAAAGAATTGAGGAGAAGGAATTAAAGTGGTTAGGACATGTCTTAAGAATGGAAGATGAGCGATGGCCAAAGCAACTATATGAATGGCATCCTAACAGAAAGAAGAAAAGAGGGAGACCAAGGTTAACATGGAAGGAAAACATGAAGACAGTAATGCAAGCTAGAGGGCTAAGCATCGAAGATGCCCAAGACCGTAGGCTTTGGAGGTTTGGCACGGGAAGACGGCAGCAGCTGTAAAAACCCGAAGATAGATAGATAGAGGTAAAAGTCTCGTAGACTGCGATGGACTGAACATGTGGCACGAATGGGATATAAAAGAGGGGCATGGAAACTAATTGTAGGATAAACAGAGGGAAAGAGTTGAGTAGGTAGACCAAGATTGAGGTGGGAGAATAAACATTAACCTTGATTAGAGGAAAGTAGATTATGCTGAGGATAATTCGAAAACATTAGGTCAGGATAGGGATGTATGGAGAGCATATTACGGGATCGGTAGTGTCCGTGAATTAGAAATGATGCTATTGTTAAATTTATGTAAAATAAACATACTAATTAAAGCATATTAACATATTTTTTAAACTAGTGGTCGCCCAGCGGTCGAAATTCGACCACAATTCATTAAATGTTTAAGTTCGTCGCAAATACGTCATTATGCATTAATGTCCGATTTATTTTAGAAATACGAACGATAGGAAATACGTGGTATAGCTTGGCTAAGCCATATTTAAAAAAAAACAACGCGTCATTTGACATTTGTATACTATTTACACTATTTAAATTTGCATTTGGCCTATTATTATTCTTTTCTCTCACTCCGACCCGTCAATGTTCTATGTCAAGGCATAATGGAAGTAGGTGCGAATATTTAAATATATAAAAATATGTAATGAAATTACTGAAACCAAGATTAGACAGAGTATAATTTAAATAATAAAATGTCTCATTTTTTTTAAACCACTAATAATAAATACGCGTGAGTAAGTCAATTCACATTGCTGCTGCACAATTTTCTTTTTACAACAATGCACTTTCAGTATGAACGAAACAAATGAATGAGTAATAACATAAGTTCTTTATAGACAATTTATTTTATTTTGCTTAATTAATTTATTTGTAACACATATTTTACATAAATTTTATTTTTCTGTACTCCTTCTCTATATGAACCTTAATTATACCAAATATCACACTCCTCCGTGCGCGCAATGTGCTTAAAAAGGGGTGCAAAGTTTAAGGGTGAGTTTCTCAGAATAGTACCATTAGTCGCACAATTGCCATTTTTTTTTTAGTTTATTCAAAGTAAAAAAAAAAAGTCATACAAATATTTACAAGTTTTTCCGGTGTTTTTGTGTTTTATAATTAATATGAAATGGAAATAAATGATGAACTGATAATGAGGAAATTTTAGTAGCTGGAATAAATAAACCGGCCGGGGTCGATGGATTTTTTCAGGATAGAAAACTCCAAGACTTTATGCCGGGTACGTCGGAAGATTTTCAGGCTCGTAAAAGATCCTTAAGCTTGAAAAAGAGGCTTCTAAGCAAAATTCATCTTCCTAGTAATGCCTTGGTTGTCTACCAGATGATTCACTTTGTCGGTATGTTGACCACATACCATTCATGACATATGTAGGGAAATAAGCGTAGCTAAATTAGCTTGGTCTAGAAACTCCTAACAAAGTAGAGGCCCAACACTAGGCTGTTACGCCATTGTAAGAAGAAGAAGATACATAGGACAATATAAATAATGAAACACATGATAAAATAAACCATAGTAATAATAATTTAAGAAACAAAATTTTTGGCTGATGTTTCCATTAAGCGCAGTAAGAAATTTTTCTAAGTCCGAGGCAGACACCACGCGCGTGCACCAACAGGATTTTATTTTCAAATTATTTCCCACCGTTTACAACAAATTTTACATTTTTTCTAACGATTATTTGAACATATTTTTCTATGATATTTAACTATATACGTAACATGAAGACGTGGCAGCCATATTGATTTTAAAGAATATTCTATACAACAGTGCAGCCAACATAGGTTATGTACTTCATAATTTGAGAACTTACTATTTATTTTTGAGCGTTGCATTCTTTCACAGGTTAGAGTGCTTTAATTGCGTTAGGTTAGCTTTTAGGTTTGTCTTTCACAGGTTAGAGTACTTAAATTGCGTTAGGTTAGCTTTTAGGTTTGTTAAATAGGATGTATAATGTTGGCTGCATCGCGATATTCCATAGAGTAAACCGCTTCGCGTTTGTTGGCGCATGCACGTGGTGTCTGCAGTTTACTCTCGTAGACTGCGATGGGCTGGACATATGACACGAATGGGGAATGAAAGGCGTGCATGGAAGCTTCTTGTAGGAAAACCAGAGGGAAAATGCCCAGCAGGAGTGAGATGGGAGAATAACATTAGCCATGATTTGATGGAAGTAGATTATACAGGGAATGATTGGAAAACATTAGCTCAGGATAGGGATGTATGGAGAGCTTATGTCCGCGTGGCTATGAACCTATGGGTTCGATAATGCTAGTGAGTTGGTTAGTTATAAGCCCACCATCCTTAATCTCATTTTATATTGCTATATTATATGTATATGTATTCGCAGGGAAAATTTGGATAAAGTTTCCATTAAACGCAGTGAGATTTTTGGATAAAGTTTCCATTAAACGCAGTGAGATTTTTTTCTAAGTCCCAAACAGGCACCACGCGCATGTGCCAAATAAACGCGCAGCGGTTTACACTATGGAATCACGCGTGCAGCCAACATATACAAGATATTTAACGAACCTAAAAGCTAACCTAACTCAATTGAAGCACTCTAACCTGTGAAAGACCAACTTAAAAGCTAACCTAACAACATTTAAGCACTCTAACCTGTGAAAGAATGCAACGGCCAAGAAGAATTAGTAAGTTTTGAAATTCTGAAGTACATACTCTATGTTGGCTGCACTGGAACATGTATTATTGTTGTATTCGTTAAAATCAATATGGCTCCCACGTCTTCATGTTACGTTTGTAGTTAAATATCACAGAAAAATGTATTTAAATAATCGTTAGAAAAAATGTAAAATGTATTGTAAATGTAAATGGAAGGAAGTAATTTGAAAATAGAACCTGTTGGCGAATGCGCATGATGTCCTCCTGGGACTTAGACAACTTTCTCACTGCGCTTAATGGAAACTTCAGCCGAATATTTATTTCAGGTACTGGAATGTGGCGCGTAATTTAAATTATACGAAGACTAATAGAGATTGGAAAACATTTGACACAACAAACTTTAACAAATATGAACACGTAATTAATATTAAATTCACTCTCAACTGAAAACAATAATATGCCTAACAAAATGCACTTAGTACACACATGATCAAAATTACGTATAACTTAAAATAATGTTATGATTTCATACCAATAAATTGATAATAGAAAATTAATAAAATAGAAAACATTGAAATAATAGTACACGAGGATTAAAGATGAGGTCATTGAACAAGTGGAGAGCTTCAAATACTTGGGTTGTACTACCAGTAGTAACATGAACTGCTGTCAAGAAGTAAAGCAGAGGATAGCAATGGCAAAAACAGCTTTTAACAAGAACAGAAGCATTTTCTGCGGACCTTTGGCAAAATAATTACGGAAGAGACTAGTGAAGTGCTTTGTGTGGAGTGTAACATCGTATGGTGCAGAGACTTGGACATTACGACGGAATGATGGAAAGCGACTGGAAGCTTTTGAGATATGGATATGGATAAGAATGGAACTTATAAAATGGACAGACACATTAAAAAATAAAGATGTGCTAGACAGAGTGGGCGAAGGAAGAACAATGCTGGAACTCATAAAGAAGAGGAAAAGAAATTGGATTGGCCACTGGCTAAGAAGAAACTGCCTGCTGACGGATGTCCTAGAAGGAATGGTCAATGAAAAGAAAGTTAAATGCAGAAAAAGACATCAGATGATAGACAATGTTAAAATAATTGGTTTTTATGCGGATACAAAAGGAAAGCTGAGTGAAGGAAAGAGTATAGCATGTTGGGTTTGCAGTGAAAGACCTGCTCTTGGACCGAACACTATGTATGTATATATGAAATCATAGTAAAAGGATTCAAGATAGTTTTATAAAGGGGCGTGCCGTTTTATTTTCGACCTCGTAACACTATCGAGTGCCATTCATAGTTCGTTCACATTATTTGCAAAGGTTAATGACCCAAATCCATAAAACTGCATGCATAGATTATAAAAAATATGCTTACCTTAGGATCTTTCTCGTAGTAATACTGTTGCGTTCGAATCCAGCGTGATACCAAATTGTCTTTGACACAATGAGCCAAGGCAAAATAGTAATCCCTCGGCGTGGCAACATTTCGATCTTTTACAAGAGTATAATGAAGATGGCGATTAAAAGTTTTCTTTATAGTTGATACATTTTCCACCTGTGCAATGCCTCTTACACTAATTTGTTTTCTCTTCTCTATATCAGATTGTACGGAAGACATTTCTCCACGAGTGTTAACAGCACCACACTCTACAGCTGACTGAATGCTGGTCACCTTCCACAAGGTCGCGCATGCGTAATGCAATATTCTTATCCAAAACATATTACGCAGAGAGGCTATTTTGTAATAATTCTTTTCATTTTTCTCGTCGGAAATTTTTGAAAAAGAAATCTATTTTGATTAAAATCTTCATAGTATTTGCACATTGTATGTCGTTTCTTAATCTTAAGAGCAGTACTTATTTGGGTTAAAAATCAATTTCTTTTGCTTCAAAAAATTCAGGAAGGTCTATTTTATCGATGTGTAATATTATTTTGTCGATTTTGGACATTTAAACCCATAAAAATTTATTTTTAAAAATGGCGTCTCTGTGTTCTGCTAATGTGCACATTTTTTGTTTCTTGCATTTTCCGGGAACTTGTATTTTTTCATATTTTGGAACACTTTTCTCTGAAACTATGAAAGATAAGATAATAGTTTTTGGCATGGATATGCAGTTTAAAAAGCTCTATTAAAATAAGGTAATTTTTTCTTTGTGTTATTAATAGTGTTTGAAATAAAATAAAAAATGTATGCAAAATTTTTAACAAAAAAATTGGTATTTGAATTTTTTTTAATAAATCACAATCCATATGTGAACACAAGCAAACCTTATTATTGTCAAATTAACTATGGACAATAACATACTAAACTTTGGAACAATTGGATACGTAGTTTTTGAGAAAATTGTACCCAGACAATACTTTCAAGAAGTTGGATTTTTTTTATTTTCATTTTTTGTATTTTAAATTACTCACGAAGAAATATGTCTAAAAAGTTAACCAGAGTGTCATTATGTTCAGGAAAACTTGTTTAATTAGTGACATAATTTTCATGAACATAACTTAATAATAAGCTGAAAAAATGATTTTTGTATGTTGCATATTTTTAAACCAAATTGTTAGGAAATTAGTACCGGATGCCCTTAATAACGTTACTAAATTCTTATATATATATATATATATATATATATATATATATATATATATATATATATATGCCTGCATATGGAGAACAAAACATCCTCTAAGAATTATTAATGCATTATTCTATTATTAAAACTAGCAAAATTGTACATCATATTTTAATTTTCGACATTCATAGTTGTTAAAGTTTTTAATTTTCTACTTTTCGGGGTAGTGTAGCTGCCTCGAGGCCGGTCCGGGTTCGATCCCCAGTCACCTGTAAGATAAATGTCAAGGAACTTTAACGCCCCAACAGTCACCGAACATAATCTAGCGATCATAAACATCATTATAATGTTTACCATTTTTATGATGAATGTATGAGTCAAATTTTTAAAACAATTATTAGAAGTATTATGAATTATGGTTCAGAGATTTGGACTATAAATTATCAGATGAAAAGAAAACTAATGGACTATTGGAGAAGATCTGCTAGGATATCAAGAAGAGAGAAGATTAGAAATGATGTTATAAAAGAGAACATGAATGTTCAAAACTCAATTTTAGAATTTATCCAAGAAAAGCAACTAAAATGGTATGGGCATATTAAGCTAATGGAGGATGAAAGATTACCAAAAAAAAAAAGGAATGGATACCATCAGGAACGAGAAAGGGAAGGACCACTAAATCTCACGTGGATCCAAGGGAAACTTTGAAGGACTGGGAAATAGAGGAAGAATTGTGTTATAATAGAGACGAATGAAGAAAATTATAAAACGAAATTAACGACAAATCATTGGTGCCGGAAAAATTTGTCAACATTATTAAAACCGGAAATATATGTATGAGTGAATGATGTGTTTGACTTAAATGTTCTTGTTGTCTCGGAGGAGACCCTGGATTGAGCTGATCACTCATTCGGGGAAGCCAATTATGTCCTTGTATAGTTTTAAAAAAAGTATGTACAGTATGTGATGCAAAGTTTATAATCCCTCTCCCAACAGATCATGACACTGAAAGGCCCGGGAGGCGTAAGGTTTCTATAAGGTGAGAGGAGAAGAAAAATAATTTTATACTAACATAGTTGGTAAATTAATTCATCATAATTCTTCACGGATTAGATCTTTGCCTGTTCCGATCTCACATCTGTTCAGCCCAGCGCTTTCTTGGTCTTCCTACCGATCTTAGTCCTCCAGGATTATACATCAGTGACATCTTTGGTATCCTATCCTCTGTCATTCTTTGCAGATGTTCTATCCAATTGTTCCTGTGTTATTCTATTTGTTGAATAAGTGGTTATATAGTTTTAGTTCCTCTCTAATATTCTCATTTCTAATATGTTCTTCTCTTGTACAACCTTTCACAGCCCGTAGGAATTTTACGTTTTTATTTTTCCTTCAGGATCCAGGCCTCATTTCCATACATCGCCACTGGTAGTGTCATCGTTGAGTAAAATCTTAGCTGCGTATCCTTCCTTACTTTGTTCCTCAGTGTTCGTCTGATTGTTCCACAAATATGTTGAAATTTCTGCATTTTCTTATTTATATCTTGTTCTTCTTCATAAGTTATATCGCAGCCCAAATACTGGAAGTGTGAAACCTGTTCCAACACTTTATCTTCTATTACTATTTTTGTTCTTACTGGTTACTCTCCATTGAACGCCATTACTTTAGTTTTTAATTTTGAAATTATCGTATTATATTTCTTACATGTATTATTTAATTGATAGTCTGCTTTTTTAAAATATTTTATTTACGTAGCGTCTTAATTCAAAGCTGAACGTGAAATAGCCGACAAATATTTTTCAGAAGCCTCTTACTTCAGGTTAGAGATTATTTTTGTGCCATAAATCTACTTTACGGACCCCAAAAGCTTCACTTATATTCACGATTTTTACTCCCTTAAAATGCTCATGTACAAAGAATGGAAAATGAAAGATGGCCAAAAAATATATACCAATGGTCACCCCTGGAAGAAATAAACGTGGCAGACCGAGATGGAAATGGAAAACCTATGTCAGAACTATAATGGATGATCCATCCATCCATAGTAATTCTGCCCGAAGGCAGGTCCTTCACTGCAATCATAGCATTTTCATGCTATGCTTGCAGCTTTACTAGGGAATTGTGTAGGTGTGGTAGCTTCCCGTTGCTTTCCACACTGGTGAAGGATGATGGTGATGATGATAATGATAAGGATGGTGATGATAAGGATGATGGCCATATGATTTCGGGGACCGTTTGGGCCTTAAAGTTTTCCTGACATTTGTCTTACAGGTGAGGAAAACCCCCGATAAAAACCTCACCCAGAAAAACTGCCCCGACCGGGGATCGAACCCGGGCCCGCTGCGTGACAAGGCAGCACGCTGCCTCGAGACCACAGCGATGATGGGAATTTGGAAGAAGGAGAATGGAATTATAGAAATATATGGAAACTGAAGACGGCAAACCTATAAGTGGGGGGAAAGCCGAAGAAGAAGAAAAATCAATGGACCCTGAAATCTCGGAACAAGAGGCTATAATACTAACCACTAGTCCTCCGGGACTAACAAGGTAAAGTAACTAACTCACTGGCTCTATCGAACCCGCAGGTTCATAGCCGCGCGGACATAAGCTCCCCATACATCCCTATCCTGAGCTAATGTTTTTCAATCATCCCCTGTATAATCTAATTCCCTCAAATCTTGGATAATATTATTCTCCCACCTCATTCTTGGTCTACCAACTGGGGCGTTTTCCCTCTAGTTTTACTACAAGAAGCTTCCATGAACGTCTTTCATCCCCCATAGGCCTACGTGCCACAGGTGCCTCAATTAACAGACCACGAATGTCTATAAAGGAATATGGCCGCAAGAATCAATGGACCTTTCAACGAATGGGGAATGATAGAAGGACAAGAAAACTTTGGATAGCCAGAGGGGAAGCATCCAGAAGATACGTCAAGAATGAGGTGTGAGACTATGACTAATATACAGGGAACGATTGCAAAATATTAGTTCAGGATAGGGATGTATGTCCGCGTGGCCATGAACCTTCTGGTTCGAAAGTGCCAGTGAATTAGACAGAGAGATCATCGGTTGATTAACGTCTTTGATATCGTCAGATTCCTAACAGCCAATTTTGTCGGTCCATCCAATCTCATGGTTGTAGAAGTTTCTCTTTCATGTATAAATATATTCACTGACTCCAGGAAGTTTTAGGTCTTCCTCTGCCTCGTCTTCCACCAGGTTTGCATTCCAAAACATATTTTGGTAGCCGATCCTCTTCCATTCGCTGGACATATCCGTACCATCTTAATTGCTGAGTTTAATATAATCTAAAATAGTGTCTTCAATCTTCATTTTCTCCCTTATAACTGTGTTTCTATTTTTTTTTTATTCTTGCTGCCCTTCGTATAAAATCCATTTCAATTGTCAACATATACTAGTTTGTCTTTGTTATTAAAGGCCAAAGTTCTGCTCCATAAGTAATGATGTTATTGACAATGGTATGATATATGCTTACTCACTGGCACTATCGAACCCGTAGGTTCATGACCGCGCGGACAAAAGCTCTCCATATATCCCTATCCTGAGCTAATACTTTCCAATCATTCCCTGTATAATCTACTTCCCTCAAATCATAGTTAATGTTGTTCTCCCACCTCATTCTTGGTCTACCAACTGGGCATTTTCCCTCTGGCTTTCCTACAAGAAGCTTCCATGCACGTCTTTCATTCCCCATACGCGCAACATGTCCTGCCCGTCGCAGTCTACGAGACTTAACTGTTCTTATTATATCTGGCTTCCTATAAAGACCATGTAGTTCATTGTTATGTAAGTCTTCTCCATTCACCTGTCTGTTCATCTCTCTTTGGGGTATGATATATAACTATTAATTGTATTTTTATTACTTATATTTTTATCCCACAGTATTCCATTTAGGCAAGCAATTGCAAATTTCCCTTTATTATTTCTATTTCCTCTTCATAACATCCATTTTTATTTATTTCAATTCTTAAATATGAGATCTCACTACAAGATTTTATTGTTTCTCCAGTCTCCAAAATTAAATTTTGTTCTGGTTCACCAATTGATAAATATTTTGTTTTCTTCACGTTCAAAATTAATCCCCATTAATCATATTCTTCTATTAATTTTCTAGTCATAATCTTGTCTAATTAATAATTGATCGTCTGAAAAATGTAAGTTGTATAACGTTTTATTGTTTGAAATAGGAATTCCCATGCTTGAACATTTTCTTCTCCAATTCTTTAATATTTTATGTAGGCCTACATATATTTTAAACAGAGTCGGTGATAGACAACAACCTTGACGCAGACCTTTATTTAAAGTAAAACCGTGTGACAATTTACTACCAATTTTAATTTTAGATATGAAATTGTCATATTGTGAATTAGATCACAGCTTTTAATGAAATTGTGCCATCACAATATTGGGGGTACTAGATTTTTAGCTACTGTATCTAGCTAGGTTCTGTTCAAAACTCTGATATTGTATTGCAGACATAAGTAAGCTCTGAATAGACCTATGTTTTCCTACCTTTTCTGATAATGTAGTGTATCGTGTACAAGTTATGAAATCACGCTCAACTCAAACCAGTTTGTCCTCCAACTTTATTGCATAGACATGCTGCAATGTGTACTTTATCTTCTGACAATCAGAGAAAGTTGCATGCATTATTCTTGATATTATCTTTATATATACCGGTATATATATTATTTCAGGATTGTTTCTGTTATAGGCCTATACAGGGGTATCCTCAACCAAAATATAGTAAAAGCTACTTATTCGCGGGGATATGTTCCGCAAATATGCCGCGAATACAGAAACCGCGAATATGGAATGGTAATTTGTATGGGTATATAGGGAATACGTTCCAAGTTTACAGAATAAAATAAAAACTATCATAATAAAATCAATTAATGGGAGATTTTGAACAATTTCTATTAATTATTACTGTCAGGTTTAGGCAAGGACTTAAAGAACTTAGTATTTTTTTCCCCCTACTGTTTTGCCGCTTTTGAAAGATCTTTCAATTAAGATTGATATTCAACTCTGAATTCTGCGATAGAATTCCTTATTTTGACTCCGGATTTCTTGATTCATTAATATTGAAACAACGCAAACGACTCACCAACGCGTATAAACGGTCAAGCAGTTCTATTTTTACTTTAAGCGGCAACACAATTTTTTTTTCTCTTCGGTACTAATTTTTCTTTCCTTTTACTCGACATTATAAACAGGGAACAGAGCACAAGAGACACGTGTTATTCAATAAAAATTATTGCAACGAATGACAAGTTGTAACCATAATATACCGATCGTGGCTAGGGCGGCATTTATCAACGGACATAACGGCACGTGAAATACAGCGGCGGTGGCTTTTAACAACGAACTTTAGGCTTAGTGACAATAAGGGTTGTTTTGTTTTGATATTAATGTCCATTTGGTTTGAATCACTCTTTGTAAAAGTCGCCTTGGCACGTGCCTGAAGTAAAAAATTTGCCGATGCGTTAATAAAGGATACTAATCCTTCCAATATACCGACTGGATCCGCGAATAAAGACATTTTTAGCCGCGAATACAGAAACTGTGTCACAATTTTTTACCCGCGAATAATGAAAACCGAGTAAGGGAACCGTGAATAAGGAGCTTTTACTGTATATAAAATTCTTCTACACGTGTGTTTGTCACTGAACTCCTCCTATACGACTGGGCTGATTTTCATTTTAAAAAATTGTGTTTCTGATTGCGTCCCCTGATGCTTTAGATTCATAATTGGACCCTGTAAAACCATTAGGTGTAGGAGTTCATCTGAAGTGAAAATTGCTCTAGAGGTCACATTTTTCGATGTTTCGCAACGAAACTCAGTATATCCTATTAAAATAAACAGAGGTGGGTATTGTCCAAAAATGAGCGAAATCCGACAATTAGAAGTGGAGGTTTACTTGAAACCCGAAATTAAAAACTGCTTAAACGACTGGACCATTTTTATGAAAATTGTTGTGTGTGTTTGAGTGGGTCCCTGGATGGCTTAGATTCACAATTGGACCCACTAAATCCATTAGGTGTAAGAGTTCACTTGAAATTAAAATTTAAAATCGCTGTAGCGGTCGCAATTTTCGATGTTTCACAACGAAACTCAGTATAGCCCCTATCCTATTAAAATAAACTGAGGTAGATATTATAAAAAAAGAGTGAAATCTGAAATTAGAAGTTGAGGTTTATCTGAAATCCGAAATTAAAAACTGACTAGCAACCGCCATGTTTGGTTCGTCTCAGCGTGTATCATACAATATAATTAACCTTTAATATTTAATTTATTTAGGCGTAGCAACGCACGCCGGGTATTAGCAAGTATAAGAAATAAATCTTAAATAACAAAATTGGCATAAACTTCATAATCTAAGATAATTATTTTATATCTACAGGTAATGTCCTTGTCAAGTATTGTTTTTATTATATACAACTTCCCTCATTAGAGGATTGCCTCAAGGACAAAGTGATACAATTAATTGTTGAATTTATGAAATACATTTTGTAAATAAATTAAAAAAATTCAAATTGCAGGCCTAATTGAAGTATACATACTACAAAGTAGAAATTTTGTAAAAATGGTTTCTTAAAATTGAAATTGATCCTCTAATGGCAGCGATGGCAATTTTAGAAAGATACACCCTGTCCAAATCTAAGGAATTCCAAAATTTGGCTAGGAATCCTGGTATAGTACCTCTTGCCTCGATCATCAATCCTGTGACAGTTATACTATCTAGTTGGTATTTATCTTTGTAATAGTCAATTGTTGGCTCATATATGGCTTTCTTTTCAGAGTCAACTTCCTCAGGTTGGGCACTTTGAGTCTTAAAACGGGTGGGATCTAATATCATACCAATTTTAGAAGATGGTCTAAATGCAATAATATCTATTCGTCTGTTACTCCCATTAGTGGCCACACCACGAACTTCCTCATAAACTGTGTATCCAAAATATTTTCATATTAAACAATGTAGGTCTATTTTGTAAACGAATTATCAATTTTCAGTAGATATTTCCTGAAATTGAATATCGTTACGCATACTAAACTATGATTGTTGAAACCTTTCAGCTGTTAAAGAATAATATTTTTGAGAGAATTGTAATAACATTTGCCAGCTGACTCTTTAGTCTGCCAAAAATGTTGAGTAATAGGTCTATACTGAAGAAAAAACTAGACTTAATTCAAAACAGCTGTTGTAAATAAAATTAAACAAAAATATTAACAGTGTCCTCTCATATTACCGAACATTCATATTCTTGATTCCGAGGATAAATACTTGATAACTGGAGTCCGGATTCGTATGTAATTACATATTTTTTCCATGATATGTTACTTCGTAAAAAATGAAAATGTTGACGGTTCACATAAATGTAAACCTTATACTCAAGTTTGATGTTTCATATTTTTACATATTTTACTCATTACTCCATATTTATTAGAATACTAGCTAATACCCGGCGTGCGCTGCTACGCCTAAATAAATGAAAATTAATGTGCTTTTATGTTTAGTTGAATAAGTAAAAGGAAAAAAATATATAAATTTATATTTTTATATACCCCGTGCTGATTACACGGCGTTGCCCGGGAATCTACTTATCCCGATCTTCTTGACATAAATGAGCTGAAATACGAAAATGAATGTGTTTTATGTTTAGTTAAATAAGTAAAATAAATAAGACTTATATCGTAATTATTTTTAGATACCCCGTGCTGTTTACCCGGCGTTGTCCGGGAATCTACTCATCCCGGTCTTCTTTGCATAAATAAGCTGAAAGACAAAAATTAATGTACTTCTTATGATTAGTTGAATAGGTAAAATGAAAAATTATTATAAATGTATATTGTAATTATTTTAAGATTCCCTGTACTGATTACCCGATGTTGCCCGGGAATCTACTTACCTCGATCTTCTTGGCATAAATGAGCTAAAATAAAAAAAATCGTTATTGTGAGTTATCCATAAAAGAATACCCACCATGTGCTGCTATGCTTGCACAGGAATCTACGTACTTGTCTCGATCTTCTTGGCATCAATGAAAGACAAAAATGGTTATTGTGAGTTATCCGTAAGAGATAAAAATATGCTGTCGCGGACATTTTTGTAGAGATTTTTGTGATATTCAATTCTGTGTACATTAATTTTGTGTATTTGCTATGGTTTAGGCAGCGTAAGCCACTTAAGCGTCCAAAAAGCTACTTTTTCACGTTTTACACTACAAATGACGATTTTTAAGAGTGTAGAAGTTGAGTATCACTACTCTCTTATGGCCTATGTTCATCCCGGGAATCTCCTGAACATTTTGCAAAAAGCCCCATCACAATCGAATCAATGGTATGGCCGCGCATAAAGTACGAACAAACAAACAAACAAATGTTCATTTTTATATAATAGATTACATATTATTACATAACATTGTCTTAAAATATAAGTTCACTAAATGTTTGTGTACAGTGCTATAATAGTGTAAACAGGTAAAATTTCTATATTATTTGTTCTCAATTCTGTTAGGAGGTTCCCTCCCGGAGGACTTGCTCCTTGGATTTTCCCGTCCTAAAAAAATCCATTGAATCCGCGACCCTCGGAACTAGAGGCAAGGAGCATACCACTAGTCCAAGTAATGATAAATATATATTTTAATGTCTTACACGTCAATATTATATTTATCTCTCCGCTGTGGTGTCGAGATAGCGTGCTGCCTTGTCACGCAGCGGGCCCGGGTTCGATTCCCGGTCGGGACAGGCTCCTGGGTGAGGTTTTTTCGGGGTTTTTCCTCACCTGTAAGACAAATGTCAGGAAGCTTAGGGCCCAACGGTTCCTGAAAATCATCCGGCCATCGTCATCCTTATCATTATCATCATCATCCTTCACCGGTGTGGAAAAAAACGGGAAGCTACCTACTGTCCTCTTCTCTCTTAATGCTCTTTCGAGTGCCTCTTACCAATTTATTATATTATTATTATGTCCTCTTCTCACGAGTTTAGCGCTGGGAGAGGTAAGGTATTCTTGCCATTCGGTTTACTACTCTTACAGGTAGTTTCTTTTGTTCCTACAGCCGAGTCGAAGGGAAGTGTTATTCATTCACAAATATGCAGTTTTCTTTTAGGCATTCATTGAACAGACAGGTTAGCGGTTCTAACAAGTCTTGAAGTGTTTCCTTAAGATGTTCAGGAAATATCCCGTCCGGACCGGCTGCTTTGTTATTTTTCTCGTTTCTTATGAGTTGGCTGACTTCTTCTGTTGTAATTGGGTTCATGTCATGTATGTTTGCCGCATGCGGTATGAAGCAGTTTGACGTTTTGTCCTTTGCTCCAAGAGGTTACTGAAGTGATCTTCCCATTGTTTCATGTTTACGAGAGGGCTTGATTTCTGTTTCTTTGAAGACCTTAAGATTTTGTGAGGTTTCATTTCTACCTCGGCTATTAGTTCCTGTTCTTTGGAGGTGTCATACTAACTTCTTTTCCTTCAGTAGTATTTTATATTTCATACGTTCTTCAGCATATTCCTTTAGAGCGTAGCCTCCATATTCCCTGGCAGTATGGAGTAGGAGTAGTGTTCTTTGTAAATCAAGGTTTCTCAAAAGAGCACTGTCAATTTCAAAATATACAAGAAATAGTTATGCCTATACAATAGCCCAGGAATCCTTCTTCATCGAAGATATCAGACACTGTTTCAGACTACCGGAAACGCAAGCATATAGAATCGTCATCGAGGAGAGACAAAACAAATCCGCCCAGATACCGACAGAAATTATGGAAACAGACGCAATGAAAACAAAAACCTGGAAGCAACCGAATTTCGAACTTCGGCACCTGTACACACGTTTCGCAGCCCATGGATTTCATGGGAATATATGCCTGAACAACATGTACCATGAACCCAAGGAGGACTGCATCTGTAAATTATGCAACTATACATGTCCAAAATATCATCTAGCGAAGTGTAAAAACAGGACTCTGCCTCTAAACAATTTAATCAAAGACTGGTAAAAAGCTAAATTTAATTTGATGTACACATTGTGTTTAATAAATATATTATTAAATATGCAGTTTTCAGTTTGCGGTTTTCTGTGACTGTGTCTTTCGTAAATGGGGCTAATGTTTTCAATGTGATTGTACCTCCTTCATGACTGGTGTTGTCATCCAGTATCCATCCCCACACCACATTCCTCTGAGCGCTAAACTCGTCGGAGGAGGACAATACAATGCCTTAGTAAAGCTGCAAAGCATAGCATGGAAATGCTATGATTGCAATGAAAGACCTGCTCTCGGGCAGAATTATTGTAGATAGAAGGTATACTTTTTCTTTCGAACATGAGAACCCCGATTCCACGAAATAGCTTTGCCATCACTCCCTCTCTTTTGAGCTCTAAATTCCAGTAAACAAAAAGGCAACCGTTCTTGTAATCATGTATAGTCTCTCTGGTTTAACTTTAGAGAAATTTGTAGAATGAGACAACTGTGCTCACCTCTCTCATTCGCACCAGTGTTGTCGGTGTTTCTTCACCAGATGTTAATAGGGTAAAGGGGGAAGAGGAAAACTGACAACAGAGTGGGTTTTTCTACTAAACAGGAAGCTGCATTGAAGGAAATAAGAAAAAAGAAGAGAAAAGAAACACCAGACGATTTTTACTCAACAGATGCAATGATCAATCGAGACTGGACTGGACCAAACAAGATACGCAGTGCAATAATAAGACTGGCAGTGCATGGATATCACCACAAACTCTACAAAAATTCAAACTATCATGATCCGTCAAGTGACTGCGTGTGTAAGCTCTGTGATAAACCGTATGAAAGATATCACTTCAGTGTCTGTTTAAAGAGAACACAATCGTTGCTGGTATACAGCAGAGACATAAACTAATGCACTTTTGTGCGCGCTTTTCCTATTATTATTTTCTTTTGTATCTGAACTAAATGAGGGAAATTTTGAGGAAGTTGCTGAATTCAAATACCTAGGAACAATAATTACAAATAGGAATGAAATGCACAAAGAAATTAAACATAGGCTCAATTCTGGAAATGCATGTTATTATGCATTGCAGAGGCTTTTGATGTCCCAACTCCTTTCAAAAAACGTAAAACTGAAAATATATAAAACTATTATTCTATCAGTTATATTATATGGGTGCGAAACATGGACTCTTACTTAAAGGGAGGAAATGAGATTACGAGTTTTTGACAATAAAGTTCTTAGGAAATGTTTTGGACCAAAGAGAGATGAACAGACAGGTGAATGGAGAAGACTGCATAACAATGAACTACATGGTTTTTATAGGAAGCCAGATATAATAAGTACAGTTAAGTCTCGTAGACTGCGATGGGCAGGACATGCTGCGCGTATGGGGAATGAAAGAAGTGCATGGAAGCTTCTTGTAGGAAAGCCAGAGGGAAAACGCCCAGTTGGTAGACCAATAATGAGGTGGGAGAACAATATTATCTATGATTTGAGGGAAGTAGATTGTACAGGGAATGATTGGAAAGCATTAGCTCAGGATAGGGATGTATTGAGAGCTTATGTCCGCGCGGCCATGAACCTACGGGTTCGATAGTGCCAGTGAGTAACTAAGTATCTGAACTAAAGCGATCAACTATCTACCCTTTTATCTCTCTCTCTCTCTCTGCCACCTATACAATAAATACCAGTGGACAAAAGAGGCACACTTCTAGAAACAGCACAATGTCATTGTTAACTCGGGAGGTTTGTTCTTGTTATTGATAGCTGCTATGAGCCAGTGGTGTGAGGCGAGGTCCTCATGTTCTGAAATATACTATACTGCTCTATGCTATACTGGGCTAAAGGCTACTTATAACAAACTACTCAAACAATATCGGTGAATGAGGTATGAAAGTTTGTCAGATTTCGTTTCCAATCTGTTGACAAATGTCTGAACTGACACGATTACAGCACGCATAGAATTTAAGCTTACATTCGCGAGACATGGGGAACTTCCCACTAATAAAACGTAAGGTCAATTAAGGTTACTTGGATGTGAATCAAGTGGCGGCCCCATGAACCGTTCCTGACCCGGGAAATTCTTTTAAATATTAAATAAACAAGATAGCAAATTATTGATCATACATAAATGACAGACATTATCACTATAAAATAAATCACAAAGCATAAAACAAATAGAAGCAAACATTTGCAAATAATATCTATTTTTTATTGAATGGTAATTTTCGTTTGCAGAGAGATGGTGCTGCTGCTATTAGAAATTACTATGGGAATTCTTTTCAACATGTGACGCGAAAAAAAAAAAAAATTGTAACTTCCAATTATACGCCTTGCGCATGCTCCAACAAACGCGAAGCGGTTTACACTATGGAATCACGGGATGCAGCCAACATATACACGATATTTAACGAACCTAAACGCAATTTAAGCACTCTAACATGTGAGAGAATGCAACGCCCAAAAATAAATAGTAAGTTCTGAAATTCTGAAGAATATGTTTACAGTTAATTAGTAGCCTACATACTCTGTGTTGGGAGCACTGGAACACGACTTTGTTTTTGCTTAGAATATTCGTTAAAATCAATATGGCTGCCACATATGTAGTTGAATATCATAGAAAAATATATTGAAATAATCGTTAGAATAAAATGTAAAAATCATTGTAAATGGTGGGAAAGTTTTTTAAAAATTATAAACTGGGAACAAAGGACAAGAGACAGGTGTTATTCAATCAAAATAATTGTAGCGAATGACAAGTTGAAACAATAATATACCGATCGTGGCGATGGAGGAATTTATCAAAGTACATAGCGGCACGTGAACTACAACAGCTTTTAACAATGGACTTTAAGGTTAATGACAATAAGGTTTGCTTTGTTTTGATATTTATTTGTCCATTTGGTTTGAATCACTATTTGTAAAAGTCGCCTTGGCACCTGCCTGCATTAAAAAAAAAAGGTTGATGGTTAAATAAAGGACACTAATCCTTCTAATATACCGACTGGATCCGCGAGTAAAGAAATATTTAGCCGCGAATACAGGAACTGTGTCGCAATTTTTTAACCCACGAATAAGGAGTTTTTACTTTACTGGCAAAAGTTCACGAGAAAATGCGTTCTTCCGTGTCACGAAGGTTCAGACCAGCGAATGTTCTGTAGTTCTTCAAGGTATGATGCCTCGATAATAGTGGGGGGGAAGCTAAGTTCATAGGCGGACAGTGAAAAAATTGGTTCAGAGAGCTTGGAAACACAAAATAGGTTTAAAATTATAATAGACTCATAACTCATGCCCCAAATGGGAGTCAATGACCAATCACGTTTCGTTGAATTTTGTTTTACATCCAATGACAGTCGTGTTTCACCTCGATATTTATCGAATTCTGTTTACTAAAATAAAGAAAGCTCCTATTTTTTAATATTCTGAACAGGTCAGAGCAGTGACTGACTCTCCAACAAATACGTTAGATACAGCAAATAATGAACTGATTCCTTCGAACTATGCATTTCATGATTGTGTGTTCAATAATGACTTTACTGAGTCACAGTCGAGTCTATGACAAAGGAACACCACCTATTATACCACCAAATTAACTCTGCACGGGTGGAGAGGAAGTTTTAGCGCTAGTGTCGCCGTTCTCTGAATCTATGGAAGGGATCTAGGAAAAGAATATATATCCGGTCACGTACTGAAATTGTTCAATTTTAAGTGTGGGCGGAGAATCCCTAAACACGTGTGAAATATATTAATATGGTTGTTAAATTAGTCATTTAAGCACGGAACGCTCAAGCGGTCGGATCATTTAAAATCAGAGTATTTGTCGTCTCTCCGTTACCAGCCTCACAATAAATAAAAAGTGGCAACATGTAACGAGAAGGGAGAGCCCATTTCTACACGTAACCCCAATAATAACAGGGTTGTCAAATTAGTAATTTTGCCAATGACCGCGTAGAAGGACAGACCATTAAAATTCATAGTATTTGTCAGCTCTCTAACTGCCAGACAAAGAACATATACAGAGGACAGGAAATGGCAACATAGGAAGAGAAAGACAGCAAGTTGGTTAACATATTTTCTGCCTGTGCAGATTACTGAGTGGAGTAGAAGCACTCGCCACTGAAGATGCCCTCTGCAGTTGAGGGAGAAACGTCTGGAAGGAACACCAGTTACAGACCACAGCCACATAGCCTGCAATCATTTAATATTATGATTTTAAAAATGTTGATATTGGAACCAGACCAATTTTGTGTGTTAATATTCTCTACTTCAATATAAAAGAATTGTTCTTGGACACTTCCAAGTCATAAAATTTTTATTTTTATTAACTTCCCATAAAATAAGATGAAAATAAAATCAAGAGTCAATGACTTTATTTTGTAACTTGTACTTCCACTTCTTCCTTCTTAAAATAAGCAAGTGTACATTTTTGTTCTTTTAATTCGAGTTACGTCTAGCAACTTAGTAACAGTAATTAGTCTTCTTCTTCTTCTTCACGGTTTAGGCTTATTTACTAGCCTCTTCCTGGCTCCAAATTGCTGCTCAGTTATTAGTACAGTTACATAAAACTCTGCATAAAAATATATAATGGACATGGACAGCTAATGACAAATGAGGGAAATTTTGAGGAAGTGGTTCAATTCAAATACCTAGGAACAATAATTACAAATAGGAATGAAATGTACAAAGAAATTAAACTTAGGCTCAATTCTGGAAATGCATACTATTATGCTTTACAGGGACTCTTGACGTCCAAAATCCTTTAAAAAATGTTAAACTGAAAATATATAAAACTATTATTCTACCAGTTACATTATATGGATGTGAAACATGGACTCTTGCTTTAAGGGAGGAAAGAAGATTACGAGTGTTTGAGAATAAAGTTCTTAGGACAATTTTTGAACCAAAGAGAGAGGTGATTGGAGAAGACTTCATAACAGCTAACTACATAGTGTTTATAGGAAGCCAGATATAATAAGAACAGTTAAGTCTCATAGACTTCCATGGGCAGGACATGTGGCACAAATGGGGAATGAAAGATGTGCATGGAAGCTTCTTGCTCAGAGTATATATATATATATATATATATATATATGTTTGTTTTATATTATAGATTTTTGTCTATATAAGTATGATTAAGAAAGTTTTCTTGGGTTTTCCATGTCATGGATTCAGGGTCTCTTAATTTGCTCGATCATGCAAATGGCAGCTTCTTGTTTAAGAAGACATTTATTGGTTATTTAAACACTACTTTAAAAAGCCAGTAGGGCTTTTTTGATGTTTTTATTATGAATTTTAACAATGTATAAGAGAAAAATTTGCATTTAGATTGGAGTGGTAGAGCATTGGTCTAGAAAGCCAAAGGTCCTGGGTTCAAACCCCAGTCTGAGCATATAATTTTTCTCTTCAAATATAATTTATCCTACAGTGAGAAGTGTTAAATTAGTAATAAAAACATTAAGAGGTTTACTTAATAATTAAGACGTTTGGTCTGTGTATTCTTACCTCTTATAGTTGTTTTTGTTAAACATATGTTTCAAGGCTTGTTTAGCCCCATCTTCAACAATTACAGACTGATTTTTCTCAAGTTGTTGGCCCTGATGTATTAATGTACATTCTAGACTTGGCAGATTATTACTATCATTTATAACATCATTATTCAACTAGGAGTTTAGTATCATTCAGTAGCAGGGATGACTCAGAATAAATATTCAATTCAGAGGGACATAAATGAGTTCCACTGCAGTTAAAAAAGTACAATTTTTCTTCTTCTGCATTTCAAGGTTTAGGCGATTCGCCTGTTCTGAATTCATGATTCCTTCCATCTCTTTGGTTTATAATGATGTGCTATCTTGGGCAATCTTGTTTCTTCCATTCCCTAAATGTGCTGTTCCTAGCCAACGTGGTGTTGTTGAATGCTATCATTTATTGAATATATTTCTAATTCACTTTTTATTTCATTTTTTACATGGTCCAATTTTGTGCATCCTTTTGTCCTTCTTAGAAAGGTCATATCTGCACTTTGTATTCTACTCGAACTCCTCTTATTTGTTACCCGTATAAAAATACTGGTACCGCCATTGTTTTGTAGAACTTCAATCTTGTATCCTTCCTTGTTTTATATATTAGTGTTCTATGAATGGTGCCACATATCATTTGAAATTTTGATAATTTATTATCTATATAATTTCTTGTTCCATATTCAGAAGACAATTCACAACCTAGATAATTAAAATTGAACACTTGTGATAGAGGTTTATTTTCTATTATTATTTTTGACCTTATGGGTGATTTTCCTAAAAATGCCATTATTTTTGTCTTCTCTATAGATTAATACTTTTAAAATTCATATTAAAGCACCGTTGAGGTTATGTAATAAGATATTGATATAAAATTGGTACCTGGTAAGTCAATCGTCCTCAATTAAAATACTAAACTTCGGGTGTGTTCCCGCAGGCATAAACCCAGTGTAAAACTTATACAACAACATCAGTACCAGTTAATATGCAGAAGATGAAACATTGTTTTTGAAAGGCCTCCATATTGGAACTACTTGATGTAGTTTAATAATTTAGTTGAGGATGACTGACTTACCAGGTACCAATTTTATATTTAATACCTTATTCTCTATAGATATTTTGGAATCATTCTCTTTAGTTATTTCATTTAAACAGTGTAGAGAGAATTGTATATAGTTTTCTATATTTGAATTATAATATCGTCAACATATAGAAAAAATATTAAAATTAAAAATACAATTAGTATGGCAAATAAAGAAGTATTCAAGTAGGTGATCATAGCCAGATAAGCAATGACCTCTCAGGGTGACTCTTATCCCCAACCTTGAATCTCACTTCAGTAGAAACATTGGTCATTTGCCAAATTACTAAGAATAGATAAATTACTGCACAGCTCAATCCAATGAAGACACAATTAACTGCACACTGTGATTTTAATTAACTAACTCACTGGTACTATGGACCCCATAGGTTCATGGCCACGCTGACATAAGCTCTCCATACATCCCTATCTTGAGCTAATGTTTTCCAATCATTCCCTGTATAATCTACTTCCCTCAAATCATAGTTAATGTTATTCTCCCACATCATTCTTGGTCTACCAACTGGGCATTTTCCCTCTGGCTTTCCTACAATAAGCTTCCATGCACGTCTTTCATTCCCTATTCATGCCATATGTCCTGCCCATAGCACTCTACGAGACTTAACTGTTATTATATCTGACTTCTTATAAAGACCATGTAGTTCATTGTTATGTAGTCTTCTCCATTTACCTGTCACTTCATCTCTCTTTGGTCCAAAAATTTTCCTAAGAACTTTATTCTCAAATACTTGTAATCTCCTTTCCCCCCTTAAAGTAAGAGTCCATGTTTCGCATCTGTGTCCACAAATATAATATCATACTTTAAACTACTACTACGTCGCTTTGGATACAATTGTATCTAAATGAAATTGGTGACAATTTCAAAAAGTTTTTGCTATACTACATAGACACTGAATGTGGTCCCCAAGACGCTGCAGACATCGCTGTTTCCTATATATCCAACAATGAACCCATATTGACTACAAAAAACATGATTAAATTTAATTTAGTTTCTGTATTGTTGTCCATTATTCTCCATTGTTGACATTATTAACATGCACAAAACTTTGAGTTTCTCTTTTGATTGTCACCAATTCCATTTAGATACGATTATCCAAAGCAACGTAGTAGTAGTTTAAAGTATGATACTATATTTGTGGATATGTATAACTGGTAGAATAATAGTTTTATATATTTTCAGTTTAATGTTTTTTGAAAGGAGTTGGGACGACGAGAGTCTGCAATGCATAATAGCACGCATTTCCAGAATTGAGCCTATGTTTAAATTCTTTGTGCATCCCATTCCTATTTGTGATTATTGTTCCTAGGTATTTGAATTCAGCCACTTCATAAAAATTTCCCTCATTTGTCATTAGATGTCCATTTCAATTATATAATGCATTTCTACATGTGACCATATATTTGGTTTATTGATATTTACTTCCAGTCTCAATTTCTTAGTGTTACTGAATAGTGTGTGCGTGTTGGCCTTTATTATTATAAATTAGTAAAATAATTTACAAAGTATAGGAGATGAAGTAAAATTAATCCTGAGATAGAACTTATTTCAAACTACATTACAATCATCATCATCATCATCAATCATGGATTAAGCCCATGTGGCTTGTTCTGATCTCATAGATTTTCGTTCAAAAAGTTGAATCCATCTCTTTTTCGGTCTACCAACATTTCTGTCTCCTTTTGGTTTATAATTAAGTATAATTTTTTGTATGTGTTCATCATTCATTCATTCTTTGAATATGTTCTTTCTAGATTTTTTTTTATTTTATCTAAAGGTTTTAAAATATTTAGCTCATTTCTAATATCTTCACTTCTTCTTTTATCTAGAAGTTTGCAACCACCTACAGTTCTCAGAAATCTCATTTCAGCTGATTTTATGATCTTCTCTTCTCTTTTAGTTAAAACCCAAAACTTACTGCAATACAATAGTAAGGGGACTGCCACAGTTTTATAAAAAATTTAGTTTTGTTTCCTTTTTCATATTTTTAAATATTCTCTTACTTACAAATTTAGCCAAATACAGAAAAATAACTCATATACTGCACTATAGTAGGATGTGACTAACTCGTGTGTGTGTATATATATTCTGACAAAGTAGACAGAAATATATTACTACAAATTTTAGCTGATGATAACGTTCCAGAACAATATATTAGTAATATCTTCAACATCTATAAAGATAATGAAATCTCTGTTAAACAAGATGGCAAACTATCTTCTTGGAAAAAGATCAACACTGGAATAAGACATGGATGTGGACTTTCACCGGTGCTTTTCATTATATATATGAATAGAATAATAAACGAATGGAGGAAAACACAATGGGGATATATACCCATCAATAGGAACCTCAAAATCGATGCTATTCTTTTTGCAGACGATTTAGCTCTTCTGGCACTTTCCAAAAATGATTTGCAACGATAAATTTATAATTTACCGAAAATAGCTGCCAAATTTAATATGGAAATATCAATTAACAAAACTAAAATTATGGCATTTCATGGGAAGGACCCCATACAAAATAAAATCTGTCTCCAGAATAAAATTTTAGAGATCTAATCAATTTAAATGTCTTGGATATTATCTCTCTATCTGGGATGAAAAGGATATCCCTGAAAAAGTTACTAGTTATAATAAAAGTTTAGGAATTATTAATCAAGTTATGAAACCATCCCTTGTACAAAAAAACACCAGATTACGTTTATATAACACTTTGGCCAGACCAGTGTTGACCTATGGTAGTGAAACATGGACACTAAGGGCCAGTTTCACCAAGAGAGGTAACTGTATTACGCCAGTTTAAGCTATGCATCATACATGGGGAAAACTGGCGTAATACAGCTACCTCTGTTGGTGAAACTGACCCTAAAAAAGACAACATGAAAGCAGAATAACGGCTTGTGAAATGAAATTCATGTGCAGAACAGCGGGTTACACCAGATGGGATTGGAAAAGGAACACCGATATCTTAAAAGAATTGAAGACTACGACAATGTTGGAATATATTAAACAGTACCAACTAAATTGGAAACACCATCTCAAAAGAATGAGTTCAAATCGGATCCCCAAAGCTGTTTATAATTATATACCAAGAGGACAAAGATCTCTAGGCCGTCCTATGAAACGCTGGAGGGAAAATTTTCTATAGGATCGTAACAGGCCTTGGCCTAATACTTGGAAGGAAGAAGTATATATATATACATATTCCACTGCTGTGGTCTCGAGGTAGTGTGCTGCCTTGTCACACAGCGGGCCCGGGTTCGATCCCCGGTTGGGACAGGCTCCTGGGTGAGGTTCTTTTGGGGTTTTTCCTCACCTGTAAGACAAATGTCAGGAAGATTAGGGCCCAACGGTCCCCAAAAAATCATCTGGCCATCATCATCATCCTTCACCGGTGTAGAAAGAAATGGGAAGCTACCACACCTATAATTCCCTAGTAAAGCTGTGAAGCATAGCATGAAAATGCTATGATTGCAGTGAAAGACCTGCCCTAGGCAGAACACTATATATGTATGTATATATACTGCAAAATTATTTTTTTTTCAGTAAGTACTTTGAAAAGTCCCAACTTTCATTACAAAATATAGTTATTGAAACATTTTACTTTCCATGAGTCTGCTAAAAAGATGAAGCTTCATACTGTCATACATAATAATTTTTCATATAATGGGACTAAAAGAACATAAGTATATTGACCTAGCACAAATAAGATTATTTTTTGCACTGACACATTCTGTGCCAAGTTTGAGTTCAGTCAACCTTTAAGTTAGAAATTCTTGATACTGAGTATGCATTATTTTTAAGTGTATCTTTTTCCCCCCCCCATCACTTTTATCTGAATCATAGATACAGTCCAGTTCTGATAACTGTAGCTGTCTTGGTGCGTGGCACGAGGGAACTAGTAGCCAAGCAAAAAACATTTTCTTAATTATAATAATAATAATAAAATTGTTATAAAAACGGCGCTATCCTATAATGAACATTCTAAACTTACTAGACAACAAAACTGTTGACTAACACAGAACTAGTAAATAAGAAAATTTACAATTTTTGTCTCCTTGCGATGCTTTTGCTAAATTTAATAGGTGTTCAGGCTGCTGAGTGTATTTCCGAAGGACTAGCATACTTTGCTTTTCCAAAAATTGTTCAATTTCTTCTCAGATTCGACCAAACGATGGAAAATTATGACAGAACGTTAGGGTGCAAATAAAATCCTGAAGTCTCTCTCGGATACTGGATAACATGTAGTAACTATTATGTTTTCTAAACTGAGAATAGTTTCTGGTAGTACCTGCAATTCGTCTTCCTCTCTTACCACACCAAACACCATAGACCCCTCAAAAGCGGCTAGAGAAGCAGAACTAAACTGTACTGCTATGAAGAATTGAGGTATACTCTTCTTACCATACTCCGCTGTGGTCTTGAGGTAGCGTGCTGCCTTGTTACTCAGTGGGATCGAGTTCGATCCCCGGTCGGGGCAGTTTTTCTGGGTGAGGTTTTTATCGGGGTTTTTCCTCACCTGTAAGACAAATGTCAGGAAAACTTCAAGGACTAAATGGTCCTCGAAATCATGTCGCCATCATCATCATCCTTCACCGGTGTGGAAAGCAACGGGAAGCTACCACACCTACAATTCTCTAGTAAAGCTGCAAGCATAGCATGAAAATGCTATGATTGCAGTGAAAGACCTGCCTTCGGGCAGAATTACTACGGATGGATGGACCATACTATGTTTTGACTCACTTCACTCAAATGAAAGAATCATACAACCTTTTATGGACAACCACACTCGCAGAGGGACAATAATACTGTTTCTAGTTTAGTAAGCACAAGTTCCTTATTGTGGTATCAGTATTTTATTTAAAAATGCTCTTTAATACGTATTTCAGGTCATTGTCATCAGTAGAGCCTGGATTTGTATGCAAAATAAAGTACTAAGTATGCATGAAACATGTAGAAAATATGCAAAAACAGATTGTAATAAAATCAAAAAAATTATTTGCTTTGTGGGTAATCATACCTTATTCCTGGCTGTTACAGTTGATAGGGAAGGTTTTCATGAGTGAAGCTCCTTCATCTGTCACTGAATAAGGTTTTATACAATGAAAATATCCTTTCTACACCACATGATGTCACAGGCGCATGTGAAAAACAACACTGTTCTTCAGTTGCAGTTTTTTCACTATCACCAGAGAGCATTTTGCTAATCAATTGTAGCCAGGATTTTTATTTAATTTATGTTGAGTTGTTTTTGACTCACCTCATAATTTACAAATCTTATCAAATGCAATTTTAGCAGTATTGTAATATTATTTCTCAAGGCCTATGGGTATTCCCCTCTTACACACACGTAAATAAACATGTTATGTTTATATGCAATGGATTGCAGAGGCTTTATTAATTAAAAAAGTATTAATTAGTAATTAATCAATTACTAGTAATTATCTGAAGGGAAAATTATAATTTAATATCACACATTTAGGAATGAAATATGCATTAAAAATTCAAAAGAAGCATTTTCCTCCAGAATATGCATTATCAAATACCACTCAAATTGTTGTGAAGGGGCCACTAACATGTAAAGCATTTCTGCATACTTTTTAATGCGTAAAAAAAACATGCATTTTGCATACAAATCCGGGCTCTAGTCATCAGATTCAAAGAGCTGGATATGAAAAGAATGACAAATTTTGTTCACTAGTTTCCCCTACGACTACTCATTGAATTTTTGTTTTCTTGGTTACAGCATCAATAATGTTTTCTCTACTTTTTCAAGCTTTACAAATCCAACAAATATTTTTCTATAATGCTGTACATGGATATAAATCCACAAATGTTAATTCACATGATAGTCATTCAATTTAATCCTTTAGAAACCCCTATTAGTAAATATTTTTCATGATGATTCAAACTTTACCTAAGTATCCAATTTACTTTTGCAGTGTTGTGCTGCAAGTTCTGCAAACTATATCTATTGCTGAAAATCAGAATATCTGCCTTCCAAAACTATGAATAAAACTCCTCACAGGATTTTTAGGCCTTGAGAAGTCAATTAATACTGGGTGCATTTCAATATGAAAACCTTAGATTTAGATGTAAGCTCGGTAACTACTAGTCGACTAATGCACACAATGGCTGAACAGCAGTTACGGTTACTCTTGATTTTTCAGGTTATTGTAAATTATAGCTATTCTTCTGTATTACCAACATTTTTTAATATTTTAAACTTTTTCAAACAATTTTTATAACATTATTTGATAATTTTTAAGTATTTATTTAAATATGCAAATCACAACATTATAACACTGTTAAACAATATTGTGATGCTGACTGCTATTTTCTGCAGAGAGTATATTACTTAGTTTATGATTTTTCGATCGCTGGTTGGATCGGCATTAGGAAGTGATAAGTGTACATCCATTTTTAATAAACATTTGGTAATTTTATATTATTAATATATGTCCACTGCTGTGGTCTCGGGGTAGCGTGCTGACTTGTCACCCAGTGGGCCTGGGTTTGATCCCCGGTTGGGACAGTTTTTCTGGGTGAGGTTTTTATCAGGGTTTTTCCTCACCTGTAAGACAAATGTCAGGAAAACTTTAAGGCCCAAACGGCCCCTGAAATCATATGGCCATCGCAATCATCATTCATATTCATCTTACGTTAAGCTTAGGGACTCTCCTGGCGCACCATTATCATCATCATCACCCATCATATCATCGGGACAACGTAACCCCACCTTCCAGGCGCCCCAACCTCAGAAGTGGGTTACAAGTATGCCATGCCAGGAGAGAAACCAGGAATGTCGAAAGACAAACCTGAGGCATTTGAAAAAAAAAATTAATATATTAGTTTAACATAGATTTGGGGATTTTTTGCAAAGATTTGTCATTTAAATTTTAGAGTGACATTCTGCCATCTAGCATAAGCTGTTAAACTTTAGTAAGATATCGATAATAATCTATATGTGGCAAGGATAATCGATGTGGTTTGATGTTGGGTTATCGCTGGCTCTATAAACTCTGGCGCATGCGCACTGTTGTTCTATAGGACTTTGAAAATATATGAGGTAACCTAAAGTGCTGTTTTTCTGCACACAACATAATGAAAAATGATCTCAAACTAGAACATAACCCATGTGGCAAATGCTGTTTTTCTGACCAGCCTCATGGGCTAGTGGTCAGCATTTCTGACTACAGTTCATAAGGTTCTGGGTTTGATCCCCGGTCAAACCATTGAAATTTTTCCTTAAAGGGAATTATTCTGTGGTTGCCCATGGTTTGGAATTTTGGTTAAGTTTAGATTAAGAACTCTCCTGGTGCTTCATTATCATTTATCACCCATCACATCATTGGGGTAACATAACTGCACCTTCCAGGTTCCCCAACCTAAGAAATGGATTACAATTCTGCCAATGCCAGGGGAGAAAGCCAGAAATGACATAAAAGACAACCTGGTGGCAAAAAAAAAAGTATAGGCAAAGAACTAAAGTCTTGTGCACAATATCTAATATTATTTCTGTAAAAACATATCAAATTCAACTTTAATCCAGCTTAGTTTTGTAAAACGTAAAAGTTAAAATCTAACAAAAGCTACTTCTCTAAGAGTCGAATGTTTGAACGCATTAGACAGTAAAAGGCGTTCTCTGATGATAAAGTTTTATTCAAACACATTTTTCTTACTCAGAAATCTATTCATGCGGTAATAATTGTAAAGCTACCTGACAAGGTACCTTAAGATCGTAGCTCAAGATATAAACTTATGTGAAAATCCCGAAGGGAACCGATGTAGTTTGAAACTTATCCAAGATGTCGGACCTTGAAGACTTCGATCATGTTTTCGGTATACGCAGAGAAGAGGAATTTGATAGAGTCTACCAAAGAATTCAACTGGAAGAACAGGAGAATCGTCATAATATTGCGCGTCGCAAACGTGTTTGTATACGGTATTATTTGCGGGACGCAAGCATAAATGCATCCCTCTATAGCAGACGAAAATAACGGAAGTGGTTTTATCGCTGAGAATTCTGGGTAATTCGTTGCCAATATTACAAAAACGTCAACATTCATGCATGACCGGTTAAGGCGGCCGTTAATTCGATCTCAGCTCACCAGTGATTGGAAGTAATTTGAGTAGAGAGTAATGTATTTGCATACGACCCTAAATGTTCTTCTTAACATAATTTGTAGGATTTTCATCCTGTTTATTTCCAAAATCACTCCTCGGAGGAAGACATATTGGATGTGCATTCACTGTCTATCCATCTCTTGACTGGTCTCCTCTTGTTCTTCTATAAATGTAAAAAACTTATTAACATTAAAATTCATCGGAGAACATTTTGTTTAAACAACTCACCTCATAGGATTCATGCTTCCATGATATCGCGATTTCAAACACAGTCGTGTTCATCCTCAGCCATGGTTGGAGTTATGGCTGAAGATGAACACGACTGTGTTTGAAATCGCGATATCATGGATGCATGAATCCTATGAGGTGAGTTGTTTAAACAAAATGTTCTCTGATGAATTTGAATGATTATACCTCATAATGTTTACTTCCCAACATTAATTTAATATAACTTATTAACACTCTACCAATTAGAAAGTATAACTGTCACACAATTGATGATCGGGGCAAGAGGTACTATACCACCTAGAAGCACTTGCCACTGAAGATGCCCTCCGCAGTTGAGGGAGAAACGTCTGGAAGAAACACCAGTTATAGACCATGGCCACATAGCCCGGAATCATTTAATATTATAAAGAATATATCAAAAAAGTTAAGAAAATATAGACAGAAGACATTTAAAAGTAAACAATTGTATCAGAAATAAAAATATTTGAACGTACATTCTCCATTGATTAGCAGCATTTCCATCTTACCTTGTGGAAAACGTTAGAGTTAAGAAACCCTGTAAGTGTCAATTTATTTGTCTAACTGATGAACTTAATGAGTGATGTTTGCTACACTTGTTTTTATTTGCTGACTTCAAAGCTACGTGGAATAGGTTACTATTAGTCATTCAAAATATCTCTGCAGGTGGAAGAATTATGAAGCTCTGTTTGTTGCTACACGTGACGTCATATAAGGCAGTGTACACTGTCAGCGTGGGGGCATGCCGTAGCGTAGTGGTTAAGGCACTGAGCTACAAGCCGGAGGGTCGAGGGTTCAAGTCCCGTTGGGGTCAGGATTTTTAAACTGACCCAAACCCTCTTGCGGCACTATGGCCCTGGGGTCGACTCAGCCTCTAATGGAAATGAGTACCAGACGCCTGTTCTGGGGGTAAAGGCGGCCGTCACGCAGGGCTGACAACCCGGCTGACATCAAGTGCCGATTGTCTAGAAAAAGTGGGAGCCTTAACCTCCTACTACCCCAAGGGTCTCCTGAGGCCTGTTGTGGGATCACTTTACTTTTTTTACACTGTCAGCGTCCCACAACCCATTCCCGTCTGCACTCATAGATAGCAGTGTCACGTGTTCTAATTGGTTCGTCTTCTGGGCTTATAGGCCATGGTCTGGTTGTCTTCTTACTTGACGTTTCGTCTACTGCTGCGGTAGACATCATCAGGAGATACTGCATGTTCTCTGTGAACTCGTCAACAGTCGGCTGCAGACTGGCTGGTCATTGGAAACTGTCTCTCTATTTATAGCTAAACCCCAGGTGGTGGGGGGGTTTCCTGCGCAGACCGAGTTTTGTGCTGTTGTGTCGTTTGCAGAAGTCATAGGCTTCGTTGTAGTGTTATGCAGTGCTGGGATCCAAATTTTGTTTATCTTCATGGTTTCTTCTTTTTTGTTGGAGGAATTTTTATGTTTATATATTTCAATGGCTTCTCTGTATAGTCTGGTGTAATAATGTGATGTTTGTGATAATACACGAGTATCTTCGAATCTTATAATATGTTGTTCATTGAACAACCAACAACATATTATAAGATTCGAAGATACTAGGTACTATCACAAACATCACATTAGTACACCAGACTATACAGAGAAGCCATGAAATATATAAACATAAAAATCCTTCAACAAAAAAGAAAGAAAACGATGAAGATAAACAAAATTTGGATCCCAGCACTGCATAACACTACAATGAAGCCTATGACTTCTGCAAACGACACAACAGCACAAAACTCGGTCTGCGCAGGAAACCCCCCCACCACCCGGGGTTTAGCTATAAATAGAGAGACAGTTTCCAACGACCAGCCAGTCTGCAGCCGACTGTTGAGGAGTTCACAGAGAACACGCAGTATCTCCTGATGATGTCTACCGCAGCAGTAGACGAAACAAATATGGATCAAATTGTTTCCTTTAACCAAATGCTATGGACAAGAACCATTATGTCAAGGCATTAAACAAAGTTCTATTCTTCCAACATTCTGAATCACTATGATACATTTGGAAAGATATTACAGTGCTTGATCAACATTCTAATTAAATATATACTGAAAAAGAACAAAGTTGATACTCTTACCTTGTTAATAATAATGGTCTAAGTTTACTTTCCTTTAATTGTTTTACATAAGTTTTGTATGAAATAATATTTCATTTTGTTTAATTAAATTATTTGCACAAAAATTATTTCAGGTGTCTCAATCAATAAAAAACCCTGTATATAAATGAATGAGTAATTTTGAAAAGGGATCATCTACAGCTGATCAAATTTTACAGGAGAGGGAAAAAAAAAACTGATTCAACTTGTTCAGCATAAAGCATTGAATCTGAAATTGTTTTACTTATTTTAGGAATTCACACTATGAGGTATATTCATTTAGGTAAAATTTTACTGAAATCGCTACTGAATAAAGTCAGAAAGTTGAAAAGGAATAGTGTAGTTGATCTGTTGAAATTACCGGAGAACATTTTTTTGACAACTAACCTCATAAATTTCATGATACTGCAGTTTCAGACGATATCACGCCCATCTTCAGCCGACAACTCTTCTATATCACCATCTTCAGCGCTGCCATCTATGGTTGAATTTATGAACTTCGAAATCAAATTTTGTTTGTTAGGAATATCAAAATTCATTGAACTATATTTATTTTCCTGAATGTATATCTTCTCCCGAACTGTCAATTCTACAGGTTTATCCACTTGTTTTAAAAGTTTTGCTCTCTTCCAATTTTATGTTTATTCTAGTTTATTAGAACATCATCATATTGGAAGAGTCGCAAAACTTTTTAAACAAGTGGGTAAACCTTTATGAATTTACAGTTTGGGAGAAGATCAACGAGTCAGAAAAATAAATATACATCCATGACTTTTGATGATTCCTCCAGAAACAAAATTTGATTTTGAAGTTTAGAAATTCAACCCTAGATGGGCAACGCCCAAGATGGTGACAATCAAATAGTTGATGTTCGCAAGAATTTCAATCAGTCGGAGTTGTGGCTGAAGATGCACATCATATTGTCTAAAACTGCAGTTTCGTGAAAAACATGAAATTTATGAGATGAGTTGTCAAAAAAATGTTGTCCTATGAATTTCAATGATTATACCTCATAATGTTTACTTCCCAACAGTAGTTTAATATAGTTGAACTGTTTTCACACGGAAACATTGCAAGTAGGTATGTTGGCGTGGAATATGAAAAAAGTGAATTTCAGAAAAAAATAGTAGATGATCCCTTTTCTAAATGATTTGTTCAATTGTACTTTTATTTTACACAATTTCTCACATATGAATGAGAATTCAACAGAAGAGAAAACAGTAGAATTGAAGATGCAGAAGTTAAAAAAAGGTTAAAATTTACAAGTGAGAAGCACTAGATCAACAAGAAATTGAATTGACCAATTAAAAATGATTATCAATTCTACAAGAGAAGGAAAAAAATGTATGGAATGGTAGAGAAAGATGACATACGTTGGTTGTAACAAAAATAGTGGCAACACTGCTATAGAAGTGAAACCAGATGGAGTTAATTGATGTAACTTCTGTCACATGCTAATATACGTCTGATCTATCTTACAGTAAATGGACTCGTCCGTACATCTCAAAGCGCATGTGCTTTGGAGAGAGAAAGTTAGTCTCCTCTGAGTTGCCACTCTAAGCTGATGTGTTTCGTCATGTTTACAAAGCAGGAACAGCAATCTTGGTTGAAAATTTAATGTGCTATGGCTATACAGCAAGACAATGTCATGAAGGTCTTGTGGAAGCATATGGGGAGATGGCATTACCATACAGGACTGCTCGGACGCACACGGCACACCCTGTAGCTGATCTGTACCATCTCTGGGAGTGGGAGGTGCTTTTCCATCTACCACATTCACTGGACTTGTGTTCTGTGATTATGATTTGGTCCCTAAGATGAATGAACCATTTCGTGGCATTCAATTCCAGACTGTTGCCGAGATTCTGCTGGCATTAAGGTGGTCAGTCAGAAACATCAACAGAACAGGAGCTGCTACAGGGATAACGACTTCCACATTACTGGCAACGAGTAGTAGACAATGCTGGGTACTCCATTGAAGGGTTGTAGAAGTTTCACAGGTCTGTCACTTGTATACAGCAAACTCCCAATTATCCGTGCGTGTATTATCCGGTTTGCTGATTATCTGTGCATGACTCTTCTTAATTGTATTTTTTAAAAAATACTGTATTTTGTATTGTTATGAAACAATTATTATTTTAAAGCATGATAATGTGAACTGCGCTTAGAAACTAGCACAATAGAGTAACCTTCACTCACAACCCCCTCCCCTGATGCTTTAAACAGTACCAACCAACATTCTGAGATTACAGTACAATTTCGGAAATTTCTGTTGTGAGTCACTGAAAGTTTGTTGTTGCAGTTTAAAACCACGGATATGCTGTGTCAGTGGGTTTATCGCTGATTAGTAGTGTGGTCATCGCTGGTTATAAGTTTGGACATTGGTGGTTACTAGTGTTGTTGTCGCTGGTTACGACGGCCATTTTGAATAACTGTTGCAACTGGAGTCGTCATGACAGGAAATAGTCCCACTTTTTTTTTCACATTTACGAGTAAAATAAAATAGTGATAATTAAATTTAATATAACATTTTATGAATATTTGTTGCATTTAAGTAGTGTTAAAGTGGGTAAATAATACATTTCTGATCAACTTCCACGGCGCCGAATAACTTAATTGAATTATCTGTGTTTTTCGATTTTCTGTGCATATCTCGGTGCCAATTAACACGGATAATCAGGAGTTTGCTATACTAGTAATAAATAAATTATATTATTTTTAGTCTGATCATCTTACCTCAATATTAATGTTGATTTGTTCTTGGACATGTTTCAAAATAATTCTGTTTTATCGTCAGCTTGTCCAGACTGGTTTGATTTACGTTGCACACCCTGGATGTTGATGTCAACTCCATCCTGTGGTTGGCCAAAGTTTGGAGGTTCTTTGGTCAACCACAGGATGGAGCTGACATCAACATCCAGGGAGTGCAACATAAATCAAACCAGTCTGGACAAGCTGACGATAAAACAATTGTTTCGAAACATGTCCAAGAACAAATCAACATTAATATTGAGGTAAGATGATCAGACTAAAAATAATATAATTAAAATAACCTCAAAATACCACATCCTAAAATTAAATAATAAATAAATAGTTGCCACTAATTATATTATTTTTGGTCTGGACATCTTACCTCAATATTAATGTTGATTTGTTCTTGGACATGTTTCAAAACAATTCTCTGTTTTATCTTCAGCTTTCCCAGACTGGTTTTATTTATGTTGCATTATGTTGCACCACCTGGATGTCGATGTCAGCTCCATCCTGTGGTTGGCCAAAGAACCTCCAAACAAGGTCACCCTCCATCGGAATATCAAAATTCATAACTCTGTTTCCACTATTAAAGTTACAACCTAAGTATTTGTCGTAAACCTCTAGGAGGACATAATGAGAGGATGATAATGACAAGGACATGTCTTTCTGATTGATATCTGGAGGAATTCACACCAGATAAATTCATTGCTATTAATAGTTTATGAAGACCTCTTATTTCAAGCACATTTCAAATTGTTTTTATTTGTGTACAAAGCACATATCAATACAACTTAATGTATATGTCAAGAATAATCTTTGACAAAACAAAAGAATTACATGAATAATTAATGACTTTATAACACTGACACCTCTCTTATGTTCATTGCACCACATTTTTCTTAAAAACTACATCAGAGGTACAGAATTTACCAGCTAAATTTAATTATCAATAATTCACAATATTGGTATGAAATGCAGGGGTTTATTTAAAATGAGTACGTAGCATTGTTATTAACCCTTTTCCTTCCCAATATTAGGCTATATCTATAGTGCGCTTTGACCAAAAAACCGTCGTGTGCATCGGCATTACCTCAAGCGTAATTATCTGATGACGTGTGATCAAGTGGACAAATGATAGCAATGGCAAAATTAATTAGAAATATTATAACAAAGATGATTAACACGAGAAAAATTCTAATCACACATACCCCCATCTATCACAATTTAAATGATGTCACGAGATCCTAAATTATAAAAAAATACTTTTGTTTTTGTTTTGAAGTAATGAACTTACAAATGGACACACTTCATGTTATGTAGCTTATATTTCTCTCCAAGTCAACAGACATCACCAGTTTCTTTAATTATATATTTAAATTGTTCAAACACTTTTTTTCAGTTAAATAACAATATTCTTAATAAAGACATAACATTGATTATGAGCATCTAGCATTTAAAGCGTTTTTAAAAAAAGAGGCAGCATTAAAAAATGCTTAATGCAACAGATGTTTCAACTTTTTTTAAAAAAATTGCAACGTGATAGAAGGAAACAAGAAAATTTGCTCTACATGCAAACAATTAGCTATGAGAAATATTTAACAACAAACTACATTTAAACATTTTGGTTTTTGCTTCTCATACTTAATTTTTTTTGGGTAACAGTTCCTGAATTTTCCCTAATGTAAAAAGGCCCGCTCCTTCACTCACACACACAGACACACATCTTAAGCTGAAATTCGATGCTATGAAAAAAAAATTGACATGAATATGTATTTATATTATTATTCCCCCTCCCCTGAAAAAACTTCTCCCCATCCATTAAAAAATTAAATTTATAATTGTGAATGAATATTAATCACTAACTCGAGGAAAGAGAATGACCAGCTTCGGAACTGTAGGTCTGATGGTGTTCCCTAATTACAAACAAGCAACTCATTAGTTATCTTTGATTAGAAATCAAAGCTTTCCATATTTCTATATTAAACATTAATACTGCCACTTCCTAATGAACAATGAATGCTTAAGAGACAGGCAGCTTTCTAATTATTAACTAGTTAGTTATTTTGACTCACCTCATATTTCTTTATTTTGATGCTTTTGTGTGACATTGTCGATGCTTTCAACTGTTGTTTTGCAGTAGTCCATCCTGTGAGCTGATTTCTGCACCCTCTGCTGGCTGACCGATGAACTTCCAAATCAAATTTTTCCACAGCGAATTGCAAAATTCATGGTTCTCTTTTTATTTTTGCAGATGTAAATTTTCTCCCAAATTGTGAGTTCCTTAGATTTTTCTAACTGTTTTAGTAATTTGGCCTTAGTTTCAATTCTGTGTTTTTCTGATCATGCGTGTGCAGCTATTGCAGATTTTTTTTATTTCTCCATTTTTAACATTTCCAAGGTGTTCTTTCATCTTATATTTAAGTTCCTTAACAAGAACAATATTGTATTCAAGTTCCTTAACAAAAAGGAACTTGAACACAAGATTGAAAGAACGCCTTAATAATGTTAAAAATGGAGAAACAGAAAAATCTGCAATAGCTGCACATGCCTGGTCAAAAAAACAGAGAATTGAAACCAAGGCAAAATTAATTAAACAGTTAGAATAATCTAAGGAACTCAATTTGGGAGGAAATATACATCTGCAAGAATAAAAAGAAAATCATGAATTATGAAATTTGCAGTGAAAAAAAAAAATTAGATTTGGAAGTTCATCGGTCAGCCAACAGAGGGTGCAGAAATCAACTTACAGAAAGTATAACAGCAAGGCCAAGGCAACAGTTGTAATGCATCGAGAATGTCGCACAGAAGCGACGAGACTAGTCTGCATAAAAATCAAGAAATATGAGGTGAGTCAAAATAACCAACTCATAAATAATTATAAAAGAAACCTCATAGTGTTATTTCCTACAGCTTTCTGCTTGTAATTATCACCACTGCAAAACCGACTCTGGTCGATTCACTTCCCAATTTGCCACTGAAACATTACAGTAACCCTACAAGTACAGAAACACTTAACACACACAGGGGTAGGCAGTCCAAAATTTATTACAAATTATCACTTAAAAATTTGTTTAACTTATGTACAAGATACTGAACACAAAGGAGGGAGATACAGTATCTAAACAAAAAAAAAAAAAAGAGAAAAATGAAGTAATATTTTGAAATGAAAGAGTAATTTGTGCTGATGTTACAATAAAGGTTGAAAGGAAGGGCTCTGAAAAAACACTGAACTTTTTGTCCACCACTAACTGCTCTTGCAGCATTCATTGTGTGCATTGTGGTTGTCTTAGTCCATCTTGGTCTCATCTTCCTATCATATTCTTTTCTTCTCTTTTCATTTTATTGATCTTTCTTCTCTTCCTCGGCAACAGGCTTCTTGCCAATAGGAATTGCAGCTTTCACTCTGTAAAATAAGATTATGTAATCACTCATCAAAATTAAACTACAAAAAAAAATATTTAAGCAAACTGAGTGTACATCTTCAGCTACAACTCCGACTCGGAGTTATGGCTGAAGATGTACATGACTGTGTTTGAAATCACGATATCATGGAAGCATGAATCCTATGAGGTGAGTTGTTTAAACAAAATGTTCTCCGATGAATTTTAATGATTATACCTGATAATGTTTACTTCCCAACATTAATTTAATATAAACTGAGTGTACATACACACTTCATTGAAACTAAACATTTAAATTACAAGGGAGAATCAAATATAAACAGGCCTTTGTTTTTTTTTGAAGAGAAATTTTTTTTCTCGCCTAGACCGGGACTCGAACCCGGGACCTTTGTTTACTGCGCATGCGTAGAGTGTGATATGAGTTGGAGGCTTTTACAGCAGGTGCAGTGGAGTCTCTGGAAAGGGACCGCGGCCTTGGGAACTCATTTTGTTTTGTTCCTCAGTTGCTGTGGAGATGTTCATCAATGAAAATGTCAGTGCAGCTGAAATTCGCCGTCGGTTACGAAAATTGTAGATAGTTGAGGAAGACGGTAGTATACAAGGTAAAAATAAATAATATTTTAAACAAACTAAAACAACATGCTGTATTAGAAAACCGAACTAAAAAATGAAAAATAATTTTATTTTCTAAAACGCTTGGGATAAAAGTAAAGTGATCAACGAAAAAATAATCTCCAACACATCTAGAATAAAACTAGAGTTATCTACAAAAAAAATTTAATATCAAAAGCGTGGGGTGCTCTATATCAATTAATACTTATATTTGATAATAAACAGATATTGGTAAAAAGTAAAGTCTCTAAGAAGAAAACGTAAAAACCATAAAAAGCACCCAACACTTTTGATGGTAAAATTATTTTTTTTGTAGATAACTCTAGTTTTATTCTAGATGTGTTAGAGATGATTTTTTTGTTGACCACTTTAATTTTTTTCCCCAAGCGTGTTGGAAATTAAAATTATTTTTTTATTTTTTTGTTCGGTTTTCTAATAAACTATTATTTATTTTTTAGTTTGGTTATCTAATAAAGCGTGTTGTTTCAGTTTTTAAACTATTATTTATTTTTTAATTTTTAGTTTAATTGATTGTCATAAACCGGAATCCCATGACAATTTAACTGCTTAATACTTTTCTAAAAAAAAAACCTCCAGCCCGGATTTTAACCAGCAACCTATTGATTGCTGAAATTATACACCGCTACAGTCCACCACTCTACTAACTGAGCTCTTACAACGATTGTCCAAGAAGTCGATAAGTCCGCAACCTATTACACAGGTTTTCATTTTTTTGATTTTCCGATGATTCTGGCCAGGATTAAAAAAAAAGAAACTATGAAATTATTGTATTGCCATGAATCCTTTACAAGTATACAAAGTTTCAAGTCGATCCAATGTTTTTAAGTGGATGAAAATCGTGTTCAAAGATTCCATTACATAGATACAGGTTCGTTACATAGACAGATACAGGTCAAGCTAATATAAAGCGTGTAAAAATATATAATTTAACATTGTTATAACCTCAACGGTATAAAAAATTATCAACTTAAATAGTATAGATTAATTCAAATGTTCGAAATAAAATGTATTTAATTCATAAAACGTTTTAATACAAATACAACAAAAAAAAATTGCATAATTGAAGATGCGAACCTGCGATCTTCATTAACAGAAACAGTGATCGCGTGCTTTACCGCTGAGCTAACGGGACACGTAGAAGAGTCCTCAGTTCATGCCACATAACACAGTAGCTCAGGGACTGCACGATTATGACTAGTTTCCTAGTTTGAACCCAGCGCTGTGCCGAGTATGGCCTAGAAGAAATGTGTGTTCAAGAGATGACTCATTTTTTTTTTGTCGAAGGGTGTACACTATGTGTCACTCAATTAAACTTCTGTCATTTAAAACAGCATTAGTTGGCAAATAAAGTTGTTTTCTTTCCTTGTTGCTACTGTTTTGTTTAAAGGATGGGGAACAAAAGGCAGTAAGAGGAAAATAAAATTAAAATACTTCTTCGTCTTTATCATCCAGGGATTAAGCCTGTTGACTCATTCCAGTTTCATGAAAGCTACAATTGTTCAGACCATAGAGAAACTTCGAATAGAGGGGAAACTGAGTACAGTGACATCTAAAAAATTTCGGTCGTTTACGATGAACTACAATGAGCAAACTACAATGGTAGCGCTGTTTCGTAGTAACAGAATATGTAACTAAATAAAACAAATGCAAGGCACACGGCGTCGTTCACGGCGTGTTTAACGGTGTTCACTCGGGATTATGGGAAATTAGCCATTTTGTAAATTTTAATTTTTAACTGCTATCCTTTCGTTCTATGTAGACGGTACTGTAAATTATATATTATCGAAAGTTAAAATCATTACTTAGATTTTATTTTACTCTAATTTGTAAGTAAATTCAAGCTTGTTTACGTTTTTAATGTGAATCTATTTTCAAAGATAAACCTACTAGAAGTGATAAAATTCTAAGATTTGTTAGGTTAGGAAGAGTCACAGAGTACAGTGTACAGCCATTTCTAATAAACATTTTAAAAATGTGACTTTATAATGGACTTCAGATGTACGACATGGCTAAGGTTCTTTAATAAATATTGTATAAAATATGTATGTGAAAATAAGGGGGTAGGTCAATTGTACATATTTATTAAAAAGAGTTCATAATGCATGTTTTTAAATTTTAATAAACGAAAATAAATTAACATGTTTTATTTATTTCCATTCTTCCTTTCTGTTAAAATTAAAGAAAATCTTTAGGTCTGAGAGGCTGGGTACAAATAATTCCATAATTTAAGATTAATTAATACGTTATTTATTCCTATAAAAGTTAAATTCCATGATTATTCACCAGATGGCGTTATATAATTATAATTCATAATTTTACCACCAGGCAGTGCTGAATTTCATATTAGTACCAGAAAAAGAACCGAAAAAATTTAGGTGTCGTTAGTTGTTCTACACTAGCGCCGCTTATGGCATGTATGCGAAACTTGTCCACTTTCTTCTCTGGTACTCTGTGGTTCAGACCATCATCTGTGTGGGCATCCAACATTTCTCCTTCGGTGTGGTTTATAATTTTGGAAATCTTCCTTCTGGCATTCTATCAATATGTTCTTTCCAGGCATTTCCATATTTAATTATTCGATCTGTAAGTTTCAAAATATTCAGTTCCTTTTCTTATCCAGCAGAGTATATCCTGCTATTGTGGAATGCAGGCTTTCACGGCCGGTAATCATAGTATTAAAATATTCCGGGCTATGTGGCCATGGTCTATAACTGGCGTTTCTTCCAGACGTTTCTCGCTCAACTGCGGAGGGCATCTCCAGTGGCGACGCAGTCGAGTCTACGACAGGGAACAACAGTTTGAAGCGCTCGCCACTGAAGATGCCCTCCGCAGTTGAGGGAGAAACGTCTGGAAGAAATGCTAGTTATAGACCACGGCCACATAGCCCAGAATCTTTTAATACTATATCCTGCTATATTTCTTAAAAATCTCATCTCAACAGCTTTCAATCTTTGTTGTTGTCTTTTAGTGATTGTCCAACATTCCGATCCATACAAGAATACAGGAACAGCCATTACTTTATAAAATTTAATTTTTTATTATAATACATTTGAGTTAAAAACCAAATACAATAAAATAATTTCACTGAAAACTATGGGAATTGTAAGATTTTCAAGTTAACTACAAGTGAGTCATAACAGGAAACCATAATAAATCATGATAAGAAAGAATTAGTGTTTACTTATCCCTCATGGAAGCTAAAACTAGCAGAGATAAGACAGTCAATGCTAACAAATTGTCCAGCACCTACAAGGATGTCCATAGATCATGAATAATCAGTTATCTCAAAATATTCACTCACCCTAGTGGGGACAATTAAACAGCTACCGTATTTGCTCGCGTAATTTGCACACCCTTTTTTTAAGGGATTATTTTGAACTTTATTTTTGCATGCACATTTTAGTTAGGGTCTACATTTTCTTTTCAGTGTAGTAGGGATTTTCCTTCCCTGAATTCCATTGCCAATTCTTACATTCCAATGTAGGTCATTTACTAGCAACTGAACTACCTGCTTCACTAAGTCCCGCTACTTTAACAATGCTTGCCCTTGGTAGAGACAAGTTTTATAAAAGTAAATACTGGTATTTCAGTTCACTTTCAACACTTCTAATGTGCACTTGCATTTATACAGTATTTCAAGATGGGAAAGAAAAATAACAATTACAGAGCATCATATAGATTGAAAGTGACAAGTTTTGCAGAACATTTCAGTAATTGTGCAGCAGAAATGAAGATAAATACTGTACTCTATTTTGTATTATTATGAAAAAATTCTTTATTTTTAAACGTGCTACTATGAACTGCACTTAGAAACTAGCACAATAGAGTAACCTTCACTCACAACTCCTTCCCGTGATGCATTTAACGGTACCAATCAACATTCTGAGAATACAATATAATTTCGGATATTTCCGTTGTGTAAGTCACAGAAAGTTTGTTGTTACAGATTGAAACCACAGATATGCTGTGGCAGTGGGTTTATCGCTGGTTAGTAGTGTGGTCATCAGTGGTTACTAGTGTGGTTATCGCTGATTATTTGTTACGGCTGGTTATAAGTGTGGATATCAGCGGTTACTAGCATAATTGTTGCTGGTTATGACGGGCATTTTGAATAACTGTTCTAACCAGAGTGGTCATGACAGGAAATAGTCCCACTTTGTTTTCATATTTACAAGTAAAATAAAATAATGATAATTACGATTCACACCAAAATACATTTAAAATAACATTTTATGAATATTTGTTGCATTTAAGTAGTGTTAAAGTGGGTAAATAAATTTCTGATCAACTTCCACGGTGCCAAATAACGTAATTGGATTATCCATGTTTTTCGATTTTACATGCACATCTTGGTCCCAATTAATACGGATAATCAGGAGTTTGCTGTACTAGTAGAATATAAAAGGAGAAATGAATGACATCTATGTTTGGGCCCAGCCATAGACACACTGCATTTGTGTCTGCTAAAGCTTTCGTTACGTAGCGTAAATACGCGAATAAATCCCTTTGTTGATTATAAGGGATGGTACGTTTTGAAACACGTTATGATTATTATAACCTGGAATAGAATACTTGATGTTAGAATATTGTTGAACTTTTATAGGAAAAATTACTATGAGGTGTTATGTAGCAGTAATAAGTAGTATAATGCAAAGCTTCCCGATTCCTGACTACCTTCTCCTGGCCATCTAATTTCCTGTAAAGCGATTATATCCAAGGGCAATTTATCTAATTCTCACGTTAATACCTCTAGCCCCCCACTATTGTATAAAGTCCTATGTTCCTAGGAACATGTCCCTGTGTTTGAGCCTTTGGCATAGATTCCCTGAAGTAGAGTCCCCTAAACCGGGAGAAAGAGAAATCAAGGGGGAACTATGTGGACTTCTGGAAAAATTTTACCCCAGTGGAACCCATGTCTGCATTTCTTGCCGGTTGTATTTTTACATTGTAAGATCATCACTCTTTAGACCAAGGTACTTTTTTCGTCTGGCTTATCACATTCAACCAGTCCGGCATGGGTAACCCTATCAGCAGCAATGCTACCACCGGCATTCAGTTGGTAGACCAAGAATGAGGTGGGAGAATAACATTGAGGGAAGTAGGTTATACAGGGAATGATCAGAAAACAGTGCAGGATAGGGATGTATGGAGAGTTGTATCCACATGGCCATGAACCTACAGGTTAAATAGTGCCAGTGAGTTCAGAGTTAGTTAGTTAGTTAGCAGTAATAAGTAGTAAAATATAAGCAACCTATACTAAAGTACATGAGGATTAATGAGAGAATCGATGGGACGAGGAATTGGGAAAGAAGATCAGTAGTTCACATATTTTTAGGGCTTTACTGTTAGACACCAGTCTCTACTTTACGTTCACTTACTTGGATGTGATATCAGCAATTTTGCTTCGGACAACATCAAGATTCTGGTCAATCTGCGACTTGTTATTCTCATAAACTTTGGGCAGTGTGAATAGCGCCACAAATGCTGCAAAAGAAAAAGTTTATTAATTACTTTCTCATAGAATCATAATAACCAGTCACAAATTTTGTTGGCTTAATTCTGAACGCAACAAAGTAATATTTTTCAAGCCAGGGGTACCAGCTTCATACAATGAAAATATATATTATGATTAAATTAATATTAAGAAGCTAAAGCTGTTACTATGATTGAAATAAGTATATTAAAGTACACTACTAAATTATTGTAATCAAATGGTAAAGAGAAATTTTTTTGCCTGAACTGTGTATTTGTGAATGATGATTCATAGCATTTAAATGTGGGACCAAGACAGTAAGGTAAAGGAAGGATTTATGCTTGGATGGGAAGGAAGCCTGGATTAGCTCAATGGTTAGAGCATCAGCATGGAAAGCTGAAGGTTCGGGGTTCGATTCCCGGTTCAGGCATAAATTTTCTCTTTACCATTTGATTACAAAAATTAATTATAAATTATGAATTAAAAATATATATTACACATTACCATATGTACTTTATTAACAAGTTTTTTTTAGTCTAGAAATATCTTACCTCAATTTAATGTTGATTTGTTGTTGAACATGTTTCGATATATTCTTCTATATCGTCGTCAGCTTTACAGTCTAGTAAAGCTGACGATGATGTAGAAGAATATATCGAAACATGTTTGAGAACAAATCAACATTAAATTGAGGTAAGATATTTCTAGACTCAAAAAAACTTCGTAAATTAGTGAGTCATTTTTTAACACCTTACCTCATATTTTATGTTTCTTCAAACACGGGAACTAGTTTTCGAGAGAAGGATCTCTCTCATTTTCAACTGACATAATGTTGGTTGAAAATGAGAGAGATTCTTCTCTTGAAAACTAGTTCCCGTGTTTGAAGAGACATAAAATATGAGGTAAGATGTTAAAAAATGACTTATTAATTTATGAATTAAGAACCTCATGTTATTTGCCATATTTAACTATCAAAAAAACTTGATAAAAAGAACCTCAAAATATTACTTCCTAAAATAAATAAATAAATAAATACTTTATTAACTCTATGAAATATTTCATCCAATAACAAGTTAAACGAATAAAAATAAATAGTATGTTACGATGCAAGGTTGGGAAGTGGTTTTTACAGAATCGAGGAAGATTTCCGAGATTCTGTAAAACACTTCACAAACGTGCATTGTACATTATTTTTTGTGCGATGGTGTTTTCAAAATAATGAATAACAGTAAAATAATCATCTTCATTGAAAATATTTGCGTTCATTATAAACAATTGAGTAACATTAACAATGTGGGTAATGTTCATTAGTTGAAACAACAGGAGGCCATGAGACCAATTCAGTGATAAAATGTCAGCAAGAACGTATTTATTGTTTTATATGCTTTCAAATAAAGTTCAGTTCATTTAAAATGCAGTGATTTGTTTAGTATAATGTATATTAACACCACCTTTTGGATATTTGTATATACATTGTATGTAGTATACATAGAGAGCAGTGGTTTTACTTCCGACACATGTGTTTACTTTCATATTGGTTTTATGGTCCTTTGAGTCTAGTCATAGCCTCTCCGTTGTTACGAGTTTCTAGACCAAGTTAATTTAGTTTCACTAATTTTCTGTAAGATGTCATAAGTAGCATATGGTCAACATATTGACCCAAATAAGACATTTAGTAAGCAACTAAGATATTATTGGATGAAGAATGAGTCATTTTTTATATCTTACCTCATAGTATACGTTTTCTTAAACACGGAACTGCAGTTTTCAAAAGGAAAAATCCCTCCCATTTTCAACCAACATTACGACTAGTGAATTTTCGTTGGAATCTCCATCTATATGTTGCCATCTGGTGTTGAATTGATGAACTTCATCAGGAACTTCAAAATTCATTAATCTAAATTTGTTCTTCTGAATATATATCTCCTCTCAAACTGTCAATTCTAAAGGTTTTTCCAAATGTTTTAGAAGTTTGGGCTCTTTTTCAATTTCATGACTGTCCAACAAACTATGTGCTGCAATAGCTGATTTTTCAATTTCACCATTTTTAATATTTCTAAAGTGTTCTTTTGTGTGAGTGTCCAAATTCCTTTTTGTTTTCCCTATGTATGCTTTATTGCAGTCTCTACAACTAATTTAATAAATTCCAGATTTTTTACTATCTGGGATGTTCAATTTCATATTGGTCCTTAATAGATTACCAAGCTAAATTTATTTATCGGCACCAATGTAATATTGAATTTCTTAACATTTTTTTGAAATTTGTAATGTATTTCAGGATGATAAGTAATTTTCTTAAAATGTTTTCCTTTCATAAATTAAATTGGAGAATCATAAAATTGAAAAAGAAGCCCAAATTTTAAAACATTTGGAAAAACTTTTAAGAATTGACAATTTGGGAGAAGATAATATATTCAGAAGAACAAATTTAGATCCATGAATTTCCAGATTCCTGATGAACTTGACCTCATCTGAAAGTTCATCAAATCAACACCAGATGGCAACGTTACTGATGGAGATTCCTATGAAAATCCAGTAGTCATAATATCGGTTGAAAATGAGAGAGACCCTTCTCTTGAAAACTAGTTCCCGTGTTTAAAGAAACATAAAATATGAGGTAAGATGTTAAAAATTACACATTAATTTATGAATTAAGAACCTTGTAATGTTATTTCCCATATTTAACTATGAATGTTCTCTTCTGTTTGAATCGAAATGCAGGGTGGTGTAACCTTTTATGTTGTCTGAATTTGTTTAATTTATTTTCTTTCCAAAACCATTTCCCAAAACCATTTAAATTAGCTACGTTCAAAATGTGATTGTATTCTTTCTTAAAATCTTCTTCATTTAGTGGAACATTTAATAATCTATATACACTTGTGTCCAAAAGTTAAGGATAATTAGTTCATTTGCCGACTTATTATAAAGCATTTGTCAGAATAATACAAAATTTGGTAAGGGTATGTCACAGATAATTAGAAACATGGCACAAAAGAAACAATGGCATGAATACGTCATTTTCACAACAAACGAAAACTGCATTTCAGAATTCGAACATAAAAGTTGAACAACAATGGTTCAAATGATTAGTATGGGGTGTGATTACCCCTGACAGCTACACAAGACTCACATCGACGTGGCATGCTAGTGATGAGGTTGTTCAGGAGTTCGATGCTCAGCAAATTCCACTCCTCATGAAGAGCAATGTGAAGGTCTTGAAGTGTCCTCGGAGGTGGCTGACGAAATGCAATTTGTCTCCCTAAGGCATCCCATGCATGCTCTATAGGATTCATATCCGGAGACCTCGCTGGCCACTCCATCCTGGCCATTCCTCCTGAAGAAACTCATCCACCAGTTGTGATCTGTGAGGTCGGGCATTGTCATCCATGAATATGAATTCTGGACCCACAGCTCCCCTGAAAAGTCTTACATGAGGTTCCAGGATCTCTTCTCTATACCGCTGAGCATTAACAGTGCCACCTGCGAAGATGTGAAGCTCTGTGCGTGCATTCATCATTATACCTCCCCATACCAGGAGACCACCGCCACCAAATGGATGTCTTTCCATGATGTTCATGGGGTTTGTAACGAGTTCCTTGCTCCCTCCAGATAGTTACGCGATGCGAATCACAGTTCAAGCTGAATCTGGACTCGTCTGTAAATAGCACGCTGCTCCACTGATTTAGAGTCCAGTCGCGATGTTCCTGACTCCACCGTAAACGTGCTCTCTTGTTATCAAGGGTGAGTGGGACGCACACTACAGGCCGTCTAGCATACAGACCAGCAGCTCTTTTTATAGACAGTTTGTCTGGATACTCTGATACCTGAGGCGGCCGCAAGTTCTGAACTCAGTTGTCTGGCAGACATTGTTCGGTTTCTTCTTGCAGTTAACGCAAGATATCGATCCTGCTGAGGATTTGTAACTCTTGGACGACCTCCCACTGGTCTTCGCCTAACGTCTCCGGTCTCTTGGAACCGTCGCCATAACCTAGATATAACATTTTGTGGCACATTAAGTGCTATGGAGACCTCAGTTTGTGTCTGTCCTGTTTCTAGCCGCCCAATAATTCTACCCCGAAGCAGAGGGTCCAGATGTTGTCTTTGTGCCATTTTACTGCAATCTGTTCTTACACTACATCTGATTATATCATAACTCTCTTTAAAAATGAAGATTTATGGAACAGGGCTTAACTGCAAAAATGCAATTTTCATTTATAATTGCTATTAATTTTTTCATTGTTGAAGAGAGATTATAATTTAGTATGTAAACTAAACTAAATGTACTGAGAAACGTTTTGATAAATAATTTTTACTCCTTGCTCCTCTTTAAGCATTTTGATTTTCCGTTTTACAAATTATCCTAAACTTTTGGACATCAGTGTGTGTATATATATATCAAATTTGAAAATTGCATGTCTATGCGCAATATGATTGAAACCTGAAGACATTATATAATTGTCTGTATGAGTATCCTTCCTGTAAATATTGAATTCAATTCTTTGTTGTTGTTCATTCCTTATTATATACAGGCCCAAAAACGGGATTTGGTTATTCTTTTCTAGTTCCATAGTAAATTTTACAGATTCATCTTGAAAACTGAGTAATTTCAATGCATCTTCAATATATTTGGAATTTATCACAGAGAAAATATCATCCATATATCTATACCAACATTTAAACATCCAGGGATAAAGCATTGGTGATATGACACTCTAAATAACCCATAAATAAATTAGCGAACTATTAAAAGAACACTACAAACAAAAACAACAAAAGAAACAATACTAAAGTTTTATAAGGTAATGGCAGTTCCCATTGTGACATATGGATCAGAAAATTGGGCCATGAATAGATCACACAGAAGATTACTAGAAACGTCAGAGATGAAGTTCCTCAGGATATACTCTAAGAGACCACATTCCTAGTGAAACAATTAGGCAAGAACTCAAAGTGTTTAATCTAAATGAAAAAATACAAAGTTACAAACAAAAATGGCATGAACACATTTTAAGAATGGACTCTTCTAGGCTAACAAAGCAAGCACTGTTGTACCAGCCTCAAGGCTACAGAGATGTGGGACATCCTAGATGATGGGAAGATAAATTCTGAGAGGGGAACAGACCGATTACCTACCATGAAGATGATGATGATATATTAGCCAAAAACCATTTCTGGCTGCCACATTTTTGGCTCCATGTTGAGAAAACCAGCTATAACAGCTGGTGGACCTGACACGCTGACCACATGTGACCCCTACATTGGCAGAACGATCGTCTACCTCTATGATTAACACATGTACATGTATTACTTCCCTAAAGTTTAAATGGGAGCTTTGGCACTGGATTTCAGTGCCTTTCAGTTAAAAAGGCAGATAATTTTTTGGACATGGCATTTGTACATCACATGTTTCTCTGGAAGAAATTTAACTCTTGCACAGTGGAGATTTTCCATAAACACTGCATTGCAGTTAAAAACGATAGAATTGTTTCCAATTTTTTTTATTGATAACACTATAGCTCATCAATAGCTAAAAGGAAGTAAGAAAGAAAGAAAGAAAGAAGTTGACGAACAGAGGAGAAAATGGAACTTAACTGTTTTGTTTTTGGCTAGAAATATACATATATATTAAGAATCTACAGAGAAGCAATAGAAATTGAGAAAAGACCACATTCTATGAACACCTGAGATGATGCCCAAAGATTACCATCTACATGGAAAGCTGCTCTTGCTGCCTACCATGTCATCCCTAGAATAGCATAGAAGATATGGAGAAAACCACAGTTGGGCAACATGGAGTGTGGTCTACCCTTGGATGGGTGTATGGCTTTTGAAATGGACCACAAAGAAAACTCCATGTGTTTAAGTATATAAGACCTAAATCTTGGATCAGTGCATGGCTTCCGAAACAGACCACAAAGAAAACTCCATGTGTTTTTAACTATGTAAGACCTAAACCTTGGATGGGTGTATGGCTTCTGAAATGGACCAAAGTGAAAACTGAATGTGTTTAATTATATGAGACCTAAATCAGCGACTCATAACTCCATCAATTGTTGAAAACCTCATAACTCCAGTAGCCAGCACAGAAATATGTGATGCATAACCTGTTGAGAACACGGACTTCAATTTATATTGATAACTTGAATTCTGTAGTAAAATATGTGGGAACTATTGCTTAATTTTCTTAATTATTTAATACAGTTATTTGTTTATATATTATTTTTAGTCTGATCATCTTACCTCAATATTAATGTTGATTTGTTCTTGAACATGTTTCAAAACAATTCTGTTTTATCAAGAACAAATCAACAATAATATTGAGGTAAGATGATCAGACTAAAAATAATATAATTAAAATAACCTCAAAATATCACTTCCTAAAATTAAATATTAGTTATTTGTTTCTCCTGTAAAATTTGCCAAAATGGAGTTACGAGGTTTTCATTGCCTACCATCGATAAATATATTTACTTAATACAGGCTTTCCACTTTACGGCAGTTTGCCCTTGATTCCTGCTTTCCAGAGATTCCTATCTTCCCATTGTCCTTCTTCCATACCCCTCTTCAGCATGGCACCATATATTCCCTCATACCATGTTCATCTACTTCTCCCCCTCTTCCTTCTGCCTGGTACCATCCAATCTAACACATGTTTAGGCCACTGGTCTTCCGACATCCGTTGTACATGTCCATAGCTCTCTTTGTTATCCTTTCGATAACAGTTTCTTGTGCATCCATTTCTTGTCTGATATGTGTATTTCAAATATATTGTAGCCTGGATATTCTCATACTTCTCCGTAATCCATCCATTTCTGTCGCCAAGATTCTATTCTGCATCCTTTCATTTATTGTCCAGTTTTTTTTATCCATATGTAAGTATACTTTCTATTATCGTCTGTATAATCTCTTTTTTTTGTTTTTCTGGTCAAATTTCTATTCCATAAAAGACCATTCAGGGATCTAATCGCCTTCCTTGCACAATTTACTCTGTTAATAATATATTTTTCACAAGTACCAGATGTATCTATTATAGATCAAAGATATTTAAATTCTTCAACACGTTTAATTATCATTATTTATTTGTAGGTGGTCTGAATTTCCACCGATTACCATATATTCTGTTTTTGATATAAAAATATCATCACTCCACCTACCTCAAAACGATATATATATATATATAATATATATATATATATACACACATACATGTAAATATGTAGAGAAATTTTACTATTGCTTCCAGAATGGCAAGGGAAATGTGCAAGAGGAAATGAGGAACTTGAGAGACTCCGATGTGTACAAGCTCTTCACATAAGTGCAGAATTTCTATCCAGTCCTGGTCTATGTCATAAAAAAAAAGAAAAACAAAATATTTTATTAAGTGGAGTGTTGTTGTAACATGTACTTTTCAGTACACAAACAATCAAATTCAAATACAATTTTGCTCTCTAGGTAAAAGAAGTTAATGATTTTTTATTAGCAATACATCATCATCATCCATGCAAATATAATAAGGCCATATGGCCTGTTACGGTCTCAAAGAGGAATTTTCCATGCAGCGCTTTTTTGGACGTCCCAGCGATCTTTTGCCTTGGGGCAGTAACGAAGCATAGCTTTTGGAATTCTATGAGATGGCATTCGTTGAAGATGGGCTTTCCAGTTATTCTGGTAGTTTTGTATATGGTAGAGAATGGGTTCTACATCCAACACTTCCATAATTTTATTTCTTTTATTGTCCCACTTTGTATAGCTTACTGTATGGTGCATAAATTACATCTCATTTGCTGTTATTCAGCTTTCATCTCTTCTTCATATTGTCCATGCTTCACTACCATATCTTAAAAAACTGGTCTTGCGAGAACCTTATGAAGCCATAGTGACATGCATTTCATCACCTCTCCTATCCCCAACCTGTTCGTGGTGCAACAAATGAGGCTCTGAGGACCGAGTACTGGATCACCTTAATGTAAAGGAAATGCTACATTAATGGGAACCCCTCTGGGCCAGGCAACCCATTGGGAAAAAACTTTACATTTGCTTTCAAATCTCAAACCAAGCCTCAGATTAGCAATACATACCAATGATAATGAGGGTCATGCCATTAAACCAGGAGCCTACGTAAGTCAAACTCCAAAGCAGGACTCCAAATTTGATCGAGTCGACCAAATCCTCGACCAAGAAGAGTCGTCTGAGTTCCAAAGCAGCTGCATTCATGTGAGCTACTGCAATATCCGTCACTTCTCGTACTTTGTCCTGTGGCAGTGTCAGGTCCAGTTCCAGAATTTCCCTAAAGCATAAACATATTTATTAAATTAATATTGAGAAGCTAAAGCTATTACTATGATAGAAATAAATAAATTAATGAACACAACTAAATTATTGTAATCAATGGTAAAGAGAGAAATTTTTGCCTGAACCGGGAATCAAACCCCAGACCTTCAACTTTCCATGCTGATGCTCTGACCACTGGGCTAATTCAGGCTACATTCACATCCAAGCATAAATGGGACCAAGAGAGTAAGGTAAACTGTTAATTCCAAAGATTTTGATAGATGTTTCAAAAGTTTAGCTTCTTTTTCAATTCTATGATTCTCTAATAAACCATGTGCTGCTATTGCTGATTTTTCAATTTGACTATTTTTTTTATATTTTTGAAGTGTTCTTTTTTAAGAGTGTAAAAATTCCTTTTTTGTTTTCCTATAAATACTTTATTGCAACCTTTGCAATTAATTTGATAAATTCCAGATTTTTTATTATCTGGGGTGTTAACTTTTTCATTGTTAATAGAAGATTACCCAGGCTGGAAAATATATATATTAAAAAAAAAACATTACAACCATGATTTTTGAGTTTCTGGATGAACCAAATTTGATTACAAAGTTCTTCAAATCAACACCAGATGGCAATTTAGAAAATGACTGGCATAATGAAGAATCAACAGTCATGACAAGTTTATTAGAGAATCACAGAATTGAAAAGAAGAAAACTTTTGGAACATCTATCTAAACCTTTGGAATTAACATTTTGGGAAAAGATATACACTCAAAAAAACCATACTAGAACCATGAATTTTGAGTTTCCGGACGAACCAAATTTGATTACAAAGTTCTTCAAATCAACACCAGATGGCAATTAGAAAATGACTGGCATAATGAAGAATAAGTCATGACAACAGCTGAGGATGGGAATGATGTTTCCCGATACTGCAGTTCTGTGTTAAATAACATAGATGTATGAGATAAGAAGAATTCACGATTCATTTGATTTTTATTAAGAAAACCTCATAATGTAAAAATTCTCAACTTTATTTTATGAACTCTTTCATGCTACAAATGTTGTACCACCAGTTCCTGGAGAACCTTTCATGCAGTTGTACATAAGTTCTACCTTCTTTTTTTAAAGTATCTTTAATAAAATTTGGTGGTACATTTCTTGAAGCACTTGGTAAGGGAGACTTCTAATGATCAACACTTTTGAAATTCATATTAAAGCACCGTTGAGGTTATGTAATAAGATGTTAATTATATTTTTTACCTGGTAAGTCAGTCGTCCTCAACTAAATTATTAATCTTCAAGTTATTCTAATATAGAGGCCTTTCGAAAACAATGTTTCATCTTCTGCATTTTAACACCATCAGTTCCAGTTAAAACACAGAAGATGAAACATTCTTTTCAAAAGGCCTCCATATTAGAATAACCTGAAGTTTAATAATTTAGTTTGAGGACAACTGACTTACTTACTTACTGGCACTATCAAACCCATAGGTTCATGGCCGCATGGACATAAGTTCTCCATACACCCCTATCCTGAGCTAATGCTTTCCAATCATTGCATGTATAATCTACTTCCCTCAAATCATAGTTAATGTTATTCTCCCACCTCATTCTTGGTCTACCAACTGTGCGTTTTCCCTCTGGCTTTCCTACAAGAAGCTTCCATGCAAGTCTTTCATTTCCCATATGTGCAACATGTCCTGCCCATTGCAGTCTACAAGACTTTATTGTTCTTATTATATCTGGCTTCCTATAAAGACCATGTAGGGACAACTGACTTACCAGGTAAAAATTATATAATTAACATCTTAACCACTAATGAGTTGATAGTACAGTCCAGTTCAGGTAACTGTAGCCATCTTGGTGAATTCTAAGGTGCGTGGCACAAGGTAACATTGCCAAGTGAGGGAGGATCCAAACATATGAAAAAACATAAGTATTCACTAACACAGAACTAGTAGATAAAACAATTCAACGTGTAGTAAATATTATGCTTTCAAAACTGAGTGTAGTTGCTAGCAGTACCTGCAACTCACCCTCCCCTCTTACCGCACCATACAACATAGACACCTCAAATATGGCTACAGAAGCCAGAACTGAACTATACTGTTATATTAAATAAATTAAATTGTGTAATTCTGAAGTATTAAAGATAAGTCTCTTTAAAGCAATTTTATACACATAGGGTACCACGGGGCATTTTTGCACACTTTAAGTATTTTGTGTCTTCTTGGAAACCTTTGGAATTTTCAAGGATAAATGACTACTTCTTTTCAACACCTGTCTGTCTGGTATTCAGACGTCATCTGTTTGTTTCAAAAAAAGGTTCTGAGTTGCTGTAAGAGAAACTTTTGTCAACCACAGTATGTATTATTGAGCCATATACCTGCTTGAATAGTTTATACATCTCACTGTTTAAGCTATAATTTTTATATAGATTGATGTAAATCAATAATTACTGTGCCAGTTTATAGTAAATGTTTGCAATTATCAGATCAGTTAATTAAATTTAGAAATTATAAGTGGTTATGAAATTATACAGCTTTATTATAATGTAGTAAATGGGGGCTATTTCACACAGAATAACAGGGGCTATTCCATACACTTCTTAAGATATTATTCTTTCATAAAAATGTGAGCAAACTATCAGAAGTTATTTTTTAAAATGTTACAGACGGTTCACACATATAAATCTAAAGTGGCTTACATGAAGTGGATAGAAGAAGACATGCAAATAAAAGAAACACACATTTGTCATATGAAGGCGATCCACTTCCACTTCAGCCAACAGTGAATGTGGAGGAAGATGATATGCCGTGTTCTTTTTTGTTGTGTAAGGTATTTTACAGAAAAGTCAAAATGAATGGGAGAGTGGATCAGATGTCAGAAATGTTTAAAATGGTTTCATGAGGTGTGTATTGGTGCCTTTGGCAAGAAACAATCCACGTTCGGTAAATGTTTGTAATGTTAAATGTGGACAGAATAGCCCCCTGTCTGTGCGAAAGTTCATAATGTTAAGCCACGTCATGTGTCAGATTTATATTTCTTGTTTATTAGTGTTTTAAATACTGTGTATACATTTATTGATGTCTCAGTAATAATAAATATATATATATTTTATTTTCCTTGAAAAATTTTTCCCGAAGGTTATATCACTTTTAATTTGAAATGTGTGAAATAGCCCCGGGCTACACTATACTCTGGGCCTAAAAAAGTTATGAAACAGATATTGAAAAATAAATCAATTCAATTTGGTTGTTACTTCACTATTTAACTGCTGATGTGATATCCAATTAGTTAATTTCTCTTAATGTTTCTATTATTCATTTCATACATCTTAATGATGGATCAATTATATTTGAAGAGAAAAATATACACTCAGACTGCGGTTTGAACCCAGGACCTTTCACTTTCTATGCAAATGTTCTACCGACTGAGCTACCTGAGCACACCATCCTAAATGCAAATTTTTCTCTTATCATTGTTAATTCCCGAGGGCCAAATGCTAACATCAGCTCAATCACACAAATGGTGGCTTCTTTTTTAACCCATAGCACCCATATTTACCATTTAATTTTAAGAAAATTAGCATATCCGAAAAACAATGGCTTATAACTTGTGATCTATCAAGAGATATCGAGTATGTTGTACACCATTGAATAGATCGTTCTCTCAGCTTTCCAACGGTATATAACATGTCGTGCCATCTATTGACAAAACTAAAGAAACACTAAGAAGAAGCTACAGCTGCTCAACCGGCTCACAGCCGTCTGTGTAAGAATGGGCTTCACTTGATCAGCCAGCTGGGAGCCGTCTGTGTAAGCCAATGGGTTAAGAAGACTTATTGGGAAATTTAAATGTTACTTTATAAAGCCAGTAGGGCTTCTGTCGATGTTTCTAATTTAACACATCTCACTGAAGGACAAATTATATTAGAAGAGAAAAATATACACCCAGACTGGGGTTTCAAACCAGGACCTTTCGCTTTCTATGCGAATGCTCTACCAACTGAGCTGTCTGAGAAACTCCAATCTAAATGCAATTTCCCCCCCCCTTATATACACTGTTAATTTCCGAGCACCAAAAGCTATGAAATCGTTGTTTTCATCTTGCAAATGGCAGCTTGTTTATTTAGAACATTTTTTTATTGGGAATTTTACATTAGATTACAATACATTAACAGTCCGAGTTAAGTATATCTTAAATATTGTAATATAAAGAAAATGGATGAAACAACCACGTGTTGCTATACCTTATCTGCTCTTAGAGTGATCCTAACAAACAAATGCCAATTGTATCCTTCTGCCATTCACGACACAATTACTGTCACATTGACAGGGAGCATGTGTGAAGTATATAAGACATGTGATCATTGAATGGGGTAGATACAAGAAAGCTGGTGAGATTTCTCACTGAAATTGTGAAATACATTTAAAATAACTGTTTTTTTACCACTAGTCAAAGGTTTGCCAGACTTGTGTTTTAAAAATTTAGATGGCGCTACAGCAACAGAAGACTAGACACCTTCAGCCATTTTGTTGCAAAAGAATCTATTAAAGCATAACTCAAATGCATCCTTCACTATTTTAAGTTGTAATTATTGATTAAGTATATTAACAAGTATACTCAGAGGACATATTTTTAATTTAATGAAGCGAACTACTTTTTCGCATACTCATTACTTCTACAACATATGTCGGTGTCCATAACCAATGAAAAGCGAGCAGGTCACATGGTTTTCTTTTGACGAGGATCACTTTATGAGTGGACAGACTTTAGAAGAAAGTTTATACTTACTTAAAAGGATGACCATCTGAAGTTTTTTGGACAGCCTGAAGAACATTTTTATAGATGCGGAAACTGATGGTTCCAGTGAGAAGAACCAGGGACAGGTATGCCACTACACTAATGAGTGAGAAGTAGGTAAGTGACAGCAGGATTCCCAACACAGTACCAAATACAATCCCCGACTTCTTGGGGTCACGCCAGTATACTAGCTCCACCACTGAAAAAAAAAAAAAGAAAGTAAATTATAAAAACTTATCTCAATTTTCTAATATCACACATCATACCCTTCATTCTAAAGTGTTTGTAACTCAAACCTATTATTTGTTGAAAATAGTTTTTTAGATTCTACCAAATAAACTTGTTGGAAGGGTTGTAGTTTGGATGTCCCTGTCCTAAGCCAAAAAGACATCTCAAGATCTTCAAACCTTCAAAATAGGTAATTTGTTAAAATACATGCAAGAACCAATTTGTTCATAACAATGTTTTTTTTGACATATATCACTAGAAATAACAGTACCAATATGTACGTCAGAATATTAAACAGCTTAGGAATCAATGACAGTTTTATTTTGTTTAGGATTTCAATAATTTTTTGAGATATCTCGGATAAAGTTTCCATTAAACATAGTGAGAAATTTTTCAGTGTCCCAGACAGACACCACACGCATGCACCAAAAAATGTGAAGCGATTTACAATATGGAATCATGCAATGCAACACCACACACATGATATTTAACAAACCTAAAAGCTAACCTAATGTAATTTATGTACTCTAACCTGTGAAAGAATGCTATGTCTAAAAATAAATAATTCTGAAGTACATACTCTATGTTGGCTGCACTAGAACATGTGCTAAAATCAATATTGCTGCCACGTCTTTATGTTACGTATGTAGTTAAATATCGTAGAAAAAATATTGAAATAATCGTGAGAAAAAATGTAAAATTTATTTTAATGGTGGAAAATAATTTGAAAATAAAACCCTGTTGGCGCATGCGTGTAGTGTCTGCCTGGGGAAAAAAAGATTTCTCACTGCTTCAGCCAAAGGGACAACTAAATATTACTATGGTATGAGAAACTGAAAATTAAAAAAAGTTGAGATATGCATTTAAAAACATATAAGTACCTAATAATTTATTATTACTTATATTGAACTTAAAATTTGTAAAATGTTTAATATAAGATAGGCACCGAAGAATGAATACAGCCTAAATAGGATAATTAAAACCAATAAAAATGAAAGAATTCAAGAAGAAAACAAATCAGGAATTTATCAGATCAAATGCGGGATTTGTGACAAAATTTACATAGGGAAATTTGAAAACAAGGGTGAAAGAACATCTTATAAATGTAAAAAATGGTCTTGAAAAACATCTAATTGATACAAAAGCCAGTCTAATTAAGTAAATAGAACAACAAAAAGAACTCACGGTTTGGGAAAAAAATCCACATTAAAAAAAAAAAAACATATGAACTCATACAGTACGAATCAGTATATACAATATCATATAAGTGATTATCAAGTTTAAATAGCTCTTGCTAGAGGCTATAAAAAAACACACAAACACTTGTATAAAGTATACTTTTTGCCTCACATGAATTCTTGTAAGTTCTATAGAATCGCAGTGCGCATGCGCGAGTTGCTGTAATGGTTAATGTAGCTTCCAGTAGATGGCTCTGAAGTCGGCATTACCAACTTTCGGAATAAATTCCCAAATGCTACAAAAATAAATGGACGTAAACTAACTTCCCATTTCCTAACCTAACAAAACAAATTACATGCATATTATTTAATAATATTATTATTTAATATTATATGTCAAGAGATGAATTCTCCTAAGTTCCACACAATCGCAGTGCACATGCCGAGTTGCTGTAATGGTTAATATAGCCTTCAGTAGATGGCTCTGCAGTCGGAGTTACCAACTACTGGGAATAAATTTCCAAATGCAAAAAAAAAAAAAAATGGACATACACTAACTTGCCATTGACGATTTTATTATTAATTTAACACTTCTCATTGAAGGATAAATTATATTTGAAGAGAAAAATTTTCGCCTAGACCGGAACCCTTGGCTTTCCGGGCCAAGTGCTCTACCAACTGAGCTACCGAGGCAAGTTACGATCTAGACGCAAATTTTTCTCTTATGTACGTTGTAATTCCCTCGTGCCAAATGCTTGAAACCATAGCTTCTATCTTTGCAAATGGCGGCTTCTTAGTTAAGAAGACATTTATTGGGAATTTAACACTACTTTATAGCCAGTAGGGCTTTAGCCAGGAGGGAATTACAACGTACATAAGAGAAAAATTTGCATCTAGATCGTAACTCGCCTCAGTAGCTCAGTTGGTAGAGCACTTGGCCCGGAAAGCCAAGGGTCCCGGGTTCGAGTCCCGGTCTAGGCAAAAAATGTTCTCTTCAAATATAACTTGCCATTTTCTAACCAAAGAAAACAATTTACATGCATATTATTTATTCCCAAATGCTTAAAAAAAATGAACATAAACCAACTTCCCATTTCCTAACCTAACAAAACAATTTACATGCATACTATTTAATAAACTATAAACTAATTTTACGTACACTAACACTAAATATGGTTTGAAATTATTTTCAAATGGTGGCAACGTTGGAACAACATGGGAAAGTAGCAAGTAAGTAATGTATCCACAATCATGTTTTACGTAAATATATAAATATAAAATATTGTAAAGAAAGCTTGAAGATCATTGCAAAATGTTTAAAACAGTACAAAACGTGTTTACAATTGTTTAGTGCATCAGTGGCATAAGAATGTAAGTGTAGAATTGTGACCGGCATATAACTTACCTCACCCCTAATTTTATGTACACTAACTTGTCCCATCGGAATCTAACAAAATGAAGTTAATTTCTTGAAATATGGTTTGGAAATATTTGCGAATGTTACATTAAGCAGTTGCGCGTCTGTAGAACTATATTCACAATCATCATCATCATCATCATCCAGGGATTAAGCCTGTTGGCTCGTTCTGGTTTCATGAAAGCTACAATTGTTAAATTGTTCAGACCATCTTCTGTGTGGCCGACCAACATTTCTCCTTCTGCACGGTTTATATTTTAGTAATAATTTTGGAAATCTTCGTTCTGGCATTCTATCAATGTTCTTTCCTGGTACTTGTGCAAAATTTTCGATTTTTTTAAGCCATTTTTCGAAAAATTTGTGCATTTTTTCGGATTTTCGAGTGCATCAAAATATCCTCTATATTAGACTTAAAATAGTCTATTTTAATATATGAGTCTCGTTCCTAAATTTAATTATTCGGTCTGTAAATTTGAAAATGTTTAGTTCCTTTCTTACATCTTCATTCCTTTTCTTATCCAGCAGAGTACATCCTGCTATATTTCTTAAAAATCGCATCTCAGCTGCTTCCAATCTTTGTTCTTGTCTTTTAGTGATCGTCCAACATTCTGATCCATACATCAATACAGGAACAGCCACTACTTTATAAAATTTAATTTTTGTTTTTTTTCTTGTGTTTTTAAGGGTTCTTTTAATAGTGCCACACATTAAATTAAATTTATTTATTTTGTCATTAATATCTTCAATTTTAACATATGATAAATTGATATTTAAAACTGTTCACCTGCTCTAAAATTTTAGTTTTAGTCTTTCAAAATTTTTAAATTGTAATTGGCACTTATTTTTTCCAAATATATATTGACAATATTTGTGCAATTATATAAATATTTCCAATATTTAAAAATCATTAAGAAGTGTTTATAAAATGGTTCCAAAATTGTTTAAAAAGTATGAAATGTGTTTAAAAGTGTTTAGTGCAACAGTGGCATAAGGATGTAGTATGAAAAATTGTGTGGGACAAACAGTGAACCTAAGCCAAAAACTTTAAACGCATTTTTCTCGGAACTTACATAATGGTGCATAGCAGGTTGTTGTATAACGCTGCCCAATTGTTGTTTTTCTATTTTCTTAAATTTGAATTTATATTGGAGGCATAGCCCCTTTAAAATAAATTTATTTTAAGGACACCCAGTACTTACTTATTTGGATTTGAAAAACCAACAGAATCAGTCATGGAATATATACAAAAATACAAAAACAATGGAAATCTCACGTAAGAAGAATGAACATAACAAGAATACCCCGTCAAATCTTAAGTACCAGCCACCAGGCAAAGAGATCTTTGGGCAAACCCTTCAAACAGACTATCACATGAAAGGAAGAAGAAGAATCAATTTTTTTTGTTAAAAAAATCCAGGAAGGCCTTTTTGATCAATGTGTAATATTTTGTCGATTTTGGGCATTTAAACACACAAAAATTTATCATAAGTAATGCCACGAGTGATTTCCAATTTATCTAGAGAATTTGGAAATCAAGAGTGGTATTTGTTAGGACTATTTAACGAATAAAATTAAGCTCTTTGCTAAAAAATAATTATTTGAATATAGTTACCGGTTTTTAAAATATTTATATAGTTAATGTAAACGGCGATGTTTGAAAACAAATTAGAAATGTGAGGTTATGTATATTCACTGCTACTCGATCATATTATTTATTGTCAAATAGGATCACAATATTGTAAGAATGCACTCTAGTGGAGAAATAATGAAACATCAAACTATTATAATCAACATTATAGGTTAATCATTTATATTTTGAATAAACAACTCAGTAAAATCACTAAATCTATTTATTATTTGCTATATTCAATGTATTTGTTGGAGAAAAATAATGGTCTAACCTGTTCAGAATATTAAAAAAGGAGGAGCTTTCTATATCACAAAAGCAGGAGCTGATAAAGAGAAATCGATAAAGAGCGAGATGAAACATGACTGTCATTGGTGTAAAACAACATTCATTGAAAAGTGATTGCTTATTGACTACCATTTGCGACATGAGTTAAATAGTCTTTAAAAATAGTGTCTCTGTGTTCTGCTAATGTGCACATTTTTTTTTTGCATTTTCCCATAACTTGTATTTTTTTTTTAAATATTTTGGTAAACTTTTCTCTGAAACTTTGACAGATAGGAGAATATTTTTTGGCATTAATATGCAGTTTAAACAGCTCTATAATAATTTATCTCTGTGCAGTAGTGTGATAGTGTTTGAAATAAAAATAAAAAATTTCAAAATTTTTAACAAAAATAATTGGTCATTGAATTTTTTGAAATAAATCACAATCCATATCTGAACACAAGCAAACCTTATTATTGTCAAATGAACTATGGAAAAATAACGTACTAAATTTTGAAAACAATTGGATAAGTAGTTTTTGAGAAAATTATACCAAGACAATACTTTTTAAGAAATTGGATTTTTTTTTTGTATTTTAAATTACTCATGAAGAAATGTCTAAAAAGTTAACCAGTGTCATTATGTTCAAGAAGACTTGTTTAATTAGTGACAATTTTCATGCACATAACTTAAAGAATAAGCTGAAAAAATGATCTTTGTATGTTGCATATTTTTAACCAAATTGCAAGGAATTAGTACCCTTAAACGCATTTTTCTCGGAACTTATATAATGGCGCATAGCCGGTTGTTGTATAACGCCGTCAAATTGTTACTACTTTTCCATTTTCTTAAATTTGCACTTATATGGAGGCATAGTGGCATAACCTCTTTAAAAGAAATTCCTTTTAATATATATATATATATATATATATATATATATATATATATATTTATCATGTCATACATAAATATAATTCGGTAAATATATTTAAATATAGGTCTCTATATTTAAGAAAAAATTAGGGCTCCAAAATTTGTTCTGATCTCTATTAGTTTCGTAAATAATTATTTAAAAATTTGTTCTGATCTCTATTAGTTTCGTAAATAATTATTTAAAAATTTGTTCTGATCTCCATTAGTTTCGTAAATAATTATTTAAAAAAGTATTCTACCTGTCCCGATGCAAGTATAAATTCAGTAAAAAAGTATGCTACCTGTCCCGATGCAAGTATAAATTCAGAGTATTTAGCGATATGATGTAACATGAAAATAGTATCAGATTCCGGCAGGAATTATATAGTTTTCTTTTCATTTCACTTTCATTGTTCTGTTAATGAATCGGGAAAAGTACTAGCACGTTGTCTTAAACGAGCATATGGTGGATTAATTCTAAAGATACACCACGCTCCCTTGTTAAACTTCATTCTTAGCCTTTTGAAACATTCATTATTTCGTTTCAATCTTAATATTATGACTATTTATATTAATTGTATAATTATAACTCACTTATGTTCATTCTCGCTGGACGTATTCCAACCCAAACGTGGCGCATACAAAACTAAATTCACATCTGCCGAGAAAAGTTTTGTGGGTTTTCATGTTGTCCTTGAAATAGCAGCCGGTAAACAAAAGATGTTTCCACCCCCTCTTACTAGTATATTGAACGAAATGGCTTACCCGGACCCCTCTCCACGTATTCCTGAGATGGATTAGTTTGTATCCTCGTGCGCCGAACCATGTTCCTTTCAGCTTGTCTGGCAAAAAAGAGAGCAAAGAACTTGAGTCGATTCACTGCACTGCACACGAGGCAGACAGGTGGTGGAGTCCGGTTTTATATCTCACGTGACTAGCGCCAGCTTCAAAAAACACTGTGGGTTACTGTTTTATTATTATTAGTCATCATCATAAAATCAATATTTATATAGTAACGGCTCCAGAACTTATAAAATCAGGGGAGAAAAACTGAACACGCGCCGGTTGCTTAGTATAATTTGGGGAAAAGAAGTTCTTGCAGATGAATGGAAAGAATCGATTATCATACCAATTTATAAGAACTATACGGGCATCTCATTACTTTCAACTTCGTACAAAATTCTAACAAATATATTTGCAAGCAGACTTACTTCTTATATTGATGACATTCTAGATTATCAATAAGGATTTAGAAGACACAGGTCTACAATAGATCAGATTTTTAGTATAAGACAGATTTAAAACATTAACTATACGTAGACTTCAAAAAGGCACACGATTCAGTTAAGAGGGAGAAGTTATATAGTATCCTGCTGGAGTTTGGAATTCCTAAAAAGTTAGACTTATACGAATGTGTCTAAATGGCACTAAGAATGGGGGCGTGTAGACAAATAGTTTTCTGATACTTCTGAAATCCACAATGGATTGAAACAAGGAGATGCACTATGTCCTCAACTATTTAACTCTACTAGAGCATGCCATCAAATCTGAGGACGAAGAAGGCCTACAACTCATTGGTATTAATATGCTGTTAGTATATGCTGATGATAGCGAGGAGACAACCGGGCAAACACGCACTATATTGAATAACGCTATGAAATTGGGACTGGAAGTAAACATCAATAACACTAAATGTATGTTCACACACAGAAATACATTATAAAATGGAAATTGACAGCTAATGACAAATGAGGGAAATTTTGAAGAAGTGGCTGATTTCAAATATCTAGGAACAATAATTACAAATAGGAATGAGATGCACAAAGAAATTAAACATAGGCTCAATTCTGGAAATGCATGCTATTATGCATTAAAGGGACTCTTGTCCCAACTCCTTTAAAAAAATGTTAAACTGAAAATACGTTACATAAAACTATTATTCTTCCAGTAATATTATATGGATGCGAAACGTGGACTCTTACTTTAAGGGAGTTTTTGAGAATAAAGTTCTTAGGAACATTTTAGGGCCAAGAGAGATGAACAGACAGGTGAATGGAGGAAACTACATAATAGTGAGCTTCATGACATGTATAGGAAGCCAGATATAACAAGAACAGTTAAGTCTCATAAACTGCGATGGGCAGGACATATGGCACGTATGGGAGATGAAAGAGTACATGGAAGCTTCTTATAGGAAAACCAGAAGGAAAACGCCCAGTTGGTAGACCTAGAATGAGGTGGGAGAATAACATTACACTAGTCTGCATGATATCAGATGACTGGAAACTAATGCTTGATATTAGTTCATTTTTTATGCTGATTTCAGAGCTGTTCTTAGTTTTATTCTATCGCGTACCGTTTTTTCACAATGGCCTAACCTGTTTTCAAATATTTATTGGTGAGGGTATAATATGTGACAGAAGGTAATGAGGGAAATTTGTCAATTCAGGTCTCCTCTAAGCTTTTAGGTAGGCACAACTGCTGCTGAAGTAGTTATTGGATGACCTTGGAAATGTTGTTCATCTCAGACACTTGCATTATGAATCCATCCATAGTAATTCTGCCCGAAGGCAGGTCCTTCACTGCAATCATAGCATTTTCATGCTATGCTTGCAGCTTTACTAGGGAATTGTAGGTGTGTTAGCTTCCCGTTGCTTTCCACACCGGTGAAGAACGATGATGATGGCCATATGATTTCGGGGACCGTTTGGGCCTTTAAGTTTTTCTGACATTTGTCTTACAGTAATATAATGTACGGTTAAAAACTATAATATAGTTACCTTGTAGGTCCGTCTCCTCAACTTAAGTTCTTTTAAAACTCTGTAGGCCTTTCGGGACTAGTCCCATCATCAGCAGAATGCATTACGTCCGTTCTTGTTGACCCTTGTTGAAGCATGAATTTTACTAGTATCGATTTGTCTTACAGGTGAGGAAAAACCCCGATAAAAACCTCACCCAGAAAAACTGCCCCGACCGGGGATCGAACCCGGGCCCGCTGCGTGACAAGGCAGCACGCTACCTTGAGTCCACAGCGGTCGTCATTTTAGCTCTCTAGTGTGACTGCAAGTATGACAATACCTGCACGTAAACGTGTCTAAAAAATCCTAGCGTATTATGCTACATTTGTGGAAAGTGCTTAAGCAAAGAACTGGTATTACAGACTTTGTGAAAAAAACTTACTGTGCTTATTTTAAAGTGAAACTTGGTGACCAGGATAAGGCGTGGGCGTCAAAGAAAGTTGGTGCTATTGCGTTGAGAGATTAAGATTGTGGACAAAAAGGGAAGAAACCATGCATGCCTTTTGCGATTCCTGTGGTGTGGAGGGAGCTTAAAGACCGCTTTAACCACTGTTACTTCTGTTTGCTTAATATTCAAAAATTAAAAAAATAAACAAATTGTATATCCAAGCATCCATTCAGCCATTAGGCCAATTTCACATGGAGAAGAGCTGCCTGTCTCTCTTCCTCCAGCTGTTTTAGAGAACCTGACAGAAGATGGTGTTGATAGTGAACTTGATGCAATTGTAATATAAAAGTGTATTGTATGAGAGTATACAGTTATAATGATGTATTAGTTATTAACAAAAATAAGTGACGTCACATAAATAATAAGAACAATATGAGTAAGGCCGCATATGCAAATGGTAACCAGTTCCCTATCCTTTTATTTAAATGTAACAAATTGAAATCATTTTTATGTAAAAATAATGTATAATATAAAAACTTACAATTTATATTAATGGATGTAGAAATAACATGTACTCTTAGCCAACGTTAAGCTATATCAATGTACACAGCTTTATTAGTCATAAGAGGTAAAGTAAAGTAGATGACTGTGAAAAAGTAAATATTATTAATAAAGTTTCAAATGTTGCATGAATTGGACTTTAAACTTTTCTGAGTGATATCTGTGTTACGTATGTTCTGGAATAGTCTATGATTCAAACTGACTGATGTAATTTTATGTATAAATACGGGACAGTCTTTTAACTAAATCAGACAGACTTAAACATCTTCAACGACCCCCGTATCTGTCTCATTAGAGTTTTCTTTAAAATAGATCAGTCGTCGACTACGTTATTTAGCTAGCTGTTTCCTGAGTTGACTTAGATTTGAACCCCGAACCTATTCAACCCAGTAAATCAATCCTTTGAATATTTTCATAAAAACCTAACTTCAAGACTCAATTCATAAACCTTAAACTTTTTCTAATACTTTAGAAAAATCCTACCTAATCACCTTCCAGAAATTACTCCCTTCACGTCACCCAGATGACTTTCTCATTACACAATCACTGACGACGATACTGATGATGTATATCAGCCTGAAGACGGCTTTACTCCACAACGGTTCTCTCAAAGTGGTCTTAGGGTCGCATGTTTGGACGCATTAGACAGTAAAATGCCTTCTCTGCTGAGCAAGTTGTATGCTAATACGATTTTGCTTACTCAGAAATCTGTTCATGCGATAATAATTGGTTAAATTTGTAAGCTACCTGCGGAGGTAGCTTAAATGAGCAACTCAAATTAAAATCCCGAAGGGAACCGATGTACTTTGCTGCTTTATCCAACATTTATCCAAGATGTCGGACCTTGAAGACTTCGATCATGTTTTCGGTATACACGGAGAAGAGGAATTTGATAGAGTCTACCAAAGAATTCAACTGGAAGAACAGGAGAATCGGCGTAATATTGCGTGTCGCAGACGTGTTTGTATACGGTATTATTTGCGGGATGCAAGCATAAATGCATTCCTCTATAGCAGACGAAAATAACGGAAGTGGTTTTATCGCTGAGAATTCTGGGTAATTCGTTGCCAATATTACGAAAACGTCGACTCTCGTGCATGACCGATAAGTCGGCCGTTAATTCGTTCTCAGCAATTGCTCACGGTGAATCAGCTCACTAGTGATTGGAAGTAATTTGAGTAGAGAGTAATGTTCTAACATACGACCCTTAATGATCTAGTTCGTGATCTGAATTTGCCAAAGGAATCTGCACAACTACTTGGCTCACGCTTAAAAGTAAGAATCTCCTGGAACCAGGAAGCATTACTCATGGTATAGACTGAGAAAATAACTAGTTCCTTTATTCTCACATAATGATTGCTTGGTTTACTGCAATAACATAAACGAGTTAATTCACTTCTATGCCATTGAGCATGATCCTACTCAATGGAGACTTTATATAGACTCATCTAAGAGGAGTCTCAAGGGCATGTTAGTATATAATGGGAATGTGTATGGGTCAATTTCCATTGGTCATTCAGTTCAGATGATGGAGACATTCGAAAACAATAAGTTGCTATTAACAAGTATCCAGTACGAGGAACGCAGGTGGCTAATCTGCTGTGACTTTTAAAGTTATAGGAATACTATTAGGGCAACAAGCTGGTTTAATAAAAATATATGTGAATGGGACAGTCGGGGAAGGCAAAAACATTGGATTGTGAAAGTTTGGCCAGAGCGGAGAAATGTTATGCCTGGAACTAAAAACATCATACATGAACCATTTGTAGACACTCAAATGTCCTGCTTCCACAACTACACATCAAATTGGGCTTGATGAAGCAATTTGTAAGGGCTCTACCACAGGATGGTCCTTGCTTCAATTACTTTTGTAAGAAATTTCCATTCACCACACAAATATTGAAAGCTGGAATTTTGTTGGTCCGCAAATAAAGAAACTGATGAAGGTTTTGAAAAAACAATGAATGAGAGAGAAAAATATGCATGGACCGCTTTTCGATCTGTTACTGAAAACTTTCTAGGGAATAACGAAGATCCTAATTACAAGGCAATTGTGGAAAATATGTCGGCAAATTTAAAAAAAAATTGAGTTGCAACATGAGTGTGAAAGTTCATCTTCTATATTCCCATATCGACTACTTTCCCCAAAATCTGGGACATTATAGTGAAGAGCAAGGTGTACGTTTTCACCAGGATATTAAAGGTGATGGAGAGGAGGTACCAGGAAACATGGAATTAAACTATGATGGGCGACTACTGTTAAATGTCGAAGAGAGAGAATAAAATTTGAGGAACTTCAAGGAAGTCAAAGAAGAGAAGGTTTCAAAATTGTTTTGTTACAAGGTAGTCATGAAGCTATTAGGACAGTTCTTTACCGCATTTTTACCGTGTATTTAACAAAAAAGAAGTATCTAGTGTGAAATGAAGTTTGAATATATTTGTGCTTATAGTAGTTAAAATCGTGAAAATATAAATTCTTATTTTGTGTAAAAACCTGACATGATAGACAAAAATGGAAATAATTTCTGGAATCAGTATAAAAAATTGATTAAAAAACACCTGTTTCAAATAAATGATCTGAGAAAAAGTTTTAAAATGCTGACTCGTGTTATCGACGATTTGAGGGAAGTAGATTATACAGGAGATGATTGGAAAACATTAGCTCAGGATAGGGATGTATGGAGAGCTTATGCCATGAACCATGGACCATGGGTTCGATAGAGCCAGTGAGTGAGTTAGTTAAGCAACACAGGTTTCTTGGCAGCTCCGTGGCCCAAGCGGTTAGACGCTCGCCTCTCACCGCTGGGGTTCCGAGATCGGGTCTTGGTTACTCCATGTGGGTTTCGTGGTGAACGAAACGGAGCTTGGGCAGGTTTTTCTGGGGGGGGGGTTCTCCCATTTTTCCCTGCCACAATTTCATTTCACAATTTGTCCTTACTCATCCATTTCGTTCATCTGACCCTGTGACAGTGCGTCCGGCGTGGTCGGCCGCCCCTTGTCATTCACAGACCTCTATATGTAGGAAGCTTCGTCTCATCTCATACCTTAACCCCACCCACAGTTGGACACGAGTTGAGAATGTTCATTTTTAACACAGGTTTCTTCGATCAAAATATCTTCCAATTTTTTTACAATCCATACATCCATTCTTTCTTAATCTCTTAAAATTCTTCGAACATTCAACTTCCTATGTCAATATAGGTCTTCCTTATATAGCTTCTTTCAGGCAAACCCCTACTCCTAATGGACGGATTTCACTGATTTTTTGGAGAATACCTTTTTAGTTTTATTTCAATGCCACATACCTAGTATGAAAAATCGCTGCCTTAAGAACGATTCTAAAAATGTCCAATTTTTCAACCTTACTTTTTTAAAATTGATTGCTACATTGGGGCCACTAGAGATAGTGTGTCTGTGTGTGTGTGTGTATATATATATATATATATATACGTATATAGTCCACCGCCGTGGTCTTGAGGTAGCGTGCTGCCTTGTCACGCGGCGGGCCCGGGTTCGATTCCCGGTTGGGACAGGCTCCTGGGTGAGGTTCTTTTCGGGTTTTTTCCTCACCTGTAAGACAAATGTCAGGAAGCTTAGGGCCCAACGGTCCTGAAAATCATCCGGCCATCATCATCCTTCACGGTGTGGAAAGCAACGGGAAGCTACCACGCCTTTAATTCCCTAGTAAAGCTGCAGAGCATAGCATGAAAATGCCATGATTGCAGTGAAAGACCTGCCCTGGGGCAGAATTACTATGGATAGAGATATATATAATTATAATTATTCACATGACAGTTTTATACCTACATATAGGCCTATTTGATTATTTTACACATAATACATAGATGTATATTATTATTATTATTTTTAACGGATGAACTGATACCAGATGTTGTTATCCAAATGCTTAATCTAGGGCAGAGATGGGGAACATGAGCACTTTAGAGCGCAAACAAATGCATTCCTACATTAGAAGATCTATTTGCAAGGCGAACGACAACAAAGCGGGCAGTAATATGGCAAACGTAATAGCAAGATATGCATTTCGCGAGAAATGATAAATTGATTACTTATTACTGAATTTTCAGGTATAATTAGAAATAGGTATGTTAGCAGTAATATGTTAATGTGCTTTAAGTGATGTTAATTAAATTTAATTAATTAGTAGCGAAACACGGGCTCTTACTTTAAGGTAGGAAAGGAGATTACGAGTATTTGAGAATAAAGTTCTTAGCAAAATTTTTAGACCAAAGAAAGATGAACACACAGGCGAATGGAGAAAACTACACAATAGTGAGCCACATGGTCTTTATAGGAAGCCAGATATAATAAGAACAGTTGAGTCTCGTAGACTGCTATGAGCAGGACACGTGGCACGGATGGGGAATGGAAGAGGTGCATAGAAGCTTCTTGTAGGAAAATCAGAGGGAAAACGCCCAGTTGGTAGAACAAGAATGAGGTGGGAGAATAACATTAGCTATAATTTGAGGGAAATAGATTATACAGGGAATTATTGGAAAACATTAGCTCAGGATAGGGATGTATGGGTTCCGCGCCGTAGCCGAGTGGTTAAGGCAGGAAGCCTTAGTGCAGAGCTACGGGACTTGCGCTGGTTCGAGTCTCCATGGGGAAGAAATTTTCTCACAGTATTTCGGCCAGTATGGGACCGGTGCCCACCCAGCACCGTGAGGCATTTGGGTAGCTACAATAAGTAGCGGCTCCAGGTTGAGAAAACTATCTATAACGGCTAGCGGACTCGAAATACTGACCATGTCACCCCTACACTGGCTGGATGATCATGTACCTCTGTGATTGACAATGTGGATGTGAGGCCAGCAGCCGGCTGGTAGGCTACGGGCCTTCTAGGCCTGTCGCGCCAGGAGAGAGAGAGAGATAGAGAGAGAGAGGGATGTATGGAGAGCTTATGTCCGCGCGGCCATGAACCTATGGGTTCGATAGTGCCAGTGAGTTAGTTAGTGTTATGTATAATAGTATTATATTATTTTACACGTGGAATGGTAAGAAAGCACTTGAGATATTTTGCAAGCCATATAGTTGTAATATTTAATTTAATATACATGTGAAAAATGTGTAAAGTAATCCCACAACAGGCCCGGAGGCCCTTGGGGTAAGTAAAGTATTCCCACTACAGGCCTCAGGAGGCCTTTGGGGTAGTAGGAGGTTAAGGCTCCCACTATTTCTAGACAATCGGCACTTGATGTCAGCCGGGTTGTCAGCCCTGCGTGACGGCCGCCTTTACCCCAGAACAAGCGTCTGGTACTCATTTCCGTTAGAGGCTGAGTCGACCCCAGGGCCATAGTGCCGCCAGAAGGTTTGGGTCAGTTTAAAAATTCTGACCCCACCGGGACTTGAACCCTCGACCTTCCGGCTTGTAGCGCAGTGCCTTAACCACTACGCTACGGCGTGCCCCGGCCCTTGGGGTGGTAGGAGGTTAAGGCTCCCACTTTTTCTAGGCAATCGGCCCTTGATGTCAGCCAGGTTGTCAACCCTGCGTGAATGCTGCCTTTACCCCCAGAACAAGCGTCTGGTACTCATTTACGTTAGAGGCTGAGTCGACCCCAGGGCCATGGTGCCGCCAGAGGGTTTGGGTCAGTTTAAAAATCCTGACCCCAACGGGACTTGAACCCTTGACCCTCCGTCTTGTAGCTCAGTGCCTTAACCACTACGCTACGGCGTGCCCTTGTGAGAAATGAGTGCATTTATTGTTCCGCCATTCTTCAACATTTCCTTTATCTATTGTTAATTCTAAATTCCCATTTAATAATGTATTTTAATGTGTAACCATATATTTAGTTTAATTGACATTTACTTCCAGTCCTAGTTTCTTAGTATTGTTTAATATAATGCGCTTGTTGGTTTTTAGTACTTCATCATTATCACCTAATTTCTAGGAGAGATAGAATAAGGAATGACAAAATCAGGGAGACATTTCAGACTAAAATGATTTGGACATTTAAAAAGAATGAAAAAGAAAAGATTACCACAAATACTTAAATCTCGAGATACAAGGAAAACGACCACGAGAAAGATGGATTAACCAAGCGAAGAAAAGTCTACAAGAGATTGGGAAGAACTAAAAAGAAGCAAAGCCGTTATGTCCGTTATAAATGCCGCCTTCGCCACAATCGGTATTTTATTGTTTCAACTTGTCATTCGTTGCAATCATTTCGATTGAATAACACGTGTCTCTTCTGCTTTGTTCCCAATTTATGTCGAGTAAAAGGAAACAAAACTAGTTCCGAAGCGGAAAAAAGTAGTGTTGCCGCTTAGAGTAAAAATATAAATGTTTGCCCGTTTACGCGCTGGCGAGTCGTTTGCATGTATGTCACGCTGTTTCGATGTTAATGAATCAACTGTACGATTCATCAAGAAATCCGAAGGCAAAATAAGGAATTCTATCGTCGAATTCACAGCTAAATATCAAACTTAATTGAAATACCTTTTAAAAGCGGCAAAACAGGATAACATAATAAATTATTTAAGCCCTTGCCTAAGCCTAACAGTAATCCATTCATAGTAATTCTGCCCGAGGACTTTCACTGCTATCATAGCATTTTCATGCTATGCTTTGCAGCATAGCATTTTCATGCTATGCTTTGCAGCTTTACTAGGGAATTATAGGCGTAGTAGCTTCCCGTTGCTTTCCACACCGGTGAAGAATGATGATGATGGCCATATGATTTCGGGGACCGTTTGGGCCTTAAAGTTTTCCTGACATTTGTCTTACAGGTGAGGAAAAACCCCGATAAAAACTTCACCCAGAAAAACTGTCCCGATCGGGGATCGAACTCGGGCCCGCTGCGTGACAAGGCAGCACGCTACCTCGAGACCACAGCGGTGGACATAACAGTAATAATTGATACAAACTGTTCAAAATCTGTCATTAATTGACTTTATTTTGACTATTTAACTTATAGACCGATAATCGTGCCTCTTCCTGTTGATAATTGTGTCTATTCCTGTTCGTAATGAGAGACATATACGCAAATTAACTTCTTTGACATTGAATAATATACGATCGATATGGTACGATAAGAAAACAACTTCAAAAATTACAAAAAAAAAGTTCTGTTGCTCTAAAAAAATTATTAAATGTTGTATAATGAATTTGCATTATTGTTAATAGTTATTTCTCACACAATGATCTGTTATCGATTTGTTCCAAGCCCAAATAGATTAAACAGTAAAGATATGCTATTTATAACTATCCAGCCGGCTTAGAAACCGCCTGGAAGTAAGATCGGAATACATAACCTCAAATTTGGTAAATATTAAATATTACAATTATTTTTAGCTTCTGATATTGTATTATTCGCAAAATAGTTACTCCAAATCCAACGCGAGGTTGAATTTTCATTAGTCAAAATCACAACCTCTTGTTAGATTACTATTGACTATTTAACTCATGTCCCAAATGGGAGTCAATGACCAATCACGTTTCAATGAATTCTGTTTTACAACCAATCACAGTCGTGTTTCACCCCGATATTTATCAATTAAGTTTATCATATTAAAGAAAGCTCTTCCTTTTTAATATTCTGAACAGGTCATAGCATGATTTTGTAGTGACTGACTCTCTAAGAAATACGTTGAATATAGCAATTTATATATTAAGATGTAAGAATCATGGAATGCATGTAGCTCCCAGATTGTATATATAATATTATAATGTATATAGAGTGCACGAATGTAACCAGATAACGCTTGCGAGATATAACAAAAAAAATTGTAGCAATTGATTATACCACAATAAAAAGAAATCACTGTTTGCACTTTCTTAAACGTATTATTTCCCTGGTAATAATATAAAAATATAATTGACATATTTACATCATAGGACATCAGAAATTAATTAGTAACCTATAATGCTGGTTATATACCGTTTGATGTGTTTCATTTTTTTCTCCACTAGGGTACATTCGTACAATATTGCGATCCTTTGGCAATAAATATGATCTGGTTGCAGTGATGAACAAATGAAACAAACGTGATGTTGAGTGATTCCGGGTTCTGTGGCCGTGGTCCATAGTTGGTGTTGATACCAGACGTTTCGCCCTCAACTGCGGAGGGCATCTTCAGTGGCGAGTGCTTCTAGGCGTGTTTCCTGGTCGGAAGCTCTACTTAGAGTGAACGCTGCGGGTGTTGTATTGATACTAGTGGTGGGAGCAGGGTGAGCGGGCGTGGCTCTTGCTGATTGGCTAATGGTCGTCTCCTTGTTGTCCCTAGTGTTGATGCATTTATTTTCTAGTGTACGGTACCAGGCCTTAGACAGTTTAATACCTTCCTCTTTTCTGTTAATATTTTCCTTATGCTTGTGTATTTCTATAGCCTCTCGATATAATCTAGGGAAATAATAGGAAGTTGTGGCTAAAACTTGTGTATCATCGAATAGAATCTGGTGTCCATTCATAATGGCATGTTCTGCTACAGCCGATTTATCCATTTCTCCTTGTCTGCAGTTTCTTTTGTGTTCTGATAAACGGGTGGCTATACTTCTTTTTGTGGTCCCTATGTATGGTTTACCACACGAACAAGGAAGTCGATATACGCCGCAAGTGGAGAGAGGTGGCCGAGGATCCTTAGCTGAGCGAAGGCAGTCTTCTATTTTTCTTGTAGGTCTGTAAACTGTTTTTATGTTGTATTTTCGTAGGAGTTTTCCGATACGATCTGTGACTCTTTGTACATATGGTAAGTAGGCTATGCTGGTTGAGGGTGTGTTATCCATTCTGACGTGCTGTCTTCGTGGATGTATGGTTTGTCTTATTTCCTTGGATGTGTAGCCATTTTTCTGGAAACAATTGAACAGATGGTGTTGTTCTTGTTAAGGTGTTGTGGTTGGCATAACTTAGTCGCTCTGTCGAACAGTGTCTTAATGACACCTCGCTTTTGTCTTGGATGGTGGTTAGAGTCTTTGTGCAGATATCGGTCTGTGTGTGTAGGTTTTCTGTAAACTGTATGTTGAATTTCCCCATTGCCAGTCCTTATTATTTGAACATCCAGGAAAGGAAGTCTTCCATTATCTTCTTTTTCCATAGTGAACTGTATTTTGTTGTGTCTGCTGTTAAGGTGTTGAAGGAAACGTTCCAATTCTTCACTGCCATGTCTCCATACTACGAATGTGTCATCAACATAGCGAAACCAATGTTCTGGAGACTTGGGAGCTGTTTTTAGTGCTTCTGTTTCGAATTTCTCCATGAAAAAATTCGCTACTACTGGATACATGGAGAAATTCGAAACAGAAGCACTAAAAACAGCTCCCAAGTCTCCAGAACATTGGTTTCGCTATGTTGATGACACATTCGTAGTATGGAGACATGGCAGTGAAGAATTGGAACGTTTCCTTCAACACCTTAACAGCAGACACAACAAAATACAGTTCACTATGGAAAAAGAAGATAATGGAAGACTTCCTTTCCTGGATGTTCAAATAATAAGGACTGGCAATGGGGAAATTCAACATACAGTTTACAGAAAACCTACACACACAGACCGATATCTGCACAAAGACTCTAACCACCATCCAAGACAAAAGCGAGGTGTCATTAAGACACTGTTCGACAGAGCGACTAAGTTATGCCAACCACAACACCTTAAACAAGAACAACACCATCTGTTCAATTGTTTCCAGAAAAATGGCTACACATCCAAGGAAATAAGACAAACCATACATCCACGAAGACAGCACGTCAGAATGGATAACACACCCTCAACCAGCATAGCCTACTTACCATATGTACAAAGAGTCACAGATCGTATCGGAAAACTCCTACGAAAATACAACATAAAAACAGTTTACAGACCTACAAGAAAAATAGAAGACTGCCTTCGCTCAGCTAAGGATCCTCGGCCACCTCTCTCCACTTGCGGCGTATATCGACTTCCTTGTTCGTGTGGTAAACCATACATAGGGACCACAAAAAGAAGTATAGCCACCCGTTTATCAGAACACAAAAGAACTGCAGACAAGGAGAAATGGATAAATCGGCTGTAGCAGAACATGCCATTATGAATGGACACCAGATTCTATTCGATGATACACAAGTTTTAGCCACAACTTCCTATTATTTCCCTAGATTATATCGAGAGGCTATAGAAATACACAAGCATAAGGAAAATATTAACAGAAAAGAGGAAGGTATTAAACTGTCTAAGGCCTGGTACCGTACACTAGAAAATAAATGCATCAACACTAGGGACAACAAGGAGACGACCATTAGCCAATCAGCAAGAGCCACGCCCCGCTCACCCTGCTCCCACCACTAGTATCAATACAACACCCGCAGCGTTCACTCTAAGTAGAGCTTCCGACCAGGAAACACGCCTAGAAGCACTCGCCACTGAAGATGCCCTCCGCAGTTGAGGGCGAAACGTCTGGTATCAACACCAACTATGGACCACGGCCACAGAACCCGGAATCACTCAACATCATGATTACCGGCCGTGAAAGCCTGCATTCAACTATTAAATGAAACAAACGTTTCGCATTTGTTTTCAAACATCGCCGTTTACATTAATTACATAAATATGTTGAAATAACTATATTTAAATAATGCTTTGCGAGTAAACAGCTTAATTTTATTCGTTAATAGTCCCAACAAGTGCCACTCTTGATTTCCAAATTCTCTACATAAATTTATTCACTCCTCACTTCGTGACATCGTGAATTTATCGATAATTTGGAAATCACTTGTGGCATTATTTACGATAATTTATTTTATTTTTATTCTGTTAGCTTGGAACTATGCCCTATACAGATACCCACACAAATTACCATTCCATATTCGCGGCATGTTTGCGGAACGTATCCCCCGCGAATAAGGAGATTTTACTATAATTCTCCAGTGTATGGGAACGATTACTTCCAGCTTGCAATTGTGGGAGATAGAACGTATAGAGTAGGTCATAACTAAATATACGCTGAGCACACGGTGAATCGAGTGGGCATTCCTTCCTTAGTTGCTGGACGTCTGCCGGGACAAAGTTGTATAACTCGCGACCTTGGGTTTTCATCCAAACACTGCCATTTCATACAATACACTTAGTAACGCAAATTTAATATTACAACCAAAACAATACTTCTACTAAATTTCCTAGCCAAACAACAACCAACAAACAATCTATTAACATATTGATTGGTTATTTTACATGAAACCTGTATCAGTAAATTTAGCAAAGAATACTAAATCGTTATTTTCAGTTCCAAAATATATTGACTAAATATTTTTTTGCGCGATAGTGCGTTTTGTCGTACTTACAGCAATGGCGACCATGATTAAAAGTACAACTTCCTAAATTTCGGGGTTGCCAACTTAATAACTATATTATAATATGTAATATTACAAACCACATGTGGGAAGTAAAAGCACTGCCCTCTATGTATACTACGTACAGTGTATATCTAGTGACGTAAATAACAAATGACAAGACATAGAAATCACCCCTTTCACTTAGTTGACAAAAGACCCTGACCTTTAACAGGGGCAATTGGAGCTTTAATTATAAAAAAAGGCCTTATTAAATGATTTCACCTCTATAATCTACAAACATATATCTTTAACAGGGGCAATTGGAGCTTTAATTATAAATAAAAGGCCTTATTAAATGATTTCACCTCTATAATCTACAAACATATATCCAAAATGTAGAGTTAATATACATTATACGAAACAAATCACTGCATTTTAAATGAACTGAACTTTATTTGAAACAATATAAAACAATAAATACGTACTTGCCGCCATTTTATCACTAATATTGATCTCACGGCCTCCTGTTGTTTCAACTAATAAACATTGCCCACAATGTTAACGCTAGTCAGTTGTTTATAATGAACGCAAATATTTCCAACAAATATGTTATTATTTTACTATTATTTATTTTGAAAACAACATCTAGCAAAAAATAATGTTCAACGCGAGTTTGTGAAGTATTTGACAGACTATCGGAAATTTATAACCTCGCTATCACTCGGGTTTTAAACATTTTCCTCACTTCTGTAAAAAACACTTCCCAACCTTGCATTTTAATACTATTTTAATTAAATATTTACTATTACATTAAACGATAAAACTTTACTTTAAAAAAAGTTAAAATATAAAGGTAATTTTTCTTCTTAAGGTATCTGTTTATTACATACTCACACGGGGAATTACATATAATTCATCGAGTTGTAAGTGGCTACATAACATTAGCGGGTGGTGGCTCAACATTTCAACAGTACAATATTCTTTAAAATAAAAGAATTGCATTTTAATTAGTTTTGACTCATCTATTTACACAGGAAATTTATTCTCCTCTCCTTACTCCTAGCGAACTTAATTACATTGGTAATTGAGTCACTTATTTACATTACGAATTACATTGGTGGAATCTGTTGCAATGTATGGAAGTGAGGTATGGACAATCAATAAGTAACTACAAGAACAGACTAATAACTCTAGAAATGGATTATTTACGCAGAAGTGCCAGAAAGTCTAAATTAGAAACGTTGTCACAAATAAGCAAATTAGAAACATAATGGAAGCATAAGAAAGCATAATTGAAAGAATTGAGGAGAAGGAATTAAAGTGGTTAGGACATGTTTTAAGAATGGAAGATGAGCGATGGCCAAAGCAACTATATGAATGGCATCCGAACAGAAAGAAAGAAAATAGGGAGACCAAAGTTAACTTGGAAGGAAAACATGAAGACAGTAATGCAAGCTAGAGGGCTAAGCATCGAAGATGCCCAAGACCGTAGGCTTTGGAGGTTTGGCACGGGAAGACGGCAGCAGCTGTAAAAACCCGAAGGTAGAAGAATTATATTTTTCCGCAAACAAGTCTATATAAGAAGAAAAGTGCGCTCAAGTTGATAATTGGGTTTGAGATTAGTTTTTGCTGTTGTCTGTTATCGATTGTTTTCTATTTGCACACGTTAAGATATGATATTTTCTACACATTTCTCCGCATAGCAGGCATTTATAATCTTCTGTCAGCTCGTGGGATTTCTTGTTCGCACAAATTTTATGGTGAAAAACCGTGTATTGCGAGTCGTCTTATGACGTGTCTCTGGTTCAACTATCATCTAGCATGGCTGATATGGTGTAGAATTCCCTCTTCTTGTGATCCTGATGTTAATTAGTTCCTGATAGGGTTCTGTAGATGTAACCTGATGTCCTCTATAAAATAGGTCTCTCTCATGAGCGCGTAAACCATAATTAAGTCTATTAGACATAGCGCACCAGACACATTGACAAAATTTCTCACTCACAGGCACTATCAAACCCTTAGGTTCATGGCCGCGTGGATATAATCTCTCCATACATCCCTATCCTAAACTAATGCTTTCCAATCATTCCCTGTATAATCTACTACCCTCAAATCATAGTTAATGTTATTCTCCCACCTCATTCTTGGTCTACCAACTGGAAGTTTTCCCTCTGGTTTTCCTTCAAGAAGCTTCCATGCATGTCTTTCATCCCCAATTCGTGCCACACGTCCTGCCCTTCGCATTCTACGGGATTTAAATGTTCTTATATCTGGTTTCCTAAAAAGGCCATGTAGCTCACTGTTTCGTAGTCTTATCCATTCACCTTCTGTTCATCTCTCTGTGGTCCAAAAATGTTCTTAAGAAATTTATTATCAAATACTCCTAATCTCCTTTTATCCCTTAAAGCAAGAGTCCATGTTTCACATCCATCCATAGTAATTCTGCCCGAAGGCAGGTCCTTCAGTGCAATCATAGCATTTTCATGCTATGCTTGCAGCTTTACTAGGGAATTGTAGGTGTGGTAGCTTCCCGTTGCTTTCCACACCGGTGAAGGATGGTAATAATGATGGCCATTTGATTTCGGGGACCGTTTGGGCCTTAAAGTTTTCCTGACATTTGTCTTACAGGTGAGGAAAAACTCCGATAAAAACCTCACCCAAAAAACTGTCCCGACCGGGGATCGAACCCCGCGCCCGCTGTGTGACAAGGCAGCACGCTACCTCGAGACCACAGCGGTCGACTCCATAAAATATAAACTGGTAGAATAATAGTTTTACATATTTTCAGTTTAAAGTTTTTTCATAGGAGTTGGGACGACAAGAGTCTTTATAATACATAAAAAAAGTAAAGTGATCCCACAACAGACCTGGAGGCCCTTGGGGTAGTAGGAGGTTAAGGCTCCCACTTTTTCTAGACAATCGGCCCTTGATGTCAGCCGGGTTGTCAGCCCTGCGTGACGGCCGCCTTTACCCCCAGAACAAGCGTCTGGTACTCATTTACGTTAGAGGCTGAGTCGACCCCACGGCCATAGTGCCACCAGAGGGTTTGGGTCAGTTTAAAAATCCTGATCCAACGGGACTTGAACCCTCGACCCTCCGGCTTGTAGCTCAGTGCCTTAACCACTACGCTACGGCGTGCCCCCGTTATAATACATAATAGCATGCTTTTCCAGAATTGAGCCTATGTTTAATTTCTTTGAGGGTCTCATTCCTATCTGTGATTCTTCTTCTTCTTCTTCTTCATTATCACGGTTTAGGCTTATTTACTAGCCTGTTCCGGCTCCAAATTGCTGCTGTTTCCATCTCTTCTTTGGTCTTCCCAAACTTCTTTCTCGTGGTGAATAGTTGTATGCTGCTTTTGGTAATCTGTTATTTCCAGTTTGTTCTGTATTTCAGTATTGTTGTATTTAATATGTTATTATTGCTATATAATATTATATAATAGCCACCTCAACACACATAGATCACACACACACACACAAATAGCCATCCCTACACACAACCTATTATATATATATATATGGTATGATAAGAAAAATAAATGCCTGGACGGGATTCGAACCCGGATCTCTGAGTCTGTATCTCAGCGTGATATCCATTACACTACCAGGCGAATCCAATTCAAACACTTATTTTTCTTATATATGTATTATACTCTCCATTATTACTAGATGTCGGGAGAACTCGGTCTTCACCGCCATCTAGCAGCCGACTATAACAAGTAAGCAAATTAAAGAGAATATTTTTACCTTATAGCAGTGAAGACCGAGTTCTCGCGACATCTAGTAATAATGGAGAGTATAATACATATATAAGAAAAATAAGTGTTTGAATTGGATTCGCCTGGTAGTGTAATGGATATCACGCTGAGGTACAGACTCAGAGATCCGGGTTCGAATCCCGTCCAGGCATTTATTTTTCTTATCATTCCATATATATATATATATATATATATATATATATATACATACACTTATTCACATCCATGTAACCTTAATTTACCTTACGTTTTATTAGTGGAAAGTTCCTCATGTCTCATATATATATTATATAATATAGCATATATATATATATATATATATATATATATACACACACACCACTATTCACATCCATGTAACCTTAATTGACCTTACGTTTTATTAGTGGAAAGTTCCTCATGTCTCATATATTATATATATATATATATATATATATATATATACTTATTCACATCCATGTAACCTTAATTGACCTTACGTTTTATTAGCCATGTCTCGCGAATGTAAGCTTAAATTCTTTACGTGTTGTAATCGTATTATATCATTATTCAATCTAGTTATTGTTAACAGATTGGAAACGAAATATTCTGACAAACTTTCAGACCACATTCACCGACATTGTTTGTGTGGTTTGTTATTAGGAGCCTTTATCCCAGTATCTTAAAAAAAAACTCCTGGCGCGACAGGCCTAGAAGGTCCTTAGCCTACCAGCCGGCTGTTGACCTCACATCCACATGTGTCAATCACAGAGGTAGATGATCATCAAGCCAGTGTAGGGTGAGATGTGGTCAGCATGTCAGCCGTTATAGCTGGTTTCCTTAACCTGGAGCTGCTACTTATTGTAGTTACCAAAATCCCTCACGATGCTGGGTGGGCACCGGTCCCATACTGGCCGAAATACCATGAGAAAAGTTATTGCCCCATGGAGACCCGAACCAAGGCTACGGCGCAGGATATAGTTTTACTAAAACTTTCCAATATTTTTTTATGTGGTTTAAATAATACTTTTATGAACATACCTTTTTAGGTCTTTGATGTTAAGACAGTTTAACGTGTTCTACAAACCCCAATTACTCATGCCCCAAATGGGAGTCAATGACCAATCACGTTTCAATGAATTTTGATTTACAACCAATCACGCATTTCACCTGGAATTTATCAAATAAGTTTATCATATTAGAGAAAGCTCCTTTTTAAAATTCTGAATAGGCTAGAGCATTATTTTGCAGCGACTGACTCTCTAAGAAATACGGCTACCAGATTGTATATATAGTGCACGAATGTAAACAGATACTGCTTGCTGGATATAATAAAAAAATATTCATAGTAATTGATTATACCACTATTAAAATAAACAACTGTTTGCACTTTCTTAAACGTATTATTTTCCAGGAATTTACGTTCCAGAAAAATATAATTTACATCATAGGACAACAGAAATTAATTAATAACCTATAATGTTGGTTATAAACAGTTTGATGTATTTCATTTTTTTCTTCTTCACTAGGGTGCATTCTTACAATATTGCGATCCTTTGGCAATAAATAATATGATCTAGTTGCAGTGATGAACAAATGAAGCGTAACAAACGTTTCTCATTTGTTTTCAAACATCGCCATTTATATTAAATAGGGCCTATATACATATTTTAAAATAACTATATTTAAATGATTTGTGAGTAAACAGCTTAATTTGATTTGTTAAATAGTCCTAACAAATGCCACTCTTGATTTCCAAATTCTCTAGATACATTCACTCCTCACTTCGTGAGTCGTGAATTTATCGATAATTTGGAAATCACTCGTGGCATGACTTATTATAACCTAGTGGAAACTAATAGCATGTTCCTAATAGGTTACATTTACACATACATGTGTTATTCAGTATTTTTCCTACGCAAAATCGTTTCTAGGTCTACACAGGATGTTTAATAACTCAAGAGGAAATAAAGGACAGAAAATTGATCACTACAACTGCGAACCCATATCCAAAATTTCATGTTGGTCCCTGTGGATACGATGCTTGACTTTGGTTTCAAGGTTTCAACTCGGCCAAGGGTCGATGGATTTTTCAAAACTTGGAGCATAGGTCCTTTTGAAAGATATAAAAAAGCCGCCAGATTTACAACACACAAAATAGATTTCTAAGGAAAATTTGTTGTCTTTTAGTCCCAGTTTAAAAGGAGACGTTAATCACCTTAAAGTGTGTCCTTAAAATATTCCGAAAATGAATGATGACGGTCGTAATTCAATCAATTTCAAAGAGAAAGAGGGAAGTTGTTCTATTATCATTACAGGATTTTATAGCCTAGGTATACAGTATATAATAATTTATTAGGTGCAGGGTTCGATTTTGTTGACTAATTAACTAGTGCTCCAAATGACCGATCACGTTTCAATGATTTTTTTGCAACCAATGACAGTCGTGTTTCACTTCGATAGCCTATATTTCTAATTTTGTTTACGAAAATAAATACGTTCAATATAGTCTTCAGTGCCGGTTTCAGGACTTCCCAAAGAAGATCCCATGTACAGCCTTTGAAATAACTGATGGATAATTTTCAAGTCGCAGAACGAAGCCACTGCGCATGATCAGAGATCAGCTATTTGGTTCATAAGTATACAACTATTTGAGAAAGTAAATCCGTTCTATTTCGTCGTGTGTCGTGCAATAGAAGACAATTTCGTGTGAATAAGTAGTGCGGTAAATACTAAAAATAAAACAAAGCAAAAGAAATGAAACAATAGAAATAAAATTAATTGAAATAAGGACGAGGGAGAAAAAAGCATGACAGCAGGATCGAACACGCAACCTCATGAACGGGAAACAGAAGCTCCCTCCACTAGACCACAAACATCTCCTAGAAATTGTCTATATGAAGCGATGCAGTACTTCAGGACTTACTTATATAATGAAATTAGATATTAACTTAATTTAAATTAATCAGACGCGCATTTTGTACTAGTAATGGAAATAAATAATTTTATTAGGGCCTATGCCATGTGTTTTGTAAACAAAGTAATGAGACGTTACAATTGTTATTCATTTTCTATATATATATATATATATATATATATATATATATATGAGCTGTTTTCTTTAATTTATTTATTTTCATATATTCCATTCCATAGTAATTCTGCCCAAGGGCAAGTCTTTCATGCTATGCTTTGCAACTTTACTAGGGAACTGTAGGTGTGGTAGCATCCCGTTTCTTTCCACACCGGTGAAGAATGATGATGATAATGATAAGGATGATGGTGGCCGGATGATTTTCGGGAAACCGTTGGACCCTAAGCTTCCCGACATTTATCTTACAGGTGAAGAAAAACACCGAAAAAATCTCACCCAGGAGCCTGTCCCGACCGGGAATATTTCCGCACGCACGCACACACATTCACATACACACACACACTTATTTATATAACGAAGCCTGGTAACATGTATGCATTATAAAAATTAACGAAGTTATTGAATAATAATAAATTATTGAAAAATAGATATATTCCTGACCAGAATCGAACTTGGGCCTGCGTCGTCGCAAAAAGAGCATCTTACAGACTACTCCACTGAAGCGAACAATACGTATCCTGCATGACGAGAGACTTACGCCGACCGCTTTAACTCAGACGAGTCAGAACATATAACAACGTACTGGTGTGAATCGCTCTTCAAAACTCAACTTTCCATCATCAAGAGTTGCCCCATCATTTCTTTTTTCAAAGGCTGTACGTTTTTTGATAAATTGAAAATAGATATTTTTATGTTAATAAATGTAATTTATTCTGGAAAACAACATCTCTAAGTTTTATTTTCATTTGGGAGTGATATAATCCACACAACATTATTATACTCTCGGTAAATTACTGCAATTTCAGAGTCATTGCAGGAACACTGCATGTAAAGATTTTTCTTTTTCCTTCTTCGGCTTCTTAAACTAAATCTAATATGAACTTCCAACCAAGACTTCTTCCCACAAATTATAATCTCTACAATGCTTTAAGCTAGAGGCCACACCAACCTTGGCTTCGTCCTTTATTTATCTAAGTCTCATTCAATTTGTCATCTTGTAATGTGAGAATATCCATTGACATTACTTCTTTCTTTGCGCAGTTTCACAACTCCCTTTGTAAATGCTTTTAAAATCCTTCGCATCCCGGATCTTAAAGGATACGACCTGAAAGGAGAGGATTTTTAACACAGGATCACACAGAGGCCTCTCCATGAAATATCTACTCAACACCGGGGTCACCTCCGAGACTACACGAACATTTAAGATAATATACTCTATTCACTTGCACCGATTCATTCATACTAACTATCTCACTGGCACTATCGAACTAATAAATTCAAGGCCGCGTGGACATAAGCTCTCCATACATCCCTATCTTGAGCTAATGTTTTCCAATCATTCGCTGTATAATCTATTTCCCACAAATCATGGTTAATGTTATTCTCCCATCTCATTATTTGTCTACCAACTAGGCGTTTTCCTACAAGAAGATTCAATGAGCTCTCCAGACATCCATATCCTGACCTAATGTTTTCCGATAATTCTCTGTATAATCTACTTCCCTCAAATCATGGTTAATATTATTCTCCCACCTCATTCTTGGTCTTCCATGCACGTTTTTCATTCCCCATTCGTGCCACATTCCTACCCATCGCAGAACTGCGTAACATCAGACGGAAAGCCATACGGTTTTTAAAAAGTAAAAAAAGGAATGTTTTAGGAGAAAATAAATAATTTTGAAATGAATACAATAAATAGAAACATCACATAATTATATCAGAAAATTAGGATATAAAGTAAGGGTTTCAGGATAGAAAAAATTAATCAGGATTAAAATGGGGATATGATTGCAGGCTTCACTAATACACTGAATAGATAGAAAAGCGACTTTAGTCAGCTGTTAAATGCAAAAGCGGAACAAAATAGTGAAGATAAATTGCAGACAGCAGAAATATTGATCACAGAGCCAAGCGCACTAGAGGTTAAATAGCGACAGATTTTTTTTTTTCCAAATGCCCCAGGTTTGTCTTTCGACATTCCTGGTTTCTCTCCTGGCATGGCGAACTTGTAACCCACTTCTGAGGTTGGGGCGCCTGGAAGGCGGGGTTACGTTGCCTCGATGATATGACGGGTGATGATGATAGTGGTGCGCCAGGAGTCCCTAATCATAAGCTTAATCTAAGATGAATATGAATTATGATGATTGCGATGGCCATATGATTTCGGGGACCGTTTGGGCCTTAAAGTTTTCCTGACATTTGTCTTACAGGTAAGGAAAAACCCCGATAAAATAATTCGACCAGAAAAACTGTCCCGACCGGGGATCGAACCCGGGCCCGCTGCGCGACAAGGCAGCACGCTACCCCGAAAAATAAAAATAAAATATTGTACAGGGTAAATTTTAATTACACCGACAAACTGCAAGGACTGATTCCTGACTGTAAATGGAGAGGAAAAAAATGTCCTATGAATGTGTCCATAAATGCATCATTGCCACAGTAGATATTACTATTTCGGCCCTGTTGCATAGCCTGCTAGATCTCCGGACTTAAACCACCTGGATTTTTACCTCTGGAGACATCTGAAAAGCGTTGTGTATACTGAAACAGTTACTGATGTGCATACCCTTCAACAGCATGTCCACGTCGCCTGCGACGCTATTCGGAGAGGCTGGAACATGCGAAAGGGTGAGGCAATCCATTATACGGCGTGTGAAGGCGTGCACTGCATCCCATGGAGGCCACTGTTGTGACGTGGGCGCGATTATGCTATGTACTGTATACGGAGAAAATTTGTTGTCGTTGCACGCACATCGTTCATTTCCGGATACATGTTTATAGGACCTTTTTTTCCTTCATTTCCAGTCAGGAATCAGTCCCTGAAGTTTGTCGGTGCAATTACCTTCCACCCTGTATAAAGCATCAGGTTGATGTGGGATACCAGCAGAATTGATTAAATCAGGGGGAGAAAAATTGATAGACAAGATACACTGGTTGTTTAGAATGATATGGGAAAATCTTATTGTTGCAATTTATGCTAAGGGCAAACTACAATACGTGATACATGCCTTCACTACTAATTTGTTGCACGTTACCTTTTGTTTCAATTCTGAACTGCTACGGTTTTATCAAAACGTAAGTCGTGAAAACGATTCTCTAGGACATAGTTTTCCAACCTATGGTTCGCGAATTCGCAAATATTTCAAGAGGTTCGCCAAAACTTTTCCGTAATGGCGGGCGGGTTTTGGGGGTACGCCGTAGCGTAGTGGTTAAGGCAGTGCACTACAAACCGGAAGGTCGAGGGTCCAAGTCCCGGTGGGGTCAGGATTTTTAAACTGGCCCAAACCATCTGTTGGCACCATGGTCCTGGGGTCAACTCAGCCTCTAATGTAAATGAATACCAGACGCTTGTTCTGGGGGTAAAGGCGGCCGTCACGCAGGGCTGACAACCCGGCTGACAGCAAATGCCGATTGTCTAGAAAAAGTGGGAGCCTTAACCTCCTACTACCCCAAGGGTCTCCTATGACCTGTAGTGGGATCACTTTACTTTAATGGCGGGTTTTGAGGTTAGGTCTATTAATGTTCCTTCATTTCTGCGGCATTGTCATACTACTACTACTACTACTACTACTACTACTACTACTAATAATAATAATGATAATAATAATACTATTAATAATAATAATAATTATTATTTTTAAATCAAATTAACCCTCTAATGTCCCTTGTTACATATTGTGTAAGATTGGTAATTTATCACATTATTTCCACAATAAATTAATATTTACCGCGAATGCCTGATTTACAGTTATGTAGTTATGTAACAACGTTAGGAATACATTTGATTTCGCTACAGCTAGGCCTATATGTTGTGTAACTTTTAAGCTGTAACTAGAGTAACTTTAGGTTTTAAGGGTTAAGTTAATTTAAGGTTACTGAACATTTTGCTTGGAATAATATTTTATGCATGTCTACTGTATGTATATTTAAAAATCAGTGGTTCACTCAACTCGATCGTTGTGGAAGGGATTCGCGAGTCGAAAAAGGTTGGCAACCGTTGCTCTAGCCTTTCCACTTTCCAGTACAATTAAATAAAACATTCGGAAGCAGTGACGTTGGCGTCTATTTTCTAGGACAACATGGTGTCCCGTAAAATTATTCATTATATAACTGAGGCGTATATAATATGGATTATCCGCACAATGCACGCAACATCTCATGTACTGAAGGAGGTCATTGTATACCGTTCAAAGCACCCGCTTTAAATTAACGGAATCAAGTTACACTTAATAACCTTTTTCTTCTTCTCCTAAGGATTTAACCTTTTTTTGGTTCTTTCGGGCTCCAAGTATTATAGCTGCTGTGTGCATCTCTTTCGTGGGCGTCCCCGATCTCTTTTTCCTGCTCTTGGTTGATAGTTCAGACTTTTACTAGGCAATCTGTTCGTATCGGAGGACTGCAGGATGCACACTACTAGACCATCATCATCATCATCATAGTACATTCACGAATTTAGGCCATTTGTTGACCTGTTTCGGCCTCAAGAGAAACACCATCCAGAAGTCTTTTGAGTGGACGTCCTGGTCTTCTTCTACCTGCAGGTTGATATCTTAACATTTGTTTGGGTATTCTGTGATCTTCCATTCGATGAACATGTTGCATTCATCTTGACTTATAATTACAAATTTTGTTTTCTAAAGATTCCATGTGTAATTCTTCTAAGATGTCTTCATTTTTTTTGTGATCTAGTAGTGTGTATCCTGCAGTCCTCCGAAGATATCTCATTTCAGCAGATCTAAGACTACTAGACCACAAAAAAAAAAAAAAAAAAAAAAAGAAGACATCTTAGAAGAATTACAAATGGAACCTTTAGAAAACAAAATTTCTGATTATAAGTCAAGATGGATGCAACATGTTCATCGAATGGAAGATCACAGGACACCCAAACAAATGTTAAGATATCAACCTGCAGAAAGAAGACCAGGACGTCCACTCAAAATACCTTCTGGATGGCGTTTCTCTTGAGGCCGAAACAGGTCAACAAATGGTCTAAATTCGTGAATGTACTATGATGGCGATGATGATGATGATGATCTGTTGGTATCCATTCTGCAGACATGTTCATACCATTTTCATCTATACTCTGTCAAACTGGACATTTGTAGTTATTCATGAATATATTCACTTCGATTTTTATCCATTAAGTATATCCTGCCAAAAATCGTAAATATTTCATTTCTGCTGCTTCTATTATTTTAATTGTCTGTTTATTCAGAGTCCATATTTCTGAGCCATACAACATTGCAGGCACAGCCAACACTTATTAAATTTTAAATGTATTTCGTTTCTTACTTTCTTTCCCACATAAATATTTAAATATATGTAATTTATTATTTATGTCTTTTTCTCTATTACAATCTAAAGATACACCTAGATAACTGAAATGTTTTACTTGTAGCGTTTTGTCATTTAGTACTATTTTTGTTCTCAATAAACTTTTCCATTACTATTGAATGAAAAATGGAATGCGATGATGATTTCGGATAATTTTCATAGTAAATAAACATATACTGTATTATATATAGAGCTACAGATGGAGGAAGCACAGCCAGTTTCAATTAATACGAAATGAATTTTTTTTGCGCGATAGTGCGTTATCTCGTACTTACAGCAATGGCGACCATGATTGAAAGTTCAACTTCTCACATTTCGGGGTTGCCAATCTAAATAACTATAATAAAAATAACTATACTGTAGTAGTACATATTACAAACACGCGTGTGGTAAGTAAAACCACTGCCCTCTATGTATATTACATACAATGTATATACAAAACTATCCAAAATGTAGTGTTAATATACATTATACGAAACAAATCACTGCATTTTAAATGATCTGAACCTTATTTGAACGAATATAAAAAAATAAATACGTACTTGCCGCCATTTTATCCCCGATTGTTGTCACGGCCTCCTGTAGTTTCAACTAGTAAACATTGCCCACACTGTTAATGTTAGTCAATTGTTTATAATGTACGCAAATATTTCCAACAAATATGTTATTATTTTACTATTATTTATTATTTTGAAAACACCATCGCGCAAAAAATAATGTACAACGCACGTTTGTGAAGTGTTTTACAGAAACTTGAAAATTAAAAACCTCGCCATCGGTCGGTTTTTGAACATATTCCTCGCTTCTGTAAAAACCACTTCCCAACCTCGCATCGTAATAGGCCTATACTATGCCATTATTATTGAGTGAAAAATGGAATGCGGTGATGATTTAGGATAATTTTCATAGTAAATAATTACAGTAATATCTGTTTATGAAGGAACATGATGGTTCCTTAAATATATTTCCGTATTGGCAGTTTTCGTTCTTATAAAGGTTCCCAAATTACAAGCTTGAATTTTCTCACGCAGTGTAAGGGTTTTACATGCACGCTTTAAAGACATAACGTATTGAACTGAAATACAGACAAAATAGTGCATGTAACGCAGTCCAGTTTGCACGGCACTACAAACAACTTTATTACACAAAAGCGAGCAGGAACTCAACTACAGGAAGACTGAAGTTTCCCAACACACTCGCAGGTAACGTAAGCAGGCAAGGAAAAGCGAGGGATTCCCCGCTGTCACACATAAGCAAGGATATCCCAGCAATACAATGGCAACACAAGAAGGTAAAACGATATAATGCAGAAAGAATCATACGCAGAATTTTCCACATTGTGGTCATTAATATTGTATTAATTAGAACGTGCTTAAGAATAATTTTCCGTCTTACTGAGGTAAAACATTAGCTATTCGTACTTTATGAAGGTTTCCGGCTTATACAGGGCGATTTTACATATAAAATCGCACCGTTCTGGATATTTTTTTCCGTCTCTACGGGTTTCCTTGTTATAAAGGTTTCGACTAAGACAGGTTTTACTGTATATTGTATTGTATTGTAAGCCTATGTTTTCCCTTTACAGAGATTTAGGCACTCTCCCCCTACAGGGAAGAATTTGAACCATATTAATTTAGTTACACTTGTTTTAGTATATATATATATATATATATATATATATATATATATATATATATATATATGTCATTTTGAGTGGTCCGTGGTCAGTATTCCGCCTCATACTGACATCTAGGACGGGAAAATTCGGTAAATTTTGCTTAGAGGCCTTTACAGTATATACTGTATTATATCTAGAGCTACAGATGGAGGAAGCACAGCCAGTTAGAGTCAATCAATACGAAATGTATTTTTAATGACAGCTCAACTCAACATAAGCCCTACATCGTTAAGAAAGAAAGAAAGAATCAGTACGATCCAACAGACATTGTCCCTTTAAAACCCCACTTCAAAAGTCACTCCATCAATCAGGGACTTGAACTTACAAATTATAAAACTTATAAATTAAATAGTTCACACAATTGGATATTTTGGCACTGGTGTCAATGAAGTACTAAAATATTTATCAAAGTAGTATATGTAGCGTTCAAGGTAAAAAAAAAAAAGAAAAAAAAAAGGGTTATTGGGTACCGCTTAAATCTACATACAGGCCTATACCTAAGTGTCACTTAATGGCGTTATTGACTTGAAGAAGGCATTTGACAAAGTAAATAGAAACAAATTATTAGAAATCCTCAAATATGATGGAATCCCAGACCAACTGATAAAAGCTATATATGATATTTATAAGGACTATTTAACTCGTGCCCCAAATGGGAGTCAATGACCAATCACGTTTCTATGATTTCTGTTTTACAACCAATCAGAGTCGTGTTTCACGAAATATTTATCAGTGTTATAATTACCATATTAAAGAAAGCTCCTCCTTTTTAATATTCTGAACAGGTCTGACCATTATTTTGCAGTGACTGAGCCTATAAGAAATACGGCTACTAGATTGTATATATAGTGCATAGATGTCAACACATAGCGCTTGGAGGAGTTAATATAAAAACATTTGTAACAATTGTGATGTTGAGTGATTCCGGGTTCTGTGGCCGTGGTCCATAGTTGGTGTTGATACCAGACGTTTCGCCCTCAACTGCGGAGGGCATCTTCAGTGGCGAGTGCTTCTAGGCGTGTTTCCTGGTCGGAAGCTCTACTTAGAGCTCTAAGTAGAGCTTCCGACCAGGAAACACGCCTAGAAGCACTCGCCACTGAAGATGCCCTCCGCAGTTGAGGGCGAAACGTCTGGTATCAACACCAACTATGGACCACGGCCACAGAACCCGGAATCACTCAACATCATGATTACCGGCCGTGAAAGCCTGCATTCAACTATTTGTAACAATTTATTATACCACCAAAAAAAGAAACCACTGTTTGCACTTTCTTAAATGTATTTTTTCCCAGGTAATAATCCAAAAAAAAAAAAAAAATAATTGTCATATTTACATCATACGACATCAGAAATTAATTAATATACAGTTTGATGTGTTTCATTTTTTCTCCACTAGAGAGCATTCTTACAATAATGCGTTCCTTTGGCAATAAATAGTATGATCTGGTTGCAGTGATAGACAAAATAAGCAGATGAAGCGTACCTATCGTTTCTCATTTGTATTCAAACATCGCCGTTTACATTAAATATATAAATATTTTAAAATAACTATAGTTAAATAATGACTTATGAGTAAACAGCTTAATTTTATTCGTTAAATAGTCCTAACAAATGCCACACTTGATTTCCAAATTCTCTAGATAGATTGGAAATCACTCGTGGCATTACTTATGATAATTACATCCAAGTTAAGATTCAAAAATAAAATCTCTGAATCAGACCAATTAATCAAGGAGTTAGACAAGGATGTGGTATTTCACCAATGCTCTTCATAACATACATGAATTCAATTATTAAAGAATGGAGACTACAACCACATGGCAGTATACCACTTAATAGATTGTATAATTTAGACACCCTATTATTTGCAGATGGCATTGTGTTTATAGCGAATTCAGAAGATGACCTACAACGTTCAGTCCACTCTTTTCACCAAATTGCAATAACTACAACATGGAAACCTCGACAGAAAAATCTAAAGTCGTGGCTTTCCTAGGAAAATACCCAGTTCGCAGTAAAATTATTATCAATAATAAAATATTAGAACAAAGTAACACATTTAACTATCTCGGATACCAAGTTACATACGAAGAGGAAAAATATTTAAGTCAAAAAATTATAGAATTTAACAGAGTAACAGGAATTATAAATAATACTTTCAAGCCAAACACAGTACAGCAACACACACGAACTAGAATTTACAAAACACTGGCCAGGCCCATATTATGTTATACCAGTGAGGCCTGGACAATTCGCAGTGTAGATGAACAAAGACTAACTGCGGCAGAAATGAAATTTATGATGCGTACTGCGGGTTACTCAAGAACAGACCATAAAAGGAATTCTGAGATTCTCAAAGAATTACAAACAGAATCAGTCATGGAATATGTACAAAAATACGGAAACAACTGGAAATCTCACGTAATAAGGATGAGCAGAACAAGAATACCACGTCAAATCTTAAATTACCAGCCACCAGGCAAGAGATCTTTGGGCAGACCCTTCAAACATTGGATTGAGATGGTAACAGACCACTAGGTCTATCACATGAAAAGAAGAAGAAGACTTAATGGGGATTTTAAGAATATGCATTATTAGCTACTGACTACCCGGACATAATTTATTAATATATGTCTTTTTTTTAATCTTAGTTCATACCTGAAAAAAAAAAAGAAGACAAATTTCACTTTCTGAACACTTCAAATAATTACCGAAAAAACTGCCCTTTAACTAGCGTGAAATATTTTCGAAGTCCTATAGAACAACAGAGCCAATGCGCCAGAGTTTATAGAGCCAGCGATAATCCACAATCGAAACACATCGATTATCACCCTCGATTACTATCCGTCGCAATAAAATTTAAATGACCAATATTTGCAATAAATCCCCAAATCTATGTTAAAAATCATATTAATAATATTAAAATTACCAAACGTTCATTAAAAATAGGTGTACACTTACTTATCACTCCCTAACGCTGATCCAATCAGCGATTACCCAAAACAAAGATAGAAAAATCATAGACTAAGTAATATACTCTTTGGAGAAAATAGCAGTTAGCATCACAATATTGTCTAAGAGTGTCAAAATATAGTGATTTACATATTTAAATAAATACTTCAAAATTGTCTAATAATGTTATAAAAAATGTTTGAAATGTTTAAAATATTAAATAATGTTAGTAAATACAGAAGAAGAGCTATACTTTACAATAATATAACTGAAAAAACAAGGGCTAGTAGAAGTGCAGTTGAGCCATAACTTCATAGATTATTATTCATTTAAGTAAACATTTCTGAAAGTTCTACAGTAGTGTCACTTTTTATTCTTACATCACCAGTTATTTGATAATTAAAATTTACTTATACGTCTAATACATAATAAATATGAAATTATTGTATTGTCACGGGTCCTTTACAAGTATACAAAATTTCAAGTCGATCCAATTATTTTAAGTGGGTGAAAATCGCGTTGAAAGATTCAGTTACATAGATAGATAGATACAGGTCAAGCTAATATAAAGCGTGTAAAAATGAATGTTTGTTTGTTCGTACTTTATACGCTGCCGATTGTGATTTTATTTTTGTAAAATGTTTAGCAAATCCCCGGGATGAACACAGGCTAAAAGAGAGTTGTGATACTTAACTCCTACACCCTTAAAAACGTGGAAAAGTCCCTTTTTTGACGCTTAAGTGACTCACGCTGCCTAAACCATAACACACAAAATTAATGTACACAGAATTGAATATCTCAAGAAATTGTACAAAAAATTCCGCAACAGTTTATCTTTTACAGATAACTCACAATAGTCATTTTTGTCTTTCATTGATGCCAAGAAGATCGGGATAAGTAGATTCCCGGGCAAACGTGCGCTGCCATAGGCCTACCGTTTATCCGATTATGATGGGTATTTTTGCAAAATGTTCAGGAGTTTCCCGGGAACGTTATAGGCTATAGGAGATTTTTAATGATCAAGTACCTCACCCTTTAAAAATCACTCTTTGTGGTGAAAAATATAAAAAAAATGTCGTTTTGTAAGCTTAAATGGCTTACTCTGCCTAAACCATAATAAATAAACCAAATCAATGAACACAGAATTAAATATCTCAAAAAAAAAACTCTACAAAAAAGTCCGTGACAGCATATGTTTATCTTTTACGGATAACTCACAATAACCATTTTTGTCTTTCATTGATGTCAAGAAGATCGGAATAAGTAGATTCCCGGGAAAGCATAGCAGCGCACGAGGGTATTCTTTTACGGATAACTCAAAAAACAAATTTAGTCTTTCAGCTCATTTATGCCAGGTACATCGGACTACGTAGATTTTCGGCCAACGCCGGGTAAACAGCACGGGGTATCATAAAAATAATTATTATATAAATGTATAGTTTATTTCCTTTTACTTATTCAACTAAACGTAAAAACACATGATTTATTTAGGCATAGCAGCGCACGGCGGGAATTTGCTAGTATGCTTATAGAAACATCACACTTTGTTTTCAGCTGTATGGATATAGAAGAATGGAGGAAACCCACTGTAACCCATTCAGGATTTCCTGCTTCGAATGGATGCAGAGGTATAGGAATGACAGGATGTCATGCTTGTTGGTCGAACCATATTCTATGTATGCAATCACTGCGCTACAATCCCATTAATAATATTATTTCAGACGGCTCCGTGGCGTAAGCTTATTACTCGAACGCGTTAACATTTTAGCCGGTAAGAAGGAAGCAAAGGCGCTAGTGTTGAAGATGGGGAAAGTGTCTCCATCCACCGTTGGTACAAGCGAATGACTGGGCAAGTGGTATAATCAATGGAAAAATAGTGGTAGGCCTACTTGAAATAAGAGATGAAGTTAATGAAAGATCGTCGGAGGGTGAATGCCTACGAGTTTTTGGTTAATGTAACGTACAGAGAAATTAAATCAGCACTGATTTCCAGCTACTGTCTGTCAGACCTAAATGTGTTTATACTGTGAATATAGGTTATAACTTTCGCACTTGACAGCTAAACTATACACGACTAACGCTGTCACTGCAACCTGAGACAAATGTCTACTATCTTCAACCCCTACAACATGAAAATATCTGAAAATAAAACCAAATCCATGGCAATCACTGGAAAGGGACTTTCGAGAGTAAAAATAATAATAAATAATAAACCAATAGAACAAGTAACACACTTTAATTATTTAGGTAATAATATATCACAGTTTCATAATCAAAAAGATGTGGAAACAAATTTAGAAAAATATAAGAGATTAAATGGTATAATTAGGAGAAATTTTGGAAAACAAATGAGGAAAGAAATCCAATTGAGATTTCATAATGCCATAGCCAAACCTGCTCTACTATATGGAAGTGAATGCTGAACACTTCGAGCAAAAGATAAATCCCGCATTAATAGTTCACAAATAGGATTCCTCCGATCACTAACTGGAGTAACATTAAGGGATAGAATGAAAAGTGATGAGATAAGGATGCAGTGGAATAGTAGGGAAATGGTTGAACATATCCAAAATTATCAGATTAAATGGTTCCAACACGTCCTGAGAATGTCAAATTCCCGTTTACCAAAGATGATTTACTACCTCAACCCTAAAGGCAAAAAAGACCTCGGAAGACCCTTCAACCGATGGAAAGATCAGTTTTTGTAGTCGCAGAACGGGCATCATCACCCAATACTGCATTCGGAAGAAGAAGATCTTCAACCCCGACTCATCCTTACCAAATTCGTTTAGTTCGCAGTTTTTCCGCATTGAAAGTTAATGTGGTCGAGTAATAGATCGTACTCGTCTCTCACAGCGTCTCGGATTCCATGTGGATTTCGTGGAGGGCGAAACGGATTCAAGGCAGTTTTTTTTTTCAGGGTTTCTCCTATTTTCCCTGCCAAAAATTTCATTCCACCATTTCTCTGCATTCATCTAATTTATTTATCTGTCCCTGTGATGGTGCGTCAAGGGTGGTAAACCGGTAATCTTCTTGGCTTCATCGCAACTTAACCCTTGACCCGGATCAGAGTCGGATAACAGTTGAAGAGTTTTTAAAAATAATTACACATATTGACAATTAATAAGCGCTACAAAAAAATAAATAAGGAGCATATAAGTAAAAAAAAACATAAAATCCAAATTTCTTTAAAAATAACAGAAAACATAAAAATTATGTAAAACAATTTTTTGCGCGTTAGTGCGTTTTGTCGTACTTACAGCAATGACGACCATGATTAAAAGTTCAACTTTCTCATTTCGGGGTTGCCAATCTAAATAATTATACTGTAATATTACATATTACAAACCTCGTGCGGGAAGTAAAACCACTGCACTCTATATATATACTACGTACAATGTACAAAAATATATCTAAAAGGTAGTGTTAATATACATTATACGAAACACATCACTGCATTTTAAATTAACTGAACTTTATTTGAAACAATAAATACGTACTTGCCGCCATTTTATCACTAATTTTGGTCTCACGGTCTTCTGTAGTTTCAACTAATGAACATTGCCCACACTTAACTTAGTCAGTTGTTTATAATGAACGCAAATATTTCCAACAAATATGCTATTATTTTACTATTATATATTATTTTGAAAACATCATCGCGCAAAAAATAATGTACGACGCACGTCTGTGAAGTGTTTTACAGAATCTCGGAAATTAAAAACCTCGCTATCGCTTTCCTCAATTCTGTAAAAACCACTTCCCAACCTCGCATTGTAATATACTATTATTTCCGTCCTATTTTCCTGTGGTATCAATTGAGCTGCTTATAAACTGGACAACAGAACTCCATTTTCATAACATTGGGGTGAGCAGAAATAAAAACTTACCCATATTATAGAAGACAGCACATATAAAATGTGCATTCATACGTTTCGCCGGCCTAAATGGCTTGCAATGGTGAATTTCTTACGTAACGTGATAGAGACTATTGTTTCAAGGCAGACCTAAGTAACACATTGAGAATTTAAAATGTTTTATCAGTACCGGTAAGTCATATGATACAAAACTAAACAGTTTACGCAACTAACTTGTTATTTAAAATAACATGGGAATTAAGGAAGCACGCATACAAAAAACTAATAAACCTACACTGATAAAGCTTATTTATACGTATCCTCTACTTTTGACATTTTTATTTTATACTGTACAGTATGAACAAAATATAAATTCCCACTGAAGTAAGTTACTTTGCATTTAGCAAAATGTTAAATTATTTTATCATAAATAAAAAGTGATCCCACAACACGGCCCGGAGGCCCTTGGGGTAGTAGGAGGTTAAGGCTCCCACTTTTTCTAGACAATCGGCACTTTATGTCAGACGGGTTGCCAGCCCTGCGTGACGGCCGCCTTTACCCCCAGAAAAAGCGTCTGGTACTCATTTCCGTTAGAGGCTGAGTCGACCCCAGGGCCATAGTGCCGCCAGAGGGTTTGGGTCAGTTTAAAAATCCTGACCCCCAACGGGACTTGAACCCTCGACCCTCCGGCTTGTAGCTCAGTGCCTTAACCACTACGCTACGGCTTGCATTTAGGAAAGTTAAATTATTTTATCATAAGTAATGCCACGAGTGATTTCCAACTAGAGAATTTGGAAATCAAGAGTGGCATTTTCTAGGACTATTTAACAAATAAAATTAAGCTGTTTACTCACAAATCGTTATTTAAATATAGTTATTTTAAAATATTTATACATTTAATGTAAACGACCATGTTTGAAAACAAATGAGAAACGATTGGTATGCTTCATTTGCTTCTTTTGTTCGTCACTGCAACCAGATCATATTATTTATTGCCAAAGGAACGCAATATTGTAAGAATGCTCTCTAGTGGAGAAATAATTAAACACATCAAACTGTATATTAATTCATTTCTGATGTCGTATGATGTAAATATGACAATTATATTTTTCTGGATTGTTACCTGGGAAAAAATACATTTAAGAAAGTGCAAACAGTGGTTTCTTTTTTGGTGGTATAATAAATTGCTACAAATGTTTTTTATATTAACTCCCGCATGCGGCATGTGTTGACATTCATGCACTATATATACAATCTGGTAGCCGTATTTGTTATAGGCTCAGTAACTGTAAAATAATGGTCAGACCTGTTCAGAATATTAAAAAGGAGGAGCCTTCTTTAATATGGTAATTATAACACTGATAAATATTTCGTGAAACACGACTCTGATTGGTTGTAAAACAGAAATCATTGAAACGTGATTAGTCATTGACTCCAATTTGGGGCATGAGTTAAATAGTCTAGAGAATTTGAAAATCAAGAGTGGCATTTTCTAGGACTATTTAACAAATAATATTAAGCTGTTTACTCACAAATCATTATTTAAATATAGTTATTTTAAAATATTTATACATTTAATGTAAAGGGCGATGTTTGAAAAAAAATGAGAAACGATTGGTACGCTTCATTTGCTTCTTTTGTTCGTCACTGCAACCAGATCATATTATTTATTGCCAAAGGAACGCAATATTGTAAGAATGTACTCTAGTGGAGAAAAAATTAAACACATCAAACTGTATATTAATTCATTTCTGATGTACTATGATGTAAATATGACAATTATATTTTTCTGGGAAAAAATACATTTAAGAAAGTGCAAACAGTGGTTTATTTTTTTGGTGGTATAATCAATTGCTACAATTTTTTTATTAACTCCCGCATGCGGTATGTGTTGATATTCATGCACTATAGGCCTATATACAATCTGGTAGCCGTATTTCTTGGTGAGTCAGTCACTGCAAAATAATGCTGTGACCTAATCAGAATGTTAAAAAGGAGGTGCTTTCTTTATTATGATAAAGTTTAGTTGGTAAATTCTAGGCGAAACACGACTGTGATTGGTTGTAAATCAAAAATCATTGTAACGTGATTGGTCATTGACTCCCATTTGGGGCATGAGTTAAATAGTCACAATTATTGATTGCTAAGGATTTTTAATAGTATATTATGATGCGAGGTTGGGAAGTGGTTTTTATAGAAGCGAGGAAATGTTTAAAAAACCGACAATACATAGGTAAAATTAACCATAATTTGAGGGAAGTAGATTATACAGGAGGATGATTGGAAAACATTAGATAAGGATAGAAATGTATTGAGAGCTTCTTTCCGCGCGGTCATGAACCTATGGGTTCGATAAGTGAGTTATATCAAATGTAAGATATGTAATTCAAATCCCAAATCAATAGAATATTACAATGCGAGGTTGGGAAGTGGTTTTTACAGAATCGAGGAAATGATTAAAAACCTCGCTTTCGCTTGGTTTTTAGTTTCTGAGATTCGGCCGCGGTGGACTAGTGGTTATGCTCCTTGCTTCTGGTCCCGAGGGTCGCGGGTTCAAACCCGGCCGGGGTCGATGGATTTTTTTAGGATGGAAAAATCCAAGGAGCAAGTCCTCCGGAAGGGACTTTAAGCCGTTGTCCCGAGTCTGAAGATTTTCAGGCTCGTAAAAGATCCTTAAGCCTGAATGAAAAGGCTCTATGCAAAATTTACCGAATTTTCCCGTCCTAGTACTACCTTGGTTTCCTAGATGTCAGTATGAGGCGGAACGCTGACCACGGACCACTCAAATGATATCTATACGAAAACAAGTGTAACTAAATTAGTATGGTTCAAATTCTTCCCTGTAGGGGGAGAGCGTCTAAATCTCTGTTAAGGGAAACATGGACTTACAAGATTACAAGAAGAAGATTCTGTAAAACACTTAACAAATGTGCGTTGTACATTATTTGTTATGTGATGGTGTTTTCAAAATAATAAATAATAGTAACATAATAACATTTTTGTTGGAAATATTTGCGTTCATTATAAACAATTGACTAACGTAAACAGTGTAGGCAATGTTTATTAGTTGAGACTACAGCAGGCCGTGACACCAATCAGTCATAAAATGGCGGCAAATACGTATTTATTGTTTTATATTGTTTCAAATAAAGTTCAATTCATTTAAAATACAGTGATTTGTTTCGTATAGTGTATATTAACACTACCTTTTAGATATATTTTTGTACATTGTACGTAGTATATATAGAGTGCAGTGGTTTTACTTCCCGCACGAGGTTTGTAATATGTACTATTATAGCATAGTTAATTAGGTTGGCAACTCCGAAATGTAGGAAGTTGAACTTCCAATCATGGTCGCCATTACTGTAAATACGACAAAACGCATTATGGCGCAAAAAATAATTACGTATTTGATTCTCTGTTTTTTTAGAGGCCTTTCAAAAACTTCAGTTTTATCTTCTGCTTTCAGTTTGATACTGACTATTGCTGGTAATGATTTTGTACAGAGCGTTCACATTACTGGATATGTTCTCATTTAACAGATGTTTGTTTATGGTTTCCTTTATAATTGAGGAGTTGAATGGAATATGGGCATAACTCAAGTTTTGCTCTTTTTCCGTTCAATGCATTTTTGTACTCGCCATTTGGTAGTTGGTTCAGCCTGAAAAGTTTCGTTTCGATATCTCAATTACAGCAAGTTCAGCAGTTGATTGTATCAATTAAAATAAACAATGTTTTTCATTTAGTTATATATCAATTGTTAATAAATCTCAAAACGTGTACTTTTTAATTGTGCCCATATTCCATTCAACTCAATTTCTAACCCTTCGACAACGTTGATTTTCGATGTATCGCTTTTTCTATTGCAAGATCGATAATACATTTGATGCTCTGCTTCTACTGGGTGTTTTCAAAAAACTTGATTTGCCCTCATTGTTCATGAATTCTCTAAAATGTTAATTAAACCTTGTGGTGAAGTTTCTAGTAGTTCTTCCAACATAAAATTTGACACAGCTATTGCATTTCAATTTATAAATTCCTTTCACTTTTATGTGTTAGTTTCCTGTGTTTTATTTGAAATTATATTATTTAGTTTGCTTTTTGTTATGTAGGCGATTTTTATGTTTTTATAATTTTTTTGAAGATTTTTGCTAGCTTTTGTGTTTCTATACCTGTGTATGTTAATGTTACCCACTTAATATTACTTTTATCAATTTCCCTACTTAATTGTGTTATATTTTTTGTTTGTTTTATAATTAATGTATCTTCATCATTCTATTGATTCAGCTAATAGAAGTGCTAAGAACATCCAGAAGTAAAAGCAGAATTAAAAAAAACTATAGTGATTAAAGAATGAGTGTTTGTAATTAAGATGCAGGGCAAGCCCTGATCTTCCCGCTTTAGGGACTCATCCAATGACGTATTCACTGACTATTTAACTCATGCCCCAAATGGCAGTCAATGACCAATCACATTTCAATAATTTTGATTTACAACCAATCACTGTCGTTTTTCACCTCTATGTTATCATTTTCATTTTATGAAGTGGCTCCCAGATTATATATAGTGCACGAATGTAACCAGATTCTGCTTGCGAGATATAATAGAAAAACATTCGTAGCAATTGATTATACCATAAAAAAAGAAACCACTATTTGCACTTTCTTAAACGTACTATTTCTCAGGAATTAACGTTGCAGAAAAATATAATTGACATATTTACGTCATAGGACATCAGAAATTAATTAATAACCTGTAATGACGTTTCATTTTTTCTCCACTAGAGTCCACAGATGTGGTCTCAAGGTAGCGTGCTGCCTTGTCACGCAGCGGGCCTGGGTTCGATCCCCGGTCGGGACAGTTTTTCTGGGTGAGGTTTTTATCGGGGTTTTTCCCCATCTGTAAGACAAATGTCAGGAAAACTTTAAGGCGCAAACGGTTCCCGAAATCATATGGCCATCATCATCACCCTTATCATTATCATCATCCTTCACCGGTGTGGAAAGCAACGGGAAGCTACCACACCTACAATTCCCTAGTAAAGCTGCAAGCATAACACGAAAATGCTATGATTGCAGTGAAGGACATGCTTTCGGGCAGAATTACTATGGAAGGATGGAGGGTGTATTCTTACAATATTGCGATTCTATTTGGCAATAAATATGGTCTGGTTGCAGTGATGAACAAATTAAACATAACGTTTCTAATTTGTTTTCAAACATCGCCGTTTACATTAAATATATAAATATTTTAAAATAACTATATTTAAATAATGATTTGTGAGTAAACAGCTTAATTTTATTCGTTAAATTGTCCTAACAAATGCCACTCTTGATTTCCAAATTCTCTAGATAAATTCACTGCTCACTTCGTAAGACGTGGATTTATCGATAATTTGGAAATCACTCGTGGCATTAGTTATGATATATTTTTTTTTAAATTGTACGCCAACAAGGATTTGATGGTTAACCATTCTCCTGTGGTGCTACCCAATACAGCTTTGCATTTATAGTCAATCTCATTCCTTCATTCTGTAATGGAAACTGACTGTTTAGTTGGAAAAACCTGTTAATTCAAGATACATTATATTATTTTTAGTACTATTTCCATGTATTTCGATTAAAAATGGAGCCATTTCGATGAATATGAAAAAAAATGAAAAAAAAAGTGTTATACATGAGGAAAGACGAACAAAGCATCACAATTCCCTTCCTATGAACAATCATTATTTAATTAAACTGCCACTATATAGCGTGACTGTCAAAGTTCTATGAGCACAAATAATCCTCCATCTCACCTTAATTATTAAAGTAAAGTTATATATCGATTTTATTATTTGTTTACCTAACTTAAAAGCAGATCAATCGGCCGCAGTGGACTAGTAGTTATGCTCTTTGTCTCTGGTGCCGAGGGTCGCGGGTTCAAACCCGGCCGGGGTCAATGGAATTTTTTAGGATGGAAAAATCCAGGGAGCAAGTCCTCCGGGAGGGACTTTGAAGCCGTGGGTCCCGAGTCTGAAGATTTTCAGGCTCGTAAAAAAATCCTTAAGCCTGAATGAAAAGGCCTCTAAGCAAAATTTACCGAATTTTTCCGTCCTAGCTAGTACTACCTTGGTTTCCTAGATGTCAGTATGAGGCGAAACGCTGACCACGGACCACTCAAAATGACATCTATACGAAAACAAGTGTAACTAAATTAGTATGGTTCAAATTCTTCCCTGTAGAGGAAGAGCGCCTAAATCTCTGTAAAGAGAAAACATGGGGTTACAAAAAAAAAAAAAAAGCAGATCATCTCCCTTCAAATTCATTTAATAAAAAATCCAGAATGTCATATCACATGCATGGAATTGTAAAAGTCCCGCAAAACAAGTTAAAATGGCGAAATATAGAAGATAAAATAAAACGCTGCCTCTGTGATGTAACAGCTAGAATGATTAGCAACTCAAGGGTCGCGCTTCGATTGTAGTTACACCAGATTTTTTTATGTAAACTATACATGTGCATAGGGTCTGCAATGAAGTGCATCAAACTCATGAGGATAACAGAGTTGTTACTTGATATAAAACAGCAAAATCCGGTTATAAACATTATATTCAAGGATTGTTTCACGTTGACCACACGACTCCTCCATCTGATAGCAATTAACAGTAACTACTGTCAGACATAGATCTTCGGAATTGTGCCAGAGATATATGCATTAATATTAATGAAAATGTGATGGTGATTTAATGAGTATTCAACATTTTCTACAGTCAACCCACATCTTATAGCTTTACTGACATGCTAATAAAACTCATTGTTAAAACCGTTGAGGTGGAGAGTCATAAAATAAAATAAGACTGTGACAAGTTCTATATAGGTAGAACGAAAAGAAGCTTCAACATAAGGTTCAAAGAACATCGTAACGATTTCGTATACGCATATGGAAAGTCTAATTACGCTAAGCACATAATAAACGCCGGTCATAGAATGAACTCAATAGAAGACACCCTTACAATAGTACACAAAGAGGGAAATCCAACTAAAACCAACATATTGGAAGACCTGAAATTATCAAGGAAATAGACAACAAGCTTTTAATAAATGAAAGCACTCCCAGACTAAACAACCCACTATACGATATCGTCAGGAAGAAGCTTTGGTCACGACAACACCACATTAGGACCAGTAGCATCAACCATCATACTGGATGTTGTAGCGAAGAAGGACCTGCTGAAGATGGAACGGATGTTCTAAAAGGCATACAGGCATAAAGATTACATATTTTATAAGATGAAGACTACGGATTTTACCTAAGAAGGTATATTTTAACATATTTTATTTGATTGACATATCAACACTTTAAAATTAATTTTAAAGCACCGTTGAGGTTATGTAGTAAAATATTTAAATATAAAATTAATACCTGATTAATCAATCGTCCTTAACTATAATAAAGTTTATTTAGTAAAGGTAAAGTGATCCCACTACAGGCCTCAAGAGGTCCTTGATCGCTGGCACAATTCCGAAGATCTAAGTCTGACAGTAAAGTAAAGTAATCCCACTACAGGCCTCAGGAGGCCCTTGGGGTAGTAGGAGGTTAAGACTCCCACTATTTCTGAACAATCGGCACTTGATGTCAGCCGGGTTGTCAGCCCTGCGTGACGGCCGCCTTTACCCCCAGAACAAGCGTCTGGTACTCATTTTCGTTAGAGGCTGAGTCGACCCCAGGGCCATAGTGCCGCAGTTACTGTTAATTGCTATCAGATGGAGGAGCCGTGTGGTCAACTTGAAACAATCCTTGAATATAATGTTTATAACCGGAGTTTGCTGCTTTATATCTAATGACAACTCTATTATCCTCATGAGTTTGATGCACCTCATTGCAGACCCTATACACATGTATAGTTTACATTAAAATACATATGGTGTAACTACAATCGAAGCGCGACTCTTGTGTTGCCAATTATTTTATCTGTTACATCACACAGGCAACATTTTATCTTCTATATTTCGCCATTTTAACTTGTTTCGCGGGTCTTTTACAATTCCATGCATGTGATATGACATTCTGGAGTTTTTTATTAAATGAATTTGAAGAGAGATTATCTGCTTTTAAGTTAGTTAAACAAATAATAAAATCAATCCATCCATCCACAGTAATTCTGCCCGAAGGCAGGTCCTTCACTGCAATCATAGCATTTTCATGCTATGCTTTGCAGCTTTACTACGGAATTGTAGGTGTGGTAGCTTCCCGTTGATTTCCACACCGGTGAAGGATGATGATGATAATGATAAGGATGATGATGATGGCCATATGATTTCGGGGACCGTTTGTGCCTTAAAGTTTTCCTGACATTTGTCTTACAGGTGAGGAAAACCCCCGATAAAAACCTCACCCAGAAAAACTGCCCCGACCGGGGATCGAACCCGGGCCCGCTGCGTGGCAAGTAGCACGCTACCTCGAGACCACAGCGGTGGACAATAAAATCAACATATAACTTTAATAAATGAAATTATATGGAGGATTATTAAATTAAATAAAAATAAAACTTACAGTTTCATGTGATTTTCATATTCATTAAAATATAAATTAGTAACAGCTGTTTCGGTACTTTGTACCTTCTTCAGACATGATAACAAATGAATAAATGTTATTATATATAAACTCCTGTAACTATGCAGCCATTTTTTTTATAACAATCTCTATTATAGATTTAAAAGAGGCGATTCATTCAAATCTAGTTGGGAATTTAACAGCTTATTACCACTGTTCAATTTATTTATCTCTACAACTTTTAAAGATCCAACTTCTTTACTTTGTCACAAACATGTAAAAATTAAAAATTTGAATCAAAACAATGGTCGTATTGGAGTGGGTGGTTAGCATACATTGAATTATCTAAACGTCTGTTATATGCTCTCATATGTTTCTTTATACAAGAAATAAAAGGTCTGCCAGTTTGTCCTATATAGACATTGACACATGTGCCACACTTAAATTTATATACACCTAATAACTGTGCCTTTTTTACTTTGGTTTTATTGTTTTTTTTATTATATTTTGTAAAGTTTTATTAGTTTTAAACGCCACATTAATGTTCAACTTTTATAAGGACTTAGATATTTTATTGGAAAGTGGGCCTATGTATGACATGACATTTATTTGTCTTTCTTGGGTAAAGGAAAAACTTTGTTAATTGCTTCTTTGTAATGAATTTTCTTAATTAAATTGCCCTATAATTATATAATATGATGTAAATTATATTTTTCTGGAACGTAAATTCCTGGGATATAATACGAAAGAAAGTGCAAACAGCGGTTTCTTTTCTTCTGGTATAATCAATTACTACGTATGTTTTTTACGGCTCAACTGCACTTCTACTAGCGCATGATTTTTCAGTTATATTGTTGTAAACTATAGCTCTTCTTCTGTATTTACGAACATTAATTAATATTTTAAACTTTGTCAAATAATTGTTATAACATTATTAGACAATTTTGAAGTATTTATTTAAATATGCAAATCACAATATTATGACACTGTTAGTCAATATTGCGATGCTGTTATTTTCTCCACACAGTATATTACTTAGTCTATGATTTTTCTATCTCTGTTTTGGGTTATCGCAGGTTGGATCAGCGTTAGGGAGTGATAAGTAAGTGTACACGCATTTTTAATAAACGTTTGGTAATATTAATATGTTTTTTAACATAGATTTGGGGATTTATTGCAAGTATTGGCATTTAAATTTCATAGCAACGGATAGTAATCGAGGATGATAATCGATGTGGTTCGATTGTGGGTTATCGCTGGCTCTATAAACTCTGGCGCATGCAGACTGTTGTTCTATAGGACTTTGAAAATATGTCATGCTAGTTTAAGTGCAGTTTTTCATGTTTTTCTAATAAACCCCGCAAGCAGTATCCGTTTACATTCGTGCACTATATATATAATCTGGTAGCCGTATTTCTTAGAGAGTCAGTCACTGCAAAGTAATGCTCTGGCCTATTCAGAATGTTAAAAAGGAGGTGCTTTCTTTAATATGATAAAACTTATTTGATAAATTCCAGGTGAAACACGACTGTGATTGGTTGTAAATCAAAATTCATTGAAACGCGATTGGCCATTGATTCCCATTTGGGGCATGAGTTAAATAGTCAACATAAAACATTTAACCAAGTATGGAATAAAACTTTTAATAACTAAGTATGTTTATATAATTATTCAAACGTCAGATCGGTTGGTGACTTCGATCTCACTTCTAGTAAAGATAATAGTCAAAATTAGATACCAAATAAAAACATCAATTTACTGAACATAAACATAAGGATTTCGAATATATAAAGACAATTAGAGATATGGCTTTGGATATTTTACTAAATACGAGTGCCTCAGTGCCATAGGTATCTAACCCACAATTAAAAAAATTATGCTTTTTCCTGTAATTGCACTAGGAATAATATCTGTCAGAGACACATCTGCCTATAACCTTTTTGTGTTAATTTTAACTCGTCCATAATGTTATAGTCCACTGCTGTGGTCTCGAGGTAGCGTGCTGCCTTGTCACGCAGAGGGCCCGGGTTCGATCCCCGGTCGGGGCAGTTTTTCTAGGTGAGGTTTTTATCGGGGTTTTTTTCCTCACCTGTAAGACAAATGTCAGGAAAACTTTAAGGCCCAAACGGTCCCCGAAATCATATGGCCATCATCATCCATATCAGTATCATCATCATCCTTCACCGGCGTGGGAAGCTACCACACCTACAATTCCTTAGTAAAGCTGCAAGCATAGCATGAAAATGCTATGATTGCAGTGAAGGACCTGCCTTCGGGCAGAATTACTATGGACATAATGTTATAGACAGATGTGGCTCTGACAGAGATGATTATTTCTATTGCAATTATATGGTAAAATAATATTTTCTTTAAGTTGTGGGTCAGGCACCTATGGCACTGAGGCACTCATATAACCTATACTGAAACTGTGTATTTTATTTAACAGTAAAAGGAATTGTAAAATAATAATTTAATTTTATGCTACGACTATTAAAGATCTACAGTAGGGCGAACGACATAGAATAAGATGAAAGCCAAGGAGCTAATCGATGTAGGTACTTTTTGATGAATCATGCCTAGCGGAAATACCGGCAACTTCATATATTTAATGTTACACACGATTCTATAAATGATGATAATGGTAATAGGTAAGTTACGTGATGCCTACATGGACAGATCTGTAATTTTCATATACTTGAAAAAAAATACATACAGGACACAGAAATCTGTAAGTGCATTAAAAATAACAACAGCTAATCTATTAATAAAATCCAAGGGTAAGAGAGCAATGATTTAATGAAACCAATAATACAAATTGTGGCAAAAACGGATTATTAACACACTTTATAAAATTTTCTTTGAATATAGTGGTATAGAACCGAAAGGAAAATGGATTTCGACATACCCGTCGTGTATTGAAGAATCGCTTTATTCCACGTACACCTACATGATTTACGTTTACATAGGCCTACGAAGAAAATGTGGAATTATTGAAACCTAAAATTTATAGCTCACATGTAATTATTATTTACGTTGTATAAATAAATTTTACAATATATATATTTCTCGTTGAGTTCAATGCAGAATTTCAACCAAGAAAAGCCATCTTTATGGCGGATTGTATGTTAAAATCTACATGATGATTTAGCTTCCCCCCTTCTAATTCTATTTCAATTATAGGAATTAATAGAATAATTACGTTATTAACAGAGTAGTTACACATATGCAATGTTTTAATATGAAAATAATGGATTATTTGCAAGACTAATATTCAATTTTCATTTAGACATGTTTTGAATTAAATTAAACATTATCCCAGGTTCAAAGTAGCTATAAAATATCTTGCAAAATTATTAAATAAAACTTTCCTCATTAGAGGAATGCCACAAGGAAAAAGTGATACAGACAATTTTCGAAATTGATGAAATACATTTTGTAAATATGTTAAAAGAATTTTTAATTGTAATTGAAGTATATTCTATAAAGTAGAAATTTTATAAAGATGGTTTCTTAAAATTGAAATTGATCCTCTAATAGCAGCGTTGGCAATTTTAGAAAGATACTCTGTCCAAATCTAAGGAATTCCAAAATTTAGCTGAGAATCCTGGTATAGTACCTCTTGCCCCGATCACCAATCCTGTGACAGTTATACTATCTAATTGGTATTTATCTTTGCAATAGTCAACTGTTGGCTCATATATGACTTTCTTTTCAGAGTCAACTTCCTCAGGTTGGCCACCATGAGTCTCAAATGAATACTGTATTTTTAAGTTATAGTACTTACTAACCCGGTATTATTTTTCCTAGTACTTATTAAATTTATAAAATTCCAGATAGACATTTTTTTTCAATATACTTAAATAAAGGATTATTATTATTATTATTATTATTATTATTATTATTATTATCTTTAAAGTCTGACTATTATATTATATTTTGAATTTGCAAAAATTATTTAAAATTTGGAAATGTAAAAAATGAAAAAAGTTGAATCAGAAAGGCTTATGGGTAATTAAATGGAAGGTCACGTGCTGCCTGTATAAGTCCTAGGTTGATATCCGCTCCTGTGAAAATACCGGAATTCGTCTCCTACCATCGAAAAACTTATAGATATCTCCGGATCACCACGATTTAACCATAAATCATGAGAAGAAGTGTAATTTCGGTAGCTATATTTACGGCCGTCTGCATCAAATATGGGCGTCGCCGACAATTCATTCACGATAGCAATTAAACCTATTAAACCGGTAACATGTGTTCAAATGTGTCAAATGTACAGTATTTATTTTATGACACCCTGTACACTCACAAGCACAAAACACTGCACTTTAAAACTTACAATCCTCCCTCCTGATTTTGAGTCCACCCATTCTTACAGTGTGCTCGTGGTCGTTCGTGGAATGCTTCACCCGGAATTGATAAGCAGTCTGATGACCGGAACCACAGTCTTCAAACTGGCAAAATCCCGGGCCACATTCAACCCCCTGGTCAGACGTTCCCTTCCCTCTTGATTTGTATCACAAGAAGTGCTGTCCCATTGGCATAGTTCCCGAGAAGTCAACGAGCTAAATATAAAGTCGAGGTAACCACTAGTTGCCAACGTCCGCTATACACTTTTGTTCCGATCAATACGAGCGGAGGATTGCCCAAGCCGAAAGTTCTGAACGGTTCCTGCAGGCTGCAGCACTGCTCGGTCGTCGTGACGCACAGCGTCCTCCGCGCCACCATGGCGCAGCGAAGTGAGCCAACCATTCATTTTAGTAAGTGATTATTATTACTGAAACATTTTATAAATCTTATACGCCATGGGACTCGCTCAAAGCAAGATAAGAAAATAATAAATTTATTCTAAAATTCACCAAGTAATGAACTTATTCAGAACTCATACTTTGATTCTGATGATAATTGTGTTTAATCCATATTTAACAATTCAACCTTAATTAGAAAGCACATACACACCACAGATAAAGAGCGATTGTATTGGCATCTAACAACATATTAGCTACACAATACATTAATAACAAATAAAACTAAATATAGTCACACATACAAATACATTATATAATGGAAATGGACAGCTAATGACAAATGAGGAAAATTTTGAGGAAGTGGCTGAATTCAAATACCTAGGAACAATAATCACAAATATCTATCACACTATCGAACCAGTACGGGGGCTGCGCGGAAACAAACTCTCCATACATCCCTATCCTGAGCTAATGTTTTCCAATCATTCCCTGTATAGTCCATGTTTCGCACCCATATAATATAACTGGTAGAATAACAGTTTTATATATTTTCAGTGTAACGTTTTTTGAAAGGAGTTGGGACGTCAAGAGTCTCTGTAATGCATAATAACACGCATTTCCAGAATTGAGCCTATGTTTAATTTCTTTGTGCATCTCATTCCTATTTGTGATTATTGTTCCTAGGTATTTGAATTCAGCCACTTCCTCAAAATTTCCCTCGTGTCACTAGCTGTCCATTTCCATTATATAATGTATTTTTATGTGTGACCATATATTTAGTTTTATTGATAGTTACTTCCAGTCCCAATTCTATTCTTTATGGTCTTACAAAATAAAAACACTGTAATTGTTCCTGGAAACAATGTTAAGCACACGATTCGACGGTTTCCTGCAGAGTTTTAAGTGTATGGTCCTTCATTCCTTCACTCCATAGACTGCAAATAATGAACTTTTCTTCACACCTTTAACATCGGGAAATTTCATATCGAATATGTAAATGTTAAAATCTAAATATGAATAATGCATCCTACTATATAATTTGGCGTTTATTATGTATTTTGTTTCAAGGTTTATCCAACAATTTACATGTATATTTAAAATATTTTAGCAAAAGATCAGTTTATAGACATGTGGACCACATCGTGAAAATTATTTTCTTCTTCTTCTTCTTCTTCTTCTTCCTTTCATGTGATAGACCTAGTTGTCTGTTACGGTCCCAATCCAATATTTGAAGGGTCTGCCCTTGCTTGGTGGCTGGTAATATAAGATTTGACGTAGTATTCTTGTTCTGCTCATTCTTCTTACGTGAGATTTCCAGTTGTTTCTGCATTTTTGTACATATTCCATGACTGACTCTGTTTGTAATTCTTTGAGAATCTCAGAATTCCTTTTATGGTCTATTCTTGAGTAGCCCGCAGTACGTCTCATAAATTTCATTTCTGCCGCAGTTAGTCTTTGTTCATCTACACTGCGAATTGAAAAATTAATATAATCTCAACTAACTGCTCTAAAAATAATTAATTTAAAATTCTCCTAAAACTTCTCACTCATTCTCCGACACATATTTAAATTGTTTATAGTTAATCTGAAAAATCAAGACTAATTATTGAAAATAAGTAGGGAATAATTTTATACAAGACATAGACCTATAATATTTTAACAATTTGCAACTCTGCCTCAACTTCAACATAAGCTATAATTAAACTAAGTCTCTTTTATTAAAAATACAGTATTACATTTATAATTTAATAATATAATTTATACAATTGTTAAAGGCATCATTACTTATGGAGCAGAACTTTGGTCATTAACAACCAAAACAAATAAGTATCTTTTGACAACAGAAATTAATTTTATGCGAGAATTTCAAGATGATAAAAAATTAGAAACTCAGTTATAACGAAGAAAATAAAGATTGAAGACACTATTTTAGATTATATTAAAACTCGGCAATTAGATGGTACGGACATGTCCAGCGAATGGATGAGGATCGGCTACCAAAATGTGTTTTGGAATGGAAACCTTAGGGAAGACGAGGCAGAGGAAGACCTAAAACCTCCTGAAGTCAGAGAATATATTTATACATGAAGGAGAAACATCTACAACCAGGAGATTGGATGGGCCGACAAAATTGGCTATTAGGAATCGAACGATGTCAACAGATGATCTATCTATAAAGTATTACTACTATGCATTAATAAAAACATATTATTTATAAGTAATTTCTTACATGAAACAAAGTGATTTCAGTTTTGGAAAAAAATACCGGATCACAGTATATGAGTATTGAACATGGCTCTACCGGATATATCGTAACGTTGTTATGCAGAGAACATATTAAAAAGTAATGAGAGATCACTGACCTCGGGCTAACGCAGCGGTTTCTCGACTCGCGACCCCTTCCACAACGATCTGGGTTGGGTGAGCTTTAATAGAAAACCGAACTAAAAAATGAAAAATAATTTTAATTTCCAACACGCTTGGGATAAAATTAAAGTGGTCAATAATGAAATCATCTCCAATACATCTAGAATAAAACTGAAGTTATCTAAAAAAAAATAATAATTTTACCATCAAAAGCGTGGGGTGCTTTTTATGATTTTTACATTTTCTTCAAGAGACTTTACTTTTACCAATATCTGTTTATTATCGAATATATTAATTGATATGGAGCACCCCACGTTTTTGATGGTAAAATTATTTTCTTTTTGTTGATAACTCTAGTTTTATTCTATGTGTGTTGGAGATGATTTTTTTGTTGACCACTTCAATTTTATCCCAAGCGTGTTGGAAATTAAAATTATTTTTCATTTTTTAGTTCGGTTTTCTAATAAAGCGTGTAGTTTTAGTTTTTTAAAACTATTAATTATTTAAAACTGACTTATTCATGGCTGATGCCAAAGATGTGCGCAGGGTATTACAGTTGGTTTGTGAACTATGTTTTCATGACCTGATAGCATGCAACGTGGATGGTGTTACATAAACTAGCATGTTTTCAGTTTTATATTATTAATTTAAACAAATGAACAGTGACACGGCTTCTATTGCCATTTAAACTATCTCTGTTTTCATTTCATAATTAGGTTATTTGGATCCCAATAGGCAATAGATTTTTGCTGACATTACAATTTGCCGATGATCAACTGGTTTTAGCGCAAGACAATTTTGATATGGAATTCATGATAAAAAGGTTGAAAAGCACATATGAATCATGGGGTCTCACAGTAAATTTACAAAAAACAGAATATCTGGCAATAAATAGAGAAAACTTAGTATTGGAAGATGGAATCCAAATAAAGCAAGTGAAACAAACTAAATATTTGGGAATGATTATGGATAACATCGAAGGTATAGGCAAAGAGAACATAAAACATAGAATTGAATTGAGTAGCAAAATAATATCATCATTAAATTCCATATGGTGGGATAAGCATATTTGGAAAGACACAAAAAAATATATTGGTAAAACATTGGTGGAATCTGTTGCAATGTACGGAAGTGAGGTATGGACAATCAATAAGTACTACAAGAATAGACTAATAGCTCTAGAAATGGATTATTTACGAAGAAGTGCCAGAAAGTCTAAATTAGAACGTGTCACAAATAAGGAAATTAGAAACAAAATGGAAGCAGAAGAAAGCATAATTGAAAGAATTGAGGAAAAGGAATTAAAGTGGTTAGGACATGTTTTAAGAATGGAAGATGAGCGATGGCCGAAGCAACTATATGAATGGCATCCTAACAGAAAGAAGAAAAGAGGAAGACCAAGGTTAACATGGAAGGAAAACATGAAGACAGTAATGCAAGCTAGAGGGCTAAGCATCGAAGATGCCCAAGACCGTAGGCTTTGGAGGTTTGGCACGGGAAGACGGCAGCAGCTGTAAAAACCCGAAGATAGATAGAGAGATAGAAAAGTATTAAACACCTAAAGATCTGTGGATCGTCTTGTAACAAAAGGCGTGATTCTTTTGTAAGATGGTAACTGACCTTCAGGCTTAAATCTTATCTGGAAAATGATAATCGTGATTAAATAATAATCTAATATTGATAAAATGTATATATTTTTACGCGATAGTGTGTTTTGTCCTACATAGAGCAATGGCGACCATTATTGAAAGTTTAACTTCCTACGTTTCGGGGTTGTCAACCTAAATAACACCATCCATAGTAATTCAGCCCGAAGGCAGGTCCTAGCATTTTCATTATATGCTTGCAGCTTTACTAGGGAATTGTAGGTTGCTTTCCACACCGGTGAAGGATGATGATATAATGATAAGGATGATGATGGCCATATGATTTCGGGGACCGTTGGGCCTTCAAGTTTTCCTGACATTTGTCTCACAGGTGAGGAAAAACCCCGATAAAAACCTCACCCAGAAAAATTGCCCCGACCGGGGATCGAACCCGGGGCCCGCTGCGTGAGAAGGCAGCACGCTACCTCGAGGCCACAGCGGTGGACCTTAAATAACTATACTGTAATATTACATATTACAAACCTCGTGCGAATGTACCCTTTATGTATACTACATACAATGTATATACAAAAATATATTCAAAAGGTAGTGTTAATATACATTATACGAAACAAATCACTGCATTTTAAATGAATTTAACTTTGTTTGAAACAATATAAAACAATAAATACGTATACTTGCCGCCATTTTATCACTAATATTGGTCTCACAGCCTGCTATAGCTCAACTAATAAACATTGGCCACAGTGTTAACGTTAGTCAGTTGTTTATAATGAACGCAAATATTTCACCAACAAAGATGTTATTACTATTTTGAAAAACACCATCACGCAAAAAAAAAAAAAAAATGTACAACGCACGTTTGTGAAGTGTTTTACATAATCTCGAAAATTAAAAACATCACTATCGCTCGGTTTTGAAACATTTTCCTCGTTTCTGTAAAAACCACTTCCCAACCTCGCGTCGTAATATACCATTACAGTTTTGTCCACCGCTGTGGTCACGCAGCGGGCCCGGGTTCGATCCCCGGTCGGGATAAATTTTCTGGGTGATTTTTTTTTTCGGGTTTTCTTTTTACGCACCTGTAAGACAAATGTCAGGAAACTTTAATCCCAAATGGTCCCTGAACATCATCTGGCCATCGTTAACATATTCATTCAGTTTAGGAATAAGGCCTCTCCTGGCGCATCATATCACCTATCATATATCATCGGAGCAGCGCAACTCCACCTTCTAGGCGCCCCAACCTCAGAAGTGGGTTACAATAACATCATGCTAGGAAATTAACAGAATGTTGAAATGACAATGTGGTGGCATTGAATAAAAACATATTTTACACTTTATCTTATAATCAATTGAGTTGGTGTTTACTTGATGAAAATCCATATTTATTAATTAAATAAAAATAAAACCTAGTTTTATTTGATTTTCATATTTCTTATACAATTCAGTGATAGTTGTTTCGGTACACTGTACCTTCTTCAGACATGTTAAATTATGAATTGTGTTCCAACTGATCTAAGCAACAATACAACAATATTTATTCAAATTTTTAAATTTAACAAAGGGGATTCATTCAAATCAAGTTGAGAATTTAACAGTTTGTTACTACTTTTAAATTTATTAATTTCTACAGCCTCCAAAAGATCTAACTTCTTACCTTTATCACAAACATGTACAATTTTGAACGAAACAATGATTAAATTGGAATAGGTGGTTAGCATATTTTGAATATTCTAAATTTCTGTTATATGCTCTCATGTGTTCCTTTATCCGAGAGATAAAAGGTCTACCAGTTTATCTTATAGACTTAAAAATAAAAGTCATGATATTATGCCGATACAAATCAAAATATAGGACCCTTTATTTGTTACCCTTAATATAAAGTTGGAAACTTACGATCAATGTAAAGTCTTGCTAGTTCATAGTGCGCATAACGCACAATTCTTACAAAATGATGTTACAGATTTAATATTAAATTTTGCCCAAATTGTTATGAAACAAAATGAAGTCTATAAAAATATCGTAAACAACTCGTACAAAAGTAGGACCTTTAAGTCGATAATTTTAAAACTTTCCCATAGCTTTGTTCTAAATATACTAGCTTCTCTGCACTTTTATAACAACAGGCTTACTTGTTAGCTTTCTACATGTGTAAACGTAAGTAAGGAATGTATATTTTATGGAAAACTGAACTTACCCTTGGGATGAAGCCTGTCGGGTTTAAACCAGGCATCTGAAACAAAGATAAAGATATTATAATATATATATATACTAGCTGGCCCGGCGAACTTCGTATCGCCTTTAAATCTCCATTCTCAGTATCATCCATAAGTGTATCATAAGGATTATATACTTTTATTCATGGAATATTTTGAGGAGGCTTACTGATTTCATTATACTTTCGTTTTTTTTTCTACGAACTTGTTGTCAGTTTGGATTCTCATCATCATCAAGAAGTCTCTGTATAGTAATATACAGTATAGCAGGATTTTAATATCATAATAAATATGAAAGTTAAAGTTAATAATTTTATATTTTAAAATTCTTTTAATATTTAAATATAACTTAAATAAAGAAAAACATCTAAATAATTAATTGTTGTTTATTGTTGAATAAAAATGTCTCAGTAACAATTAAAGAAATTGTATTATATAGTCTTTCTAAATAATGCTTTTAAAATTGTGTCTTAAGTCATTGTTGTCTGAAATATAAAGCTTTCTGTTATAACTGTAATAGGAACACCTGCTTAACTTAATATTTTTAAATAAAAGTATACTAAATTCTGATTGGATGTTAATAACAATTAACTTTTTGATTTAACCAATCAAATTTAAACCTGGTATTTAATGGACCATTAACCAATAGAATTTAAATATAAATCATATGATGTAATAATGTTCTTTAATATTATAACAGAATTACACTAGTCAGTCAGCATATAACTTTCAACAAAAATAGAAGCAAATAGAGCTCTCCTGATAAAATGTGATATTTAATACAAAAAGAATAGTTGACTCAAGAAAAGAAAATAATTTAATTTTAATTGACGGTGAAGAATAATACCACCTATATTTACTTGATCTGCTGGGAAATTAAATAGTAAATAAATTTACAACTATTTCTACAAGAATCAGTTATTAGTGATTTTTAAAGTGTTTTCCTATCTTGTGTACCAACTTCGACCTTGAGAAGAGAATCCAGCTCTACCGAAAATCAAACCCAAACTGAACCAGTAATTCTTATTTATTATTTTTGGTCACTAATCCTTCAAATACTTCTTCAAATATCATCTTGTGATATATTATAATCATCTTGTTTTTCATTTAATTGAGGCAAGGAGATTGTTTCTGTAATATTAGGCATATTATTATAACTAACAGACTTACTTACAGTTCTGTTATTCCGTTCTTTAGGACCTTCATGTGTTTTTAAATTGACATTATTCTTAAATGTAAGATTTATGTCACATAGGCCTATACCAATTTGCGGAAATTCACTTGATATCTTATCATTCATGGTCTCTAGAACTGATTCGCCATATTGTTCAATGTCCCTTCACGGTCCAGTTAAATTTAAATTAAGTTGCTGTCTTTCAGCCAGATTACTTAAAACTAATACTTACACACGAAATTAATATTATTATCAATATATTGAAAATAAACACTGAACACACTTAAATTATGAAATAATCAATATTTGTAATTCAATTGAAATTCGCGGTTGCAACAAAAAGCACAGCCACCTGGATCTCTCTTTGTTAAATAATAAACCAATTACCTTACACGCCATCTGTTAGAATCGTATGGAACTCGCAGATAATTATAACTCTTTGTTAAATAATAAGCAAATAATTTGCAATAACAAATAATGCGACTATAAATTTAGTTATAAACTATCCTATGTCTCAAGTTGGATCAAACTGCACACAGTGTAAAGTAAAGTAAAGTAAAGTGATCCCACAACAGACCCGGAGGCCCTTGGGGTAGTAGGAGATTAGGGCTCCCACTTTTCCTAGACAATCGGCACTATATGTCAGCCGGGTTGTCAGCCCTGCGTGACGGCCGCCTTTACCCCAGAACAAGCGTCTGGTACTTATTTACGTTAGAGGCTGAGTCGACCCCAGGGCCATAGTGCCGCCAGAGGGTTTGGGTCAGTTTAAAAATCCTAGCCCCAACGGGACTTGAACCCTCGACCCTCTGGCTTGTAGCTCAGTGCCTTAACCACTACGCTACGGCGTGCCGCAGTGTGCAAAATTTTATTAAAATCGGTTCAGTAGTTTAGGATTCCATCGCGGACAAACAACGTGACAGGAAATATATATATATATATATATATATATATATATAATATATATATATATATCTATGTTATAATTACATTTTTGACATTGTGCAATGCAATCCTAAAATAACATGAAAATAAAAATACATGCTAGGACGGGGATTTGAAGTCAGACCTCCGAATTGATACTTCAGTGCGCACCCAGTTACGCTATCTAACCAATATTTGTACTAAATTTGCTTGGAAAGCGTAACTGGCAGTGCACTGAAGTATCAGATCAGAGGTCCGGGTTCAATTCCCCGTCCAAGCATTTATTTTTCTTTTCATGTCATACATCTATATAGGCCCCTATATTTGTCTGTTATTCTTTTACGGACTTCTAAACCGTTCAACCGATGTTCGTGAAAATATGTATATACAGATTTTTAGATGCTGCGAGTGTTTAGCCGTTATCTATTATGTTCTGAAATCATTAGGTGTAGGAGTTCACCTGAAACGAAAATTTAAAAATTGCTCTAGCAATAGGAAGTTTCGATGTTTCACAACAAAACTAGGAATATCCTATTAAAATAAACCGATGAATGCATTATCCAAAATCGGTTCAGTCGTTTAGGCAGTTTTTAATTTCGCTCATTTTTTGGCAATACCTACCTCGGTTTATTTTAATATGATATACTGAGTTTCGTTGTGAAACATCGAAAAATGTGACCGTAAGAGCGAATTTTCAATTTTCACTTCAGGTGAACTCCTACACATAATGGTTTTTAGGGCCTACTTGTGAATCTAAACAATCGACGAACTCAATCACACACACACGCGCACACACACACACACAAATTTCATCAAAATCGGTCCTGTCGTTTAGGAGGAGTTCAGTGACAAACACACGTACAGAAGAATTATCTTACTTTAAGGGAGGAAAGGAGATTACGAGTATTTGAGAATAAAGTTCTTAGGAACATTTTTGGACCGAAGAGAGATGAACAGACATGTGAATGGAGAAGACTACATAACAGTGAACTACATGATCTTTGTATGAAGCCAGGTATAATAAGAACACTTAAATCTCGTAGACTGCGATGGGCAGGACATGTAGCACAAATGGGGAATGAAAGACGTGCATGGAAGCTTCTTGTAGGAAAACCAGAAGGAAAACGCCCAGTAGGTAGACCAAGAATGAGGTGGGAGAATATAACTATCATTTGAAGGAAGTAGATTATACAGGGAATGATTGGGAAACATTAGCTCAGGATAGGAATGTATGGAGAGCTTATGCCCGCACGGCCATGAACCTACGAGTTCGATAGTTTAAGTGACTTAGTTATATACATATGTGGAAGTTCGGGTAATGTGGACCCTTCTGTTTGAGTGGACCCTGATAATATATTCTTTAATTTGTGCTGCTCTCGAACAGAAAATATTTTAACTTCTTCCCTCATCAACTTTGACGGGTTCAAGGTCAGTTTATGCTATTCTTTGTATGAAGAAGGGTTTATTTGTGATATTTATGAAAACTGCCACTTTAAAAGTTTTTTAAGCTAAGAATCAATTCTTAATTTCTGCTACTGAATATTACAAAAATGTTGAAAAAGCTCCTAAATGTATTGTGTAGACGCTGTTTTAATATACTGGCGGGTTTGTTTTGATATTATGTGACATGATGGCTGTATAAAATAATTAAACATAACAAAGGAATTGGGTTAATGTGGATCCTCCTCGAGGATCTGGGTACACTTTATACGAATACGTATATTTTATCAAGGAACATACTATCTGTAAAAAAATCACTTAATCAATTTAATTTAATATCCTTGTAATTTACTATGTCCCGCGCCGTAGCCGAGTGGTTAAGGCAGGAAGCCTTGGCGCAGAGCTAAGGGACTTGCGCTGGTTCGTGTCTCCATGGGGGAAGAAATTTTCTCATTGTATTTCAGCCAGTATGGGACCGGTGCTCACCCAGCATCGTGATGCATTTGGGTAGCTACAATAAGTAGCGGCTCCAGGTTGAGAAAACCAGCTATTACGGCTGGGGGACTCGACATGCTGACCGCATGTCACCCCTACACTGGCTGATTATCATCTATCTCTGTGATTGACACATGTAGATGTGAGGCCAGCAGCCGGCTGATAGGCTAAGGGCCTGTAGGCCTGTCGCGCCAGGAGTTTTTTTGTTGTAATTTTACTAAACCCGAAGGCCTTAGCTTTCTGCAGTTGAATTACGTGTGAATGTTATAATCAACAATAATTTTTCAAAACATTAAATAACATATCAACGCTTTTTAATTATGATTAGTCATAAATATTTTCAGATTAATCTGTGCCTGTCTGTATAAATTAATATAATCATTAAACTTAGAAATAGACTAAAAACTAAGGTGGGCTCTGAGGTCCACCTTACCCGAATATGGAAGTTAAAGTGGACCTTTCTTGTAATGTAAAAAAGTTTATAAATTATGGAGATGTTTCCATATTTGAATAAAATAGCAATGCTATTTCATAGTTACAACACTAATGATAATCACTGTAGCCCGAGGGCAGGTCCTTCACTGCAATCATAACATTTTCATGCTATGCTTTGCAGCTTTACTAGGGAATTGTAGGTGTGGTAGCTTCCCGTTGCTTTCCACACCGGTGAAGGATGATGATGATATAATTATAAGGATGATCATGATGATGATGGCCATATCATTTCGGGGACCGTTTGGGCCTTAAAATTTTCCTGACATTTGTCTTACAGGTGAGGAAAACCCCCGATAAAAACCTTGCCCCGACCGCGGATCGAATTCGGACCCGCTGCGTGACAAGGCAGCACGCTACCTCGAGACCACAGCGGTGGATATATATATATATATATATATATATATATATATATATATATATATATATCAGAGAAACCATTAATAGTTGACAGGGGTCTACAAATGACACAATCATGAATGGAACTTAAGTAAAACGAAAAGTAATGAGAAGCTATAACTATTTAGATATTGCGCAACCTGAACAGCGTTAAAACAGGTGACTAGTTCCGACGATTACGTAAACATGACGTTGAATCATAGAGTGATGTCACACTCATTATCGACATTTACATGTTTTCTTGTTACGAAGGTTCATGATTCAGTTTTTGTTTCCAGATTTTATCAAAATCTACTACATAAGTCGCCCTAAGATTCTCCTACAACATTAATCGCATAAACATGGGAGTTTAGACTAAACGCTCCTTTTTTTCTTTTATGGCTAAACAAAAACACTTGAACACCATGTTTTGTATAAAATATGAACGTATATTGTGGGTGCGTTAGAAGAGGAAATTAAGGAAAGATTGGTAAATGGGAATAAAGCTTATATTGCAAATACGACCTTCTTTAAATTCAAATTAATATCAAAAACAGCAAAGATAAGGTTAAACAAAACACTCATTAGACCAGTAGTTACATATGCTAGTAAAACTTGGGTCCTAAAAGAAACAATAAAACAGAAATTATTAATTTTTGAAAGGAAAATTCTAACACGAATATTTGGACCAAATAGAGGAACTGATAACTGTTGAAGAATCAAAACAAATAACGAACTAAACAAATTAATAAAAAATCAGAATATAGTAAACCATATAAGAACTCTCAGAATTAGTTGGCTTGGACATTTAATAAGAATGGATGATCAGAGACTGGTCAAGAAGCTCTATAAATGGAAACTTATAGGAGGCAGAGCAGTTGGAAGACCGAAGATAAGATGAACTACTGTCCAAATGGGAAACGGTCACTTGGTCGACCTATAAAAAGATGGCACGAAACCGCTTTCTCAGGCTGAAACAGTTCTTCTAGGACTAATACCTGGCAGGATGATGATGATTTTCAGACATTCAAAACGAACAAAAGATAACGGTACTTCAGATCACAATTAGGGTGAAGGCGAAAACAGATTCCTCCAGTATTAATTAATGTTAAAAGATTACCTTGCCAAGGGATGTACAGAATATTGAAAAATATATACCAGCAGAGTTAAGCGAGTCTACCTCGTCTTCTGAGGCGAATGGGTTAAAATTCCACTCTTCTCTTCGGGGATTCCAATCTGTAGTTAGATGTTTTATGCCTGAGCTATTTAACCCAGTGTAGGTTAGCCTATGTTAATTAATTTCTTGTAGATATATTGCGAATGTTCAAGAATTAACTAACCTAAATGCCAAGTCAATATAATCACGCAGAGATTATCTGATAGCCTCAGCTTAATCATTTATATAAATATTAGTTCATTTGCTTTGGTAAATGTCACCTTCAGAAAATCTTCTATACTTAGCAATATGGTTATAGATTTGTAAAAAGAAAAAAATTCACATGAAGTTGGATTTAATGAATCTTATCATCTAGTAAATGGACGCCCAACACTTCTATGTCCTATTGGTATGTAGTTAAACTCCACTTCTATTTTCCCATACACCTTCATCTAAGCCTCTCTCTTGCATCTTTTATGACTACTGCTTATATTAAAGTCAGTTTAGTTCCTCCCGTCGTCCTTCCTGTCGGTTTCGTTTCATAGAACATTATCGGTAGTGTCTTCAGTCATTCTTTTCATATGTCCAAACAGTTTGTTAGCATTGTTTTGATAAATTCTACTAGGTAAATTTGTACTTTAGTCTTTTCTATTATAACATCATTTCTGTTTATCTTTCTTATCGAAACCTTGTTGATCTTAGTGACCGGCCTTTGGCTCAAAAAAAAAAAAAAAAAAAAAAAGCTAGTTTGATTCTAGTAAAAATCGTGAACTTTTTCGGGCGAAGAAAATTCGAAGGCTCCCTTCGGAGAGCAATTAACAAAAAATCGGTCCCCTATTTAAATACACTCAAATGGGACGAGTGGTTCCTAGCAAAATATTCAGATGTAGGAACTCACCCTACCTGGTGCCAACTTGTTGGAAATCGTCATTAAGACTCGGAAGTTGAGGAAAAATCCATTTTTTTTATTATTTTTTATTTTTATTTTGTCTGAAGACGAGGTCAAAATAGCATATACACATTTTGGGTCATTGTAGGCCAGAAAATGGTATTCGTCTTTTTTGTCTTTTCTCAACTTTTTTCTCTTATTGATCCTATTTTAGGTCTTAACGGTTTTATTTTTTTGCAATTTTACCTTCCTTTGACTACATTTCCATAATTCAAGAATCCGCAGAGTCTAGTTTCAATTCAAACGTCTTTTAAAAGCACTATCTAGTTTTACTTTCTAAAGACTTTCCACATTCCAAAAACATTTGTTCCACAAGAAACAATTAAACCCTCATAAAATATCACGTTAGTTTTAACCAGCCTACTGACTGCCTGAACTATTGTATTTTGATTCAAATTTTCGAAGGCTGCCACTTTGTGAAAATTACCTCGAGCAGAGGGTGAAGTTTTAGGTCTTTTGTAGGATATCTTTATGTATTTTTAAAGGTCTTTTATAGGCATGTTTTAGGTCCTCGACTTCCGAGCTCTACTGATCATACAAAAAAGATACTACAGTAAAAGCTCCTTATTCGCGGGGGATATGTTCGGCAAATATGCCGCGAATACAGAAACCGCGAATATGGAATGGTAATTTGTATGGGTATATAGGGGATACGTTACAAGGTTACAGAATAAAATAAAAATTATCAAAATAAAAGCAATTAATGAGAGATTTTGAACAATCTATAATAATTATTATTGCCAAGTTTAGGCAAGGGTTTAAATTAGTTGGTAAATTTTTGCTGTTTTGCTGCTTTTAAAAGGTATTTCAATTCATATTGATATTCAGCTGTGAATTGAGCGATAGAATTCCTTATTTTGTCTTCGGATTTCTCGATGAATCGTACAGTTGATTCATTAACATCGATACAGCGTGATATAGACGCAAAAACCACTCGCCAACGCATAAACGGTCAAGCCTTTCTGTTCTTACAACACTACCTTTTTCCGCCTCGGAACCAATTTTTCTTTCCTTTTACTCGACATTATAAATTGGCAACAAAGCAGAAAATACACGTGTTATTCAATCAAAATTATTGCAACGAATGATAAGTTGAAACAATAATACACCGATCTTGGAGAGGGCGGCAATTATAACGGGCATAGCTGCGCGTGAAATACGACGGCGGTAGCTTTTAACAACGAACTTTAGGCTGTGACAGTAAGGTACACACATAAAAAGGTATTAACATTAATCATGGCTTTAATAATTTAAATAAAATATTGGTCTTTTGTTTTACATTGATAATGTTCATTTGGTTTGAATCGTTCCTTGTAAAGCCGCCTTGACACGTCCCTGCAGTAAAAAAAAAAAAAGTTGCCGATGCAATAATAATGGATACTAATCATTCTAATATTACTGACTGGATCCGCGAATAAATATTTTTTTAGCCGCGAATACAAGAACTGTGTCGCAATTTTTTAACCCGCGAATAAGGAGATTTTACTGTATTAACGAAAATAGTTTGCTCTGCTATGTTCTGGATAAAGCAGCTGTTGTCTTTCTTACAATTGTGAAGTCCTAATCAACAGTGACATGGCAAGCGGAAATTAAGTGCCAGGGAATCAATAAGTTGGTGCCATTTGCGTGCTCTACAAAATAATCAGTATTGAAGGGTGTACTAAATCAATAATACCACACACATATACACTTCTAATTAACAATCTGAATATAAAGCCCTGTAGAGTCTCAAGTCTAATTCACTGGCTCTATCGAACCCGCAGGTTCATGGCCGCTCTCCATACATCCCTGACCTGAGCTAATGTTTTCCAATCATCTCCTGTATAATCTACTTCATTCAGTCCGTAGATTTTTAAAATTGCAGGAACATTTCGAATATCAATAATACATGTTATAAGTGAGGCACGCCGCAGCGTAGTGGTTAAGGCATTGCGCTAAAAGCCGGAAGGTCGAGGGTTCGAGTCCCAGTGGGGTCAGGATTTTTAAACTGACCCAAACCTTCTGGCGGCTCTATGGCCCTGGGATCGACTCAGCCTCTAACGGAAATGAGTAACATACGCTTGTTCTGGGAGTAAAGGCGGCCGTCACGCAGGGTTGACATCAAGTGCCGACTGTCTAGAAAAAGTGGGATCCTTAACTTCCCACTGCCCCAAGGGCCTCCTGAGGCCATAGTGGGATCACTTAATTTTACTTTAGTTTACTTTACATGTTATAAGTTTTTAACACTTATATTGAACAAACTCAATCAGGCAGTATCCTTTGAGGCCTCGTGTTCAAATCTCGATGCCGACCAATCTTCATAAAGTTATTTATGGTTTTCGAAAGTCTTCGAGGCAAATTCTGGATTGGAATTTCATTACCAGGATTCAATTCAGCACATTCACCATTTCATAATAGTAATTCTTGTAGTTCCTCTTGGAAACATTTTTTGTAAGTTCCAATCATACACCATGCGCATGCGCCAACAAACCCGCGAAGTGGTTTACACTACAGAATCACGGGATGCAGTCAACATATATACGATATTTAACGAACGTAAAAGCTAACCTAACGCAATTTAAGCCCTCTAATTTTTGAAAGAATGCAACGCCTAAAAATAAATAGTGAGTTCTTAAATTCTGAGGTGTGTAGAGTTAATTAGTAATAGACTACTCTATGTTGGCAACACTGGATATTCGTTAAAATCAATATGGTTGCCATGTCTTCATGCTATGTATGTAGTTAAATATCATAGAAAAATATATTGAAATAATCGTTAGAAAAATGTAAAAATCATTGAAAATCGTGCGAAATAATTTAAAAAATTGAATTCTAAGAATAAAATTTGACAGGAGTTTATGAAGGAATTTAAAAAAGTCGCGTCACAGGTTGTAAAGAACAGACAAAAATTGTACAGCACTATCCCTCTTAACCCCGGGTTTCAGGTCCGGGGTATGGTAACGTCCTTCCATCGTAGTTGTGGTCTTCCTAATGGCCTTTTCTGCTGAGGTGTCCCGTCATGTACTTTCTTCCCTAATTTACTGTTCTCCATTCTACTATGTGATCGTTCCAATTTAGTCTTCTATCATTTACCCAGACGTTTATAGGTTCAATTTCACACTCTTCTCTAATAACAGAGCTGTGAATTTTCTCTCTCAGCGATTTTCCTTAAAACTTTCATTTCGGTTGTTTCATTTTTTTTTTTTTTTTTTGAGTTTCTGTTCGGCATTCAGAATCATATGTTAAAACTGGTCTTATGATAGATTTGTAAATTCTTTCTTTTGTATCTATTCTTCATTTTTTATATTTCCAAACAGTATTGTTTAAACATCCCAATATTTTGTTTGCATTATTAGCTCGATGGGGGATTTCATCTGTTATTCTGTTGCTGCTATTAATTTCCTAAATATTTGAATTTCATGACCTGTTTTCTAATTTTCCCTTCTCTCTAATTTAACACGGTGTGGGTCCTTGGATATCGCCATTGATTTGGTTTTTACATAACATCACATCAAAAGCTGCTCTAAAATACGGAAGTTAAATTTGGATTTTAAATAAAAAGAAACTCTCATAAACTTCAAGTAAGCCAAATGTGCTTCTTACGATCATTGTTAGGAGTTAAATGACTGGATCACCAAAGGAACACTTATCAAAGGAAAACTTGGAGTAACAAGTTTAAATGAAGATATACAAAGATACCAACAAGAATGGAAAAATCATCTGAGGAGAATGGCAAGAAAGACTTCCAAACTTGGCATTCCAATATACCCCAATTGGACATAGGGACCAAGGAAGACCAAAACATCGGTGGAAAGATCAAGACCATCTTCGCTAGGTTTACCGTACAGGCCACATGGACTAAAACGAATTTGTTCATGACGATGATACTTTACATTTGATAAATAAAAAAATACTGTTCTGGACATTCAATATTCTAAACTTACGAGGATTCAAGCTATGCGAAGAATTAGAAATCGAGGGAAATTCTTAGTAAGTCCCGTACTTTAAGACATTATTCCAAAAATACAATTTAGACCTTTTTTCCACGAACTATTAAGTGGTCTGTCCTCGTAAGTATGGTATTGAAGTCAGGACACTTTATTTCCTAGTTGGTTATATGTCCCAACCTTAATCTTTGGTTCGTTGCCTTCTCAATCACATGTCCTCTAGAGGCGTTAATTTTATTAAAATACCACCTATAATTTACTTTTAGGCGACTCCGTGGCGCAAGCGGTTAGACGCTCGACTCACACCGCTGCGCTGGGGTCCCGAATTGAATCTCGGTCACTTCATGTGGGTTTCGTGGTGGACGAAACGAAGATTGGGCAGGGGTTTTTCCCCTGCCACAATTTCATACCACCAATTCTCCATACTCATCTCATTCATTTCATTCATCCGCCCTTGTGACGGTGCGTCAGGACTGGTCGGCCGGCACCCTTGTCATTCACAGACCTTTAATATATACGGGTTTCATCTCATCTCATCCCTCGACCCGACCTGAGTTGGACAAGAGTTGAGATATTTATTTTTACCACCTACTTTCCCCTTTCTCTCACGGGTAAGGAGCGACTACAGTAAAAGTTTGGCTTTTCCAGAGCTGGTGAAGCGACCATTCTGTACGTGATGTTTTTGAAAGAACCCAGCGTAAGAGTTTCCCTGTGCTTGAATAGGCCTACTACATATTTATGGCCCCTTTCGCATGAAAAAAAGTCGCTCGCTTTCTCTTCTGTTCACCATGGGACATGACGCTGAAAATTTTCCCAAATAAGATATTTAATTTACTTTTGTGATTTCAAATTTCCATTTTTTCTATTTATTAATTAATTGTATTTAATAATATTTTGTATGAGGGTTCATATATTCCTGTCATATAATTCGCATTTAAGTTGGATTGCATTAATTAAATCCAAATTAGAATCGGTTTTAATAAATACATAAGTAAATAGCATATTTTATTTTACCACGTTATCATTGTGGTTTATCACCTGGCATCATTACTTCATACTTTAAAAAGCTGATAAACTGAAGGTCATTTAGTCTCATTACGAAACTGTTTCGTCATGCAACTCCAATGCCCTGTAAGGAATACTCAAGGAATTGCCATTAAAATTATCAATGACATAATTCAGCTCGCATTTTAATGGATAAAATTTATATTAATAGATAATAATTCATTTTTAGTGTATTGTGCAATTCTCCTATTACTAAACACTGCTTGCAGAGAGGACGTACCATTTTCATGTACAATGCAATTTTAAATATGATCTAATATATAAAAATTAATGTTTTGTTTGTTCGTTCGTACTTTATGCGCGGCCATACCGTTGATCCGATTGTGATGGGGCTTTTTGCAAAATGTTCAGGAGATTCCCGGGATGAACATAGGCTATAATAGAGTTGTGATATGTTTTAATAAAATTTGTCTGCTCTTTCACGCACAGGTCTGAATTGTGACGGTGATTACTAGAGCCCGGATTTGTATGCAAAATAAACTACTAAATATGCATGCAAATATGCATGAAAATGTAGAAAATATGCAAAAACAGATTGTAATAAAATCAAATTATTTGCTTTGTGGGTAATCTTCATGTATTCCTAGCTTTTACAGTAGATACGGAAGGTTTTTATGAGGTTTTCTTGTTTGAAGCTCCTTCGTCTGTCAGTGAAGATTTTGTACAATGAAAATGACATTTCTGCATCACATGATGTCACAGGTGCATGTGAAAAACAACACAGTTCTTCTTCGGGTGAATTACGCTTATATTCAATTGATTGCAGAGACTTTATTCATTTAAAAGAGTATTAAATAATAATTCATTAATTACTGACAATTAGTTGAAGGGAAAATTATAATATAATATATTTAATGTACCGCGCCGTAGCCGAGTGGTTAAGGGAAGAAGCCTTAGTGCAGAGCTACGGGACTTGCGCTGGCTCGAGTCCCCATGGGGGAAGAAATTTTTCTCATAGAATTTCGGCCAGCATCGTGAAGCATTTGGGTAGCTACAATAAGTAGCGACTCCAGGTTGAGAAGACCAGAAATACGGCTGTGAGACCCGACATATTGACCACATGTCGCCCCTACACTGACTTACGATCGTCTACCTCTTTGATTAACACATGTGGACGTGAGGCCAGCAGCCGACTGGTAGGCCTAGGGCCTTCAAGGCCTGTCGCGCTTGGAGTGGACTAGTGGTTATGCTCCTTGCCTCTGGTCCCGAGGGTCGCGGGTTCAAACCCGGCCGAGGTCGATGGATTTTTTAGGACGGAAAAATCCAAGGAGCAAGTCCTCCGGGAGGGACTTTAAGCCGTGGGTCCCGAGTCTGAAGATTTTCAGGCTCGTAAAAAAATCCTTAAGCCTGAATGAAAAGGCCTCTAAGCAAAATTTACCGAATTTTCCCGTCCTAGTACTACCTTGGTTTCCTAGATGTCAGTATGAGGTGGAACGCTGACCACGGACCACTCAAAATGACATCTGTACGAAAACAAGTGTAACTAAATTACTATGGTTCAAATTCTTCCCTGTAGGGGGAGAGCTCCTAAATCTCTGTAAAGGGAAAACATGGGCGGCCTTCCCCCACTTATAGGTTTGCCGTCTTCAGTTTCCATTTATCTCTATCATTCCAATCTCCCTCTTCCAAATTCCGATCATCCATTATAGTTCTGACGTAGGTTTTCCATTTCCATCTTGGTCTGCCACGTTTATTTCTTCCAGGGGTGACCATTGGTATATATTTTTTGGCCATCTTTCATTTTCCATTCTTTGTACATGGCCATACCATTTAAGTGTTTGATTTTCAATCCTCTTAACAACAGATGTGGTGACATTCATTTCTCTCCAAAGGAATTCATTTCTTATTTTATCCTGTCTTGTTTTTTGGAGGCTTCTTCTAAAATAATCAAATTCAACTGTTCTAATTTTGTTCTTTTGTAATTCCGTCAAAGACCAAGTTTCACTTCCATATGACAAAATATTCTGTATTATGCTCTTACAAATTTTCATTTTAGTTTCTTTTGTAATATTTTTATTCCAAATTATTCCATGTAATGTCTTAGTTGCATTTTTTGCCATTGCAATTTTAGTCTGTACATCTCTCTCACAGGTACCAAAACTTGTAATTAATGACCCAAGATATTTAAAAAATTCACACTTCTTTATTTTCCCTGTTTCAAGTATGAGGTCATCCACATCCTTTCCCAAACACATATATTCTGTTTTCTGTAAATTTATATTGTCCCCATTTTTTATATTCTTCCATTAGTTTATTTATCATATATTTCATATCATCTTCATCCCCTGCACAAATTATTTGATCTGCAAACAACAATGAATCCAGTACTTTTCCTCCTATAGGAATACCCATTTCAGAACATTTTTTATACCACAAGTTAAGAGCCTGGTCTAAATACAATACAAAAAAAAGAGTAAAATATGCATTAAAGCATTAAAAAACTAAAATAAGCATTTTGCCCCAGAATATGCATTTTTATGCATTATCAATATCGCTCAAATTTCGCTCATTTCCGCATACTTTTTAATGCATAGAAACATGCATTTATGCATACAACTCCGGGCTCCAGTGATGACTGTCAAAGAACGTTGGTAAATTAAATATTAACAATTACTGATAATCACATACAATTTTTATATTAATAACAGTGAAAGTTCTTAGACAACTCAGATAACATATTTCTTAAAATACTTTGCCTTCGGACTTCGTACCTGATACTTTGGAAGTTCCATAATCATTAAGGTTAAAGTATAAAAAAATATTAATCATCCTATTCATATCTACAAGCAACGCCAACATTGACCAAACGAGTCATTTCCATGAATTTGTGCAAAATTACATATTTTTTTAGAAATCTCCGAAAGTCTATTTTTATAGATTACTAGGTGTATTAATAACACTAAACACTGAATAAAATAAGTAATGAAACAAGCTGATAAAGCAGCACAAATATCAGGATATATGAAATATTTAATTTGGGGCTACAAACACGTCAATAGAAAGCAAAACCCGCATTACAAAACGATAGTTCGACCAGTTATATTATATGGAGCAGGAACTAGGGCTGATACAACAAAAACTAAACAAATAATAAGCACACGTGAAATAAATATCTTAAGAACTATTCAGGGGAAAACGTTATTTGATAAGATACACAACACAGAAATTAGGAATAAATGTCATATTCAAGACATAACCAAGTTTATTATAGATAGACGAAAATATTGGAAATGTCATATTGAAAGAATGAAAGACAAGGCTTGCAAAAAAAAAAAAGTGAGAGAGAGAGAGCTAAGAGCTAAAGAAGGTAGACCAATGGACAGGAGAAGAACAAGAGGAAGACCAGCCAAGAGATGGATAGACAGTGGATGTACATCCAATACATCTTCCTCCGAGGAGTGATTTGGGAAATAAACAGCATGAAAATCCTACAAATGATGTGTAATACGAAGAAGTTTATCAACAATTTGTCAGTCCTTCAATGCTCAACTTTAAATTACGATCCTAATCACTTTAGATGTTGCAAGAATCTCATTAAATATAATTTTATCAACCTACGGCATCTAAAACGATATACAAAATAATGAAAACACCTTCCAAATCTTCATTTATATGGTGTAGGGTCACAATTTTTAAAACGGCAGTAATTCTTTTTGCAATTGATTCTTACAACCAATGAATATATTCTATGAACATCGCTTACCATTCTTCATGGATTTCTTCAAGAACATTACTGTAATATATGGCGATTTCAAACAACAAACCCTATTAAGTCAATAGCTAATATAGCAAAAATTATTCCCAAATTACCAAAGGCTTCACTTTTACCACTTTCATGGCAGATAATATGATAAATTACTCCAAATCCAGGTACAATTAAAATGTAAACTTGTGGATGTCTAAAGAATCAACATAGGTGTTGGTATAAAATTGGATCTCCCACATTAAGCGAGAAAGCAAGAGAAATCTTGTTCCACGCTATATTCCAATTCACACCACATTCCTCAATAATATCGAGAATTGGAAATTGGTCTGGTCATGGTAGACGTCTGATTTATCCTCGAAACCAGTTTTCAATACAAGCAGCACTGTGAGTAGGGGCACTATCATCTTGAAGTAATTCTCTGAGGGCAACAATGTACAATTGAGTGCTGATAGACTTTAGCAGTTTTTTTTCTATTCATTAGGAAATAGGACCTAAAGAATAGGAGGACAATGCTGCCCAAATCATTATTGATCCTCCAACACATTTAACTGTATGCACCAAGCAGCCTGGGTTGTAAGCTTCTTTCTCCAGACATATACAGTAGGTTGTTCGAACAGGTGAATTTTACTGATATAATCGTATGATTTAAATAATATGTTTCAGTATATTATAATCTGTTTTTCCTAACATATGACTGCACATATAATAAAGCAAGACTTGTATCAAATGGCCTACACAAAATATGTTATATCATATAACATATTTTGTGTAGGCCATTATATGTGATATTAAATAATGTATTTCTATGTGTGACCAATTATTTAGTTTTATTGATATTTACTTCCAGTCCCAATTTCATAGTGTCACACACTATTGAGTAAACTAACTCACTGGCTCTATCGAACCCGTAGGTTCATGGCCGCGCGAACATATGCTCTTCATACATCCCTATCCTGAGCTAATGTTCTCCAATCATCTTCTTCTTCCTTCCAAGTATTAGGCCAAGGCATGTTACGATCCTATAGAAAAGTTTCCCTCCAGCGTTTCATAGGACGGCCCAGTGATCTTCGTCCTCTTAGTATATAATTATAAACAGCTTTGGGGATCCGATTTGAACTCATTCTTTCAAGATGGTGTTTCCAATTTAGTTGGTACTGTTTAATATATTCCAAAATTGGCGTAGTCTTCAATTCTTTTAAGATATCGGTGTTCCTTTTCCGATCCCATCTGGTGTAACCCGCTGTTCTGCGCATGAATCTCATTTCACAAGCCGTTATTCTGCTTTCATGTTGTCTTTTTAGTGTCCACGCTTCACTACCATAGGTCAACACTGGTCTAGCCAAAGTGTTATATAAACGTAATCTGGTGTTTTTTTTGTACAAGGGATGGTTTCATAACTTGATTAATAATTCCCAAACTTTTATTATAACTAGTAGTTTTTTCAGGGATATCCTTTTCATCCCAGATAGAGAGATAGTTTTCCAATCATCCCCTGTATAATCTACTTCCCTCAAATCATAGTTAATGTTATTCTCCCACCTCATTCTTGGTCTATCAACTGGGCGATTACCCTCTGGTTTTCCTACAAGTAGCTTCCATGCGCCCTCTTTCATCATCCATAGGTGCCACACATAACAACTTACTGGTGTGAATTGCTCTTCAAAACTTTAACTTTCCATCAACAACAGTTGCGCCATCAATTTTTTCAAAGGTTGTACGTCATAGTCGTAACTACTTATTTTTCATCATATCAGGACACTTACTGTCAGCTGATGACACATTCCAGTGTGAGCATTGAAATAAATATCCGATGAAAGTCCTACATAAGTCAATTCCTGTGACGTCATACAAGAATGATGCAATCATGTTTGTCAGAAATATAATAATATTCAAACATTGGCAGGATAAGATAATTTTATTTTTACTTTCCTACCGTAAAGTTCGTGTAGTCCACGACTCTAATTAGCATATCATTACAGAGTGGACAACTTTCAAAATTTATTTATTCATGTTATTCGGTGTTTTGATAAAAAGTAGGACTATCCATGGCACCCGGCATCTATCACACGATTTTATTTTAGTGTGCTAGATCAATGCAAGTAGAAATGTCAGGCATTCAGGCATCTATTTATCATAAGTAATGCCACGAATGTTTTCCAATTTATCTAGAGGATTTGGAACTCAAGAGTAGCATTTGTTAGGACTATTTAACGAATAAAATTAAGCTGTTTACTAATAAATCATTATTTAAATATAGTCAATTTAAAATATTTACATATTTAATGTAAACGGCGATGTTTGAAAACAAATGAGAAATGTTTGGTTGTTTCATTTGCTCATCCACTGCAACTAGATCATATTATTTATTGCCAAAGAGATTCGCAATATTGTAAGAACGAACATCCCTAGTAGAGAAAAAAAAGATGAAACATCAAACTGTATATTACAACCAACATTATAGATTACTGATTAATTTTTTAAAAAAAACAACTCAGTAAAATCATTACTTAAAAACACTATTATTGAACGCACAATTATCAAACGTGTAGTTCTTACATTATTTTCCGAGAGGAAGAAGAGATGTCGGACGTCTTCGGAAGAGAAGACGGAACCAGGAAAAGAAGAAGAATAGTAGTTCGAAGGAATCTGTTCATTATTTGCTATATTTAATGTATTGTTGGAGAGTCAGTCACTGCAAAATAATGCTCTGACCTATTCAGAATATTAAAAAGGAGGAGCTTTATTTATTTTGGTAAACAGATTCGATAAATATCGAGGTGAAACACGACTGTCATCGGTTGTAAAACAAAATTAAATTGAAACGTGATTGGTCATTGACTATCATTTGAGACACGAGTTAAATAGTCCCTTGAATAGTTCTGTCAATGTACTTGCTGTTGGGAGTTTGAATTGTAAAGTTCATACTTCTTACTTACTTACTTACTCACTCACTGGCACTATCGAACCCGTAGGTTCATGGCCGCGCGGACATGCGCTCTCCATACATCCCTATCCTGAGCTAATACTTTCCAATCATTCCCTGTATAATCTACTTCCCTCAAATCATAGTTAATGTTATTCTTCCACCTCATTCTTGGTCTACCAACTGGGCGTTTTCCCTCTGGCTTTCCTACAAGAAGCTTCCATGCAAGTCTTTCATTCCCCATACGTGCAAGACGTCCTGCCCATCGCAGTCTACGAGACTTAACTGTTCTTATTATATCTGGCTTCCTATAAAGACCATGTACTTCATTGTTATGTAGTCTTCTCCATTCACCTGTCTGTTCATCTCTCTTTGGTCCAAAAATTTTCCTAAGTACTTTATTCTCAAATACGTGTAATCTTCTTTCCTCCCTTAAAGTAAGAGTCCATGTTTCGCACCCATATAATATAACTGGTAGAATAATAGTTTTATATATTTTCAGTTTAACGTTTTTTGAGAGGAGTTGGGATATCAAGAGTCTCTGCAATGCATAATAGCACGCATTTCCAGAATTGAGCCTATGTTTAATTTCTTTATGCATCTCACTCCTATTTGTGATTATTGTTCCTAGGTATTTGAATTCAGCCACTTCCTCAAAATTTCCCTCATTTGTCATTAGCTGTCAATTTCCATTTTATAATGTATTTCTGTGTGTGAACATACATTTAGTGTTATTGATGTTTACTTCCAGTCCCAATTTCATAGCGTTATTCAATAGAGTGCGTGTTTGCCCGGTGTCTCCTCGTGATCATCAGCATATACTAACAGCATATTAATACCAATGAGTTGTAGGCCTTCTTCATCCTCAGATTTGATGGCATGCTCTAGTAGAGTTAAATAGTTGAGGACATAGTGCATCTCCTTGTTTCAATCCATTGTGGATTTCAGAAGTATCAGAAAACTATTTGTCTACACGCCCCCATTCTTAGTGCAATTTAGACACATTCGTATAAGTCTAACTTTTTAGGAATTCCAAACTCCAGCAGGATACTATATAACTTCTCCCTCTTAACTGAATCGTGTGCGCCTTTTTGAAGTCTACGTATAGTTAATGTACAGTACCATTATATAATGAATTTCTACATGTGACCATATATTTAGTTTTACTTCTACCACTACTATTTAACTCATCCCCCAAATGGGAGTTAATGCCGCCCTCAAACTCCCGACTTGTAGCTTATTGCTATACTACTATATGCCACCATTATATTACACTCATCGAGTCACTCGCTAATCATATTCTACAACAATACGGTAATTAGTCCACCCTCTAACTAACTCATTGGGACTATCGAACCCGTAAGTTAATGGCAGCGTGGACATAAGCTCTCCATACATCCCTATCCCGAACCAATGTTTTCCAATCTCTCCTGTATAATCTACTTCCATCAAATCATAGTTAATGTTATTCTCCCACATTATTCTTGGTCTACCAACTGGGCGTTTTCCCTGTGGTTTTCCTAAAAGAAGCTTCCATGCACGTCTTTCATTCCCCATTCGTGCCACATGTCCTGCCCATCGCAGTCTATGAGACTTAACTGTTCTCATTATATCTGGCTTCCTATAAAGACCATGTAATTCACTGTTAATCAATCTTCTCCATTCACCTGTCTCTTCATCTGTCTTTGGACCAAACATTTTCCTAAGAACTTTATTCTCCCCACATCATTCTTGGTCTACCAATTGGGCGTTTCCCTGTGGTTTTCCTAAAAGAAGCTTCCATGCACGTCTTTCATTCCCCATTCGTGCCACATGTCCTGCCCATCGCAGTCTATGAGACTTAACTGTTCTCATTATATCTGGCTTCCTATAAAGACCATGTAATTCACTGTTAAGCAATCTTCTCCATTCACCTGTCTCTTCATCTGTCTTTGGACCAAAAATTTTCCTAAGAACTTTATTCTCAAATATTCGTAATCTACTTTCCTCGCTTAAAGTAAGAGTCCATGTTTCGCATCCATATAATATAACTGGTAGAATAATAGTTTTATATATTTTCAGTTTAACGTTTTTTTGAAAGGAGTTGGGAAGTCAAAAGTCTCTGTAATGCATAATAACACGCATTTTCAGAATTGAGCCTATGTTTAATTTCCTTGTACATCTCATTCCTGTTTCTCTTTTTATTTTAATTGCAGCAAGTAGTCATCTGCGTTTAAGAACAGTTGTCTCGTAGACTGCGATGGGCAGGACATATGGCACGAATGGAGAAAGAAAGACGTGCATGGAAGCTTCTTGTAGGAAAACCTGAGGGAAAACGCCCAGTTGGTTGACCAAGAATAAGGTTGGGAAAATAACATTAGCTATGGTTTGAGGGAAGTAGATTATACCGGGACATTGGAAAACATTAGCTAAGGGTAGGGATGTGTGGAGAGTACGACCATGAACCTATGGATTCGATAGTGTTAGTGAGTCATCTGCTTTGGAATCCATAAATAATATTTCAAGAATGTCTTGGAGAAAGGTGAATGTCGAAACTAAGTACCGGTAATCAAAATTTGGGATAATTATACACGCTAAGACGTCTTCATAAAATAGACTTATTTGTTTAAACGTCGTTGGAATGGATGGGGAATTTTAAAAGCCAATTAACAAAGACAACAAGACTTATGGAAATACTGTGTTAAAGACCATGAAAATAGTTTCCCAATGAGAAAAAAAAATCTATCGTTCTTAAAATTTTGGTTGGCAAGTAAAAACATAAATATATTCAAAATAAAAACTAAATATATTCAAACTATTAGATAGAATTGCACAATACAGAGATGAATGGTTGGACCACGTCAATAGAATGGATAACAATAGAATTCCGAAACAGATGGATGGATGGACCACATCAATAGAATGGATAACAATAGAATTCCGAAACAGATTCTTCATTACAAACCACTAGGACGAAGAAATGTAGGATGTCCCAGGAAAAGATGGACAGAACAATTCTAGCATGATATCGGAACAGACCTTAAGGTCTAATCCTTGATGCTGCTGATGAACTAAAAACATGTTTATAATACCAGAAATCTCTCGATACTTTCTTTATATAAATTAGTTATGACTTTCCCTTACATTTTAATTTTATTTAACACAATATAACATATTTACACTAAATCATGTGTTCGTTTCACACAGTTAAAATACTCATAGGCTCTACTACAGATACTTTTCTGTTCTCTTTTTATAGCGCAGTCACCTGTTCCCATCTTGGCAGAAACTTGAAAATTCTTTCTCGATAAAAAATCTTGACTGGTGATGCTCAATCAGTGCTATAAGGATAATTACTGCTTTAAATTTAGGCAATGCATCGTCTTCAAAGTTTCCTCTAATCCCAAAACTAACAATCTTGAAAATAAAGAAAATAATCCTAAATATTTTAAACATGTGAATTCAAACGTTCTCGTGTTCCATAAACAAGTCACGTGTACTGCACATTCCTACAAAAACAGAATTTCAACACTAGGTTAAATTTCGAATTGCAAGTTCAGATTGTACAAGTCGCATATTTATATATGAATTCGAAATTTAAAAAAAAAAGTTACTTTCAAACCCGATTTTTATATTATTTATTTCTAATGACAGGTGAAATAAATTATTGGAATTTAATATGTAATACCACCGCTGTGGTCTCGAGGTAGCGTGCTGCCTTGTCACGCAGCGGGCCCGGGTTCGATCCCCGGTCGGGGCAGTTTTTCTGGGCGAGGTTTTAATCGGGGATTTTCCTCAACCTGTAAGACATATGTCAGGAAAACTTTAAGGCCCAAACGGTCCCCGAAATCATATGGCCATCATCATCATCCTTATCATCATCATCATCATCATCATCCTTCATCGGTGTGGAAAGCAACGGGAAGCTACCACACCTACAATTCCCTAGTAAAACTGCAAACATAGCATGAACATGCTATGATTGCAGTGAAGGACCTGCCTTCGGGCTGAATTACTATGGATGGAATATGTAATACAAACCACTCAAAAACGTGTTCTGGCCATAAAATCATCATCATCCTGCCAGGTATTAGTCCTAGAAGAACTGTTACGGCCTGAGAAAGCGGTTTTCGTGCCATCTTTTCATAGGTCGACCAAGTGACCGTTTCCCATTTGGACGGTAGTTCATTATTGCCTTGGGGATCCTGGATCTAGCCATTCTTGAGAAATGTTCCTTCCAGTTTATCTGGAGATGTAGTCCAGTATTGGTGACACATTAAGTTCTTGAAGGATTTCCATGTTTTTCTTTCGATCCCATTTGGTGTAGCCAGCTCTTCGGCGCATAAATTTCATCTCACAAGTTGTTAGTCTGCTTTCATCTCTCGTCCTTATAGTCCACGCTTCACTCCCATAACATAGGACTTATTTGATAAAGACGAGTACGAGTTGATTTTTGCACTAATGAAGGTTTTAAAACTCTATTAATGATTCCCACTGATTTGTTGAATTTCACAATTTTCTCTGGTAAATACAAATTTTCAACAAAATAGAGTTTATATCCTAAATAAGTAAACTCATTAACTCTCTCTAAAATTTTGTTATTTAAACAAATTTTGCTTGGTATTGGGGAATATTGAATATTTCTGGGCTATCAAATTTAAATTATGCACTGACCATTGTAAATCATCTTCAGATGTTGCTAGTAAAACAAGATCATCTGCAAACATTATTGCCTGGCCATAAAGTAATTATATTAACCCATTCGCCTCAGAAGACGAAGTACCTGTTATATATTTTGTGATATTTTGTACATCCCTTGGCAAGGTAATCTTTTAACATTTATGAATCGTAGAGGAATGTGTTTTGGTCTTCACCCTTAATGTGGTAAGTACCGTTATTATTATTGAATCTCCAAATATTTTGAAACCCTATTTCGCCACAAAGGCATGTTAGGGTTGTAGCTTACTATAACAATATTATACTACACATTGTAAAACAGAAATATTATCTTATGGTTTTGAATAGAGTTATGAATTACATAAACTGTCTTAGAAAATACTACACATTGTTATGAATGTGGATTATGAATTTTATAAAATGTTTATAATAATTTTGGTTCTTAAAAATCACTTCACACGTTGAGGCAGAAGCCTCATCATCATCAGGTTTAACCAGAATCGTTGTCTTTCGAATATAGGACAATCAAATAAAACATGTTTTACAGATTGTATCGATTATTGGCATTTACAATTATGATCACTGTCTGGGTTAATATTAAATCTTCTACAATAACTTCCAAATTTTCCATGACCAGTCATAAATTGTGTTAAAATGAAATTTGACCTGGCTTTCTCAAGTACCGTTATCTTGTTTGTTTTGAATTCCTGAAATTAGACGATATAATTTAAGATGACTTAAATTAGGTTTCTGGGGAAATGCACTCAGCATTTAAACCTTAAGCGAAGCGAATGGGTTAAGGCATCTGTAACCTGTCTCTTGCATTTTTTTTTACATATTATGTAGTTTACAAAAGTGATTTTTAAAAGATTGATACTCAAACTAAAGCAGTAAAAAATATATTTGGATAGTATAAAATATCTTGAAAAGTTCAAGTCACGAAAAAAAGTCAGGAAGTAACTTAAAATAGAATAAAAACTTAATAAATTCATGTACAAAATTGTAAGCACAGGGTTTGCAATGGTAAAAAATTAGAACGTTCAACTTGTCTTGAATTCCAATGGACATGTCTAGCGAAGAAGCTAATTATCACTACATTGTTATTAGCTTATTAGCAATGGTGCGTAGGCTGCACTCTAAGTCAAACCCATTTTAAAAATACTGCTCACTGTGTTTTTAATGATTTATTTATTTATTTGTGAACAGGTTTACAATGTAATAAAACATCTTCCTACGGCGAAAGCTCTTCCAATGTTATCTTCTTTCTCCATTCTTCTCTATCTTCCCGACCTAGCTCTCTCATACTTCTTCTTACATCATCCATCCGTTTAAATCTAGGTCGAACTCTCTTTCCCAGGTGGAATCCATTCCGAAGCTTGTCTGGGTTTTTAATTAAATTTTATTTAGATACGATTAAAACTTTTTAGTTCTATATATTTTAATGTATAATAGGAGGCTCTGTACGTCTATTATTATCCGTATTAATATGCTTCGTGGAAATGCAATTGAAATTAATTTATATAAAATAGTGAAGGATCAGATACCGTGAGAGCTAAAATAAATGTGGAGGGGAAACCCATTGAATAAGGGAAACATTTTAAATACCTGGGTTATGAAATCTCCTATTTTAAAAATGAAGATCTGTTTAATAAACTTAATACATTTAATTATATATGTTGCACAATTAAAAGAATAATTAAAAACACAAGAATGGAAACAAAATTAATTTTTTTAAAGCAGTGGCAGTCCCCTTACTATTGTATGGTAGTGAATTGTGGGTTTAACTAAAAGAGAAGAGAAGGTCATAGAAGCAGCTGAAATGAGATTTCTGAGAAGTGTGGCTGGCAGCAAACTTCTAGATAAAAGAAGTGAAGATATTAGAAATGAGCTAAATATTTTTTTAACTTTTAGATAAAATAAAAGAATCTAGAAAAAACTGAAAAGAACATGTTCAAAGAATGAAAGATGATCGGATTCCAAAAATTATACTTCATTACAAACTAAGAGGAGACAGGAATATTGGTAGACCGAAAAAGAGATGGATTCAACTTCTTGAATGAGAATCTATGAGACCGGAACAAGCCACATGGGTTTAATCCGTGATTGTTGTTGATGATAAAATAGTGAAATGGACCGTCGTTATGAAATTCAACTATAACGGCTGACCAAACCACACGCACATATATAATGTAGTACAACTTTTAAATTATCGGGGGGGGGGAGACATTAAACCAAAAAAAAAAGTTTTTTTCTTTGGTTTATTAAAACCCCAAATAACCCATATGGGCTGAGTACTTAAAAAATCCCATGAGGGCCGGGTATTAAAAACAAAACCAGGTTTTTTTAAAACCCTTGTTTCCGATTTCAGCTAAACCTGAATTTCTCTTTTTTTTATAGTACCTACCTCGGTTTAATTTAATAGGAAACGACGCGAAACATCGAAAATTGTGATCGCTAGAGCGATTTTTCAATTTTCACTTCAGGTGAACTCCTACAAACGATTTTTGAGAGTCCGATTGTGAATACAAACCATCCAGGGACGCACTCAAACACACACAAAATTTAATCAAAATCGGTCCAGTCGTTTAGGTAGTTTTTAATTTCGGATTTCAAGTAAACATCCACGTCTAATTGGGGGAATTCGCTCATTTTTGACAATACCTACCTTGGTTTATTTTAATAAAATATACTGAGTTTCGTTGTGAAACATCGAAAACTGTTACCGCTAGTGTGATTTTTAAATTTTCTCCTACACCAAATAGTTTTAGAGGGTCCAATTGTGAATCTAAAGCATCGAGGGACCCAATCAGACACACACAAAACATTTCATTAAAATTCATCCAGTCATTTAAAGGTGATTAGTGACAAACAAACGTGCAGAAGAATTAAGATAAATGGAAATCGAAAACAAGACTACAGAAAATATAGAAACACGCTGCGGGCTGGAATAAACTTTCAAACTAAATCCTAAAATGCTTTAAGTCTAACTAACACACTGACACTATCGAACCTGTAGGTTATTGGCCGCGCGGACATAAGAACTCTCCATACATCCATGCCCTGAGCTAATGTTTTCCAATCATTCTCTGTATAATCTACTTCCCTCAAATCATAGTTAATGTTATTCTCCCACCTCATTCTTGTTCTATCAACTGGACGTTTTCCCTCTGGTTTTCCTACAAGAAGCTTCCATGCACGTCTTTCATTCCCAATTTGTGCCACATGTCCTGCCCATGGAAGTCTATGAGACTGTTCTTTTTATATCTGACTTCCTATAAAGACCATGTAGTTCATTGGTATATAAGTTTTCTCCATTCACCTGTTGTCTGTTCATTTCTCTTTGGCCCAAAAATTTTCCTAAGAACTTTATTCTCAAATACTGGTAATCTCTTTTCCTCCCTTAAAGTAAGAGTCCATGTTTCTCATCCATATAATATAACTGGTGAATAACAGTTTTATATATTTTCAGTTTAACGTTTTTTGAAAGGAGTTGGGACAAGAGTCGCTGTAGTAGCTGTAATGTATAATAGCATCCATTTCCAATATTGAGCCTATGTTTAATCTCTTTGTGCATCTCATTCCTATTTTTAATTATTGTTCTTAGGTATTTGAAATCAGTTCTTCAAAATTTGCTTCGTCATTATATAATGTATTTCTGTGTTTGACCATATATTTAGTTTTACTGATATTTACTACCGGTTTAAATTTCTAGTAAAATGCTTAAAATCTACAAATAAGAAAAAAGAAAGAAAAATGACAAACGCATATGCAACTCGCACATTGTTGTCTGAACTGTACTGCTACGTAATCAATTTTCGCGCGCGCGCGTACAGAATGCAGATTACCGTAGCTACAGCCATCTGAAAAAATTACTTCAAGAATTAAATTTTAGCACAATTATTCAACAATGAAATTATTTTTTTATTTTAGTTTTATTGTGAGACGCTTCAACATTTCTGTTCATATTGCGACTACATAATATGAAATTATCTTAACAGATATAGTGACCAAAATAAGCAGTCATTATATGCAAACACGTACTGTATATTCCAGAAATAATATAATCATACATTTTAAAACTGAAGGTCTTCTACTTCATGAAATTGGGCATTTAGACCTGTTTCCACATCAAGTGGGATTTAATGAATCTTCCCATCTAGTAACTTCTATGTCCTATTGGTTTGTACTTTAATAACAGCTGAGGGATTCTATCTGTAGGCATTATTTTAAGATTTTCATACCAGTTGTTTCTCATGTTGTCAATTCCATTTGTTGAATTAAAAATATATAATTTTTTAAAATATTTTCATTTCTTTTCCTGTCACACCTGCTACTGATCATAAAAAAAGCTTCATTTCTGCAGTTTCTATTTTTCTTCTGTCTGAACGATTAAGAGTCCAATTTTTATAAATAAATATGATTTCAAATTGGGTCTGACAGTGACGTTTGAGTCTCGAATTCGGGAAATCTCAGACTAAATTTTAACAACTCGACTATCCTCACTGATATAAATTCAAGGAATTTTAAGTCATAAAATAATATGCTGGACTTTAATTTCATTGTCAATTTCGTCATAAATAATATCATGATATTCAAATTAAATTAGTCACCTACAAAAATACATACATCAATAAAACTAAATATATGTTCATACAAAGAAATGCGTTATAAAATGAAAATGGAAAACCAATGACAAATGAAGGAAATTCTGAAGAAGTGGCCAACTTCAAGTATCTACGAACAATAATTACGAATATAAATGAGATGCACAAAGAAATTAAACATTGATTCAATTCTGGAAATGTGTGCTATTATGCATTACAGGGACTCTTGTCCCAACTTCTTTTAAAAAAGTTAAACTGAAAATATATAAAACTGTTATTCTCCCAGTTATATTATATGGATGCGAAACATGGACTCTTACTTTAAGGGATGAAAGGAGATTACGAGTATTTGAAAATAAAGTCCTTAGGAACATTTTTTGGGCCAAAAAAGAGATGAACAGACAGGTGAGTGCAGAAAACTACACAATAGTGAGCTACATAATATGTAAAGGAAGCCAGATTAACGAGAACAGTTAAGTATCGTAGACTGCGACGGGCAGGACATGTAGCACGTATGGGGAATGAAAGAGGTGCATGGAAGCTTCTGGTAGGAAAACCAGAGGAAAAACGTGCAGTTGGTAGACCAAGAAAGGTGGGAGAATAACATTAACCATGATTTGAGGGAAGAAGTAATTATACAGGGGATGATTGGAAAACATTAGCTCAGGATAGGGATGTATGGAGAGATTATGTCCGCGAACCTATGGGTTCGACAGAGGTAGTTAGTTACAAAAATACGCAGATGTAATAACGTGATAAAGCGTATATAAAATAAATATGATCAAATTAAAAATGCCTCAACTCTAATATGGCAGCAATAATAATTAATTCACACTATTGTTGCGTACTTACATGGGTCTAATATATTCCAAAACTCAACATGTCGATGATCGGGCGTTACTGCAGAGGGTTTTGTTTGTTCTGTAGGCGCTCCATTCGAAAGGAGAGTACTGGCCATTGTGGTCAACAATGGAGCCGTAGAGGACGTTATTTCCGATTCCATCTTGTCAAAAATCGTATCCAACACTATTTAAACCAAATAAAATATACTTCACTGACACTGATAGTACCGCGGTTTGTCCTAAACACTGGAAAACTTTATCGACCCGAGCTGCAACAACCCGCCCTTCCCCTCTTCGCTGCCTGACGTTCTCGACAACGGTTGTATATGCGCCAGATTCAATATATTCTGTTGTAAAACTGTTAAGAAATGAGGTATTCGTAAAAATGTATCATAAAGTGTGAATGTCACGAGCACTATGACTGTTTCCACCGCCACCAACCAACTTCCAAGTTACTCCCTTTCAAGCTACACGACTGCCATCTATGGATGCAATACACAAGTATAATTGAATCAAGGTACACTCTGATACAAAAGGTCTTGTTGTCAATGTCACCTTCCTCGAAGTTGCGTAAGGTGTACAGACATGCAAACGGATAAAAAGACTAAAACTTGCTATGAGAATTTGTATGAGGGAAATTTTGAGGAAGTGGCTGAATTCAAATACCTAGGAACAATAATCACAAATAGGAATGAGATGCACAAAGAAATTAAACATAGGCTCAAGTCTGGAAATGCGTGCTATTATGCATTGCAGAGACTCTTGATTTCCCAACTCCTTTCAAAAAACGTTAAACTGAAAATATATAAAACTATTATTCTACAGTTATATTATATGGGTGCGAAACATGGACTCTTACTTTTAAGGGCGGAAAGGAGATTACACGTATTTGAGAATAAAGTACTTAGGAAGATTTTTGGACCAAAGAGAGTTGAACAAACAGGTGAATGGAGAAGACTACATAACAATGAACTACATGATCTTTATGGGAAGTCGGATATAATAAGAACAGTTAAGTCTCGTAGACTGCGATGGGCAGTACATGTTGCACGTATGGGGAATGAAAGACGTGCATGGAAGCTTCTTGTAGGAAAGCCAGAGGGAAAACGCCCAGTTGGTAGACCAAGAATAAGATGGGAGAATAACATTAACTATGATTTGAAGGAAGTAGATTATACAGGATATGATTGGAAAGCTTTAGCTCAGGATAGGGATGTATGGAGAGCTTATGTCCGCGCGGCCATGAACCTACGGGTTCGATAGTGCCAGTAAGTAAGTAAGTATGAGAATTTGTATAAATATATAATACAAACGAGAGAATACACAGAAACAAACGTAATTGGTTTGAACATATACAAAGAATGCCAAATAATCGTTTATCAAAACAGCTGCTTCATTATAGGCCTCTAGGCAGAAGAAATGTAGGAAGACCAAAACGTCGTTGGAAAGACGACCTGCAGCATATAGTGCACCGGGGAGCAGAACGGGCCAACAGGCCCATACCTTGAAGACGATGATGAGAATTTATGATATTTGAAGTTGGCAGCGTAGATGATATGAAACTATGCGAGGAAAAAAAAAAAATCCAACACACACCAAACAAACATTCCAAAATGATCTTCAAAATATAAACTTACAATTAAGAGAAACTTGCGGCGTCCACGAAAAAGGCGGCATGACAAGAACCTCAAGAGAGCCAGAACTGAGCTGGTCCTAGAAGATCTAAACCCTTAATGACAATTTATAGATTTTCTAACACAGAAATAAGACAGCAACTAAAAGTAGAGGAATTGAACACAACAATAGTGAAATGCAGAACAAACTGGAAAGAACGCTTAGCAAGGATGACAGAACAGAATACCAAAAGCAGCATATAACTATTCACCAAGAGGAAGAAGTAGTTTGGGAAGACCAAAAAAAAATGGAAAGAGCAGTAATTTGGAGCTGGAAGGCTAACAAAAAGCCTAAACTGTGACGAAGAAGATAGATTTCTAAGGGGTAAACATTATTCGAACGTCGATATCTTTGTATCATTAAATAACTATTTTTATAAGTAACCCATAAATGCTGTATATAATTTATCGTGATTAGAGTGAGGAATTTTATGAAATTTCATGTTTTAAACTAATTGTCAGAGAGTATCTTTACATTTTATGATATGTAGAATCAAATAAGACCAACAAAAAACTTCATATTTCATAATATTTTGGCAAAATGTTCATATTTTAGTGAAAATTTCATACTCCTTTATATTTTTCAACATCCAAATTCCGGATTTTTTTTTCAATAAAGATTCTAGGAATTCATTAAAATATTTTCCAAATGAATGTATTTATGTAGTTTTTGACAGAGCAATGTGATAGACAAGTGAAAATTCTTCAGTGTCACTTCTGAACAAGATAGATACATTTTATAAAAGCAAATAATTGGATGAGTGACAGTGTTAGATGGAGGTTTTGTCCTAAACTCGATCACCAACATAAGAACATGAGCCTAGATGAATACGTAGATGAACAATGTTGGAATTTCTGTAGTCAGGTATAATAGCTGTCAGCTCGTTCTTGCTACCTATGTAGGAAAGACTGCTGCTGCTAAACTTGAAGCAGTGCATGTGAAATTAGTAAAGTTCATGTAGGTAAAAAACAGCTCCAAGCGCGACAGGCCTAGAAGGCCCTTGGTTGACCATTCGGCTGCTGGCCTCACATCCACATGTGTTAATCACAGAGATAAATGATAATCTAGCCGGTGTAGGGGTGACATGTGGTCAGCATGTCGGGTCCCCCAGCCGTTATAGCAGGTATTTTACTTATTGTAGCTACCCAAATTCCTCATGATGCTGTGTGGGCACCGGTCCCTTACTGACCGAAATTCCATGAGAAAAATTTCTTCCCCCATGGAGACTCGAACCAGCGCCAAGGCTTCCTGCCTTAACCACTCGGCTACGGCGCGGGACTCATGTAGGTAAGGACAACATTTTTCTCACCTACATCGAACTATCAAATATAGTATGATACAAGTATGCTGCCATACCATCGTGTGATGTTGAGCATAATTTTACATCCATCCGTAGCAATTCTGCCCGAAGGCAGGTCCTTCACTCCAATCATAGCATTTTCATGCTATGCTTACAGCTTTACTAGGGAATTGTGTAGGTGTGGTAGCTTCCCGTTGCTTTCCCACCGGTGAAGGATGATGATGCTAATGATGATGATAGGATGATGATGAAGATGATGGCCATATGATTTCGGGGACCGTTTGGGCCTTAAAGTTTTCCTGACATTTGTCTTACAGGTGAGGAAAAACCCCGATAAAAACCTCACCCAGCAAAACTGCCCCGACCGGGGATCGAACCCGGGCCCGCTGCGTGACAAGGCAGCACGCTACCTCGAGACCACAGCGATGGACTAATTTTACATCGTGCAAAATAATTCTGACAGACAAACCTTATAGTTTACTATCAGAAAATATAAAAAATAAAACTTCTGTGTACTACGAACAGAATTAACAATTGGATTGTTCAAAGCACAATTAGACCAAGACATTAGACACTGTTAGACACATTTCATGAAAAAAAAAAATGTTAAAATAATTCTAACTACATTTCACCATGTTTGTAGTTCAATATTAAATGTAACTGTAATTACAAATAGAGTTCTGAAACAATCCCTAGAATAAATTATGGACTAATATCTTTTTAAACATCTTGTTTTCTCCAACTCCGACATACCAGAATGGTTTTACTTGTATTCTAAATCGTCCCCAATTTAATGTTTTGGTTCCATGGGCAATCTCCAGGAATTTAATATCTACTGGCAATGTAAAAGTAGCAATAATCCACACTTTACCTGCTCTTAACTTTGTTAGTGCTATATTATATAAATATATGTAAAAAGTTCAGAAAATAGTAGCTTCATAATATTTTTTGTGTCATAATTTTCATATTTTGTCTTTACGATTTCATATGTTTGTATAATTTTCTTCATATAATGACTAGCTCTAGTCATCAATATAAGGTGAGGAAATATCACTGCTTACTAATAGATTTGTTAGAAGTTTTCTACGAAATTGAAAGTAATGATATCCCCCTATAGTTGTTGCAATCAGTTTTATCTCCTTTCTTATAAATTGGTATGGTAATCGATTCTTTTCATTCACCTGATGTGGGATTTTTTTATTATAAATATAGCTTAGTAACAGTAATATTAATTATTATATAATCGTATTAATATAAAGAGTGACGGCTAAAAAACGATAAAAGTCCATTTTTTAAGAAAATAATTTTGTTGTGTCATTTCCCTGTATGTATAAAAGTTATAGTTGCCTTAACTTTATCTGCAATAAAATGTCTCTTTTGCGTTGTGTTTAATCTTCGATTTTTATCATTCTTTTAAGATTAGATTATAGATTTACCATTTTTAAAGTTAAATACCGCACTGAAAAATTAGCATAATGTGACTGCTCGTTTAAGACCATATTTTATTTTATGAATGAAGAACCCAGTATAAGAAACAGGCAGGTCGGTAATCGTAAAAAAATAATACACTTTCATCAATATCTAACAGTTACCATGAGACAATTTCAACATGAGCAAATCTCCAAATTGGAATTTAATTTACAGAAATGTCGCTGAATGTATTTCAAATATAATCAATGTCAATGATTTTGAAAATTCAAACCAAATACAGACAAAAATCTAAATCGGGTACACTCATGTCCAACATCGACGAAATTCTTTTTAGGTTCACTCGTAGTTGCATTCCTTTATTATTTTATTTTAATTTCTTTTTATTTTTAAAAAGCAAATTATAATTCTCAAAAGTGGTTATAATGCAGAACCAGAAAAATATGTTGGATTTAATTTCAACACGAATCGTGAGTTTGAACTACACAAAACATCAATTAATACGGATAAAATAAAACGACATATTAAGACCTATAACCTATAAGACACCTATAACAAAAGAACAATTCACCAAATATTTGAGACGTACGAATATAATTGTCGTCTTAAAGGTGATGGTATTTCACTTAAAGGTTAAAAACATCCCATGGGAATATGCATGCCTTCCTCAACAGGAGTGCTTTTTTGTCTTCATATTGATAGCAATTATTATTATTATTATTATCCATCCATAGTAATTCTGCCCGAGGGCACGTCTTTCGCTATAATCATAGCATTTTGATGCTATGCTTTGCAACTTTACTGGGGAATTATAGGTGTGCTAGCTTTTATTATTATTATTATTATTATTATTATTATTATTATTATTATTATTAAACTAACTCTAACTTACTGACACTATCAAACCCGTAGTGTCATGGCCGCGCTGATATAAGCTCTCCATAAATCCCTATCCTGAGGCAATGTTTTCCAATCATCCCCTGTATAATCTACTTCCCTCAAATAATAATAATGATTAGTCTATTATTATTATTATTATTATTATTATTATTCGTATAATGAATGCAAGAAGAAAGGTTACCCAGAAAAACATTGGAATGGTGTCCACCTGGAAGAAGGAAAGGAAGACCTCAAAACTCGTGGATGTAAGAAATAAGAATTGGAATGAGAACAAGAGGGCTGCAGTGGACGGATAGAGACGAGTGGATAAGAAAAATAAAACTTTAGGCACATAAACATGTGTAAACATTAGAAATCTGTATATAGATAAATTATTATTATTATTATTATTATTATTAAATTACATATGTAAAAAATTATTATTGGGAGTACACCATAGCGTAGTTGGTTAAGGCAAGCAGGAAGGTCGAAGGCTTGAGTCCCGGTGGAGACAGGATTTTGAACCTGACCCAAACAAACTTCCAGCTGCACCATGGCACTGGGGTCGATTCAGCCTCTAGAGAAAGTGAGTAGCAGACGCTGTTCTGGGAGTCACACAGGGCTGACATCAACTGCCGAATGCCTATAAAAAATGGGAGCCTTAACCTCCTACTACCACAAGGGCCTCCTAAGGTATCTAGTGGTTTTACTCTACATTTTTACAATTATCATCACATTAATGTAGTACAATGATAATCGATGGACAGACATGTAAATGGAGGTCATTACATAACATAGTCTTTATAGGATATAATGAGAACAGTTAAGTCTCGTAGACTGCGATGGGCAAGACATGTGGCACGAATGGGGAATTAAAGACGTGCATGGAAGCTTCATCTAGGAAAACCAGTGAAAAAACGTCCAATACGTAGACCAAGAATGAGGTGGGAGATTAGCATTATCCATGATTTGAGGGAAGTAGATTATACAGAGAATGATTGGAAAACATAAGCACAGGATAGGGATGTATGGAGAGCTTATGTCCATGTAGACCAAGAATGAGGTGGGAGATTAGCATTATCCATGATTTGAGGGAAGTAGATTATACAGAGAATGATTGGAAAACATAAGCACAGGATAGGGATGTATGGAGAGCTTATGTCCATGTAGACCAAGAATGAGGTGGGAGATTAGCATTATCCATGATTTGAGGGAAGTAGATTATACAGAGAATGATTGGAAAACATAAGCACAGGATAGGGATGTATGGAGAGTTTATGTCCGCGCGGCCAACAAACCAACGGGTTCGATAGTGCCAGTTAGTTAGTTAGTTAGTACGATGACGATCTACTATTCGATACATCCCGATACTCTTTCAAATAAAGCCGAATGGACTTTATATATATATAATATATATATTATATTTATTTTTCTTATCATACCATATTAAGCTTGCATTGCTTAATGTTAAATATTTAATTATAACATCGATAAAGCGTCACTGCTATAAAGTAAAAATGTTCTCTTTAATTTGCTTACTTGTTATAGTCAGCTACTAGATGGCAGTGAAGACCGAGTTCTCGCGACATCTAGTAATAATGGAGAATATAATACATATATAAGAAAAAATAAATGTTTGAATTGGATTCGCCTGGTGGTGTAATGGATATCACACTGAGGTATAGACTCAGAGATCCGGGTTCGAATCCCGTCCAGGCATTTTTCTTATCATACCATATATATATATATATATATATATATATATATATATATATATATATATTGGAAGAGTTAAAGTACTTTATTTACATCCTAATTCAGGACACTGCTATAGTTATAATAATAATAATAAGCCTTAATTGTCTTAAAGTATCGCTTGTTCTAATGATTGTGGATTCGATTGCGACCAAATAGAAAATGTGTTTTCTTCAAAGATGAAATAAGAAAGTGTCTCTAATCACAAGATGCACTTAAAAAATTGAATTTCAAAAGCATTTATGTATGACATGAAAAGGAAAATAAATGCCTGAGTCGGGATTTGAACCCGAGTTTGCAGCCACTTTATACGTTTAGCGACCAAAAGTTAGAAACTCGGGTTCAAATCCCGACTCAATCATTTATTTTTCTTTTCATGCCATAATTGGCCGTCATTGCTAAATGTCAAAATATATTTTGTTTTATTCAGGATTGTTTCTGTTATTTACACAGGTATCCTCAACAAAAATTAAAAAAAAAAATTTCTTCCACACTTCCCGACCTTGCGTGTCTTCTTCTGTCATATTTCTCTTCTTTGTGTTGTCTTTAATTCACTTTGATCTACCACGTTTCCGTTTTCCAGGAGGTATTCATTTCAATACGTCTTTGTTTGTTTGTGTCCCTTCTCCTCATCATATGTTCTTACCATCTTAGTTGGATTTGTTCAATCTCTTGTACAATATACTTTTCTACATTCACAATTTCTCTTATATTATTTTTTATTTTATCTAATTTTGATATTCTTGCCGATCTTCTTAAAAAGTCCATTTCTGTGACCAATAATTTATTTTGGCGTTTTTTGCTTCAACGTCCATGTTTCCGCACCATATAATAAAATACTCTTCACAATTGTGTGTTATATAGGCCTATTAATAATTTAGTCCTCTTGATTATATGCTTACTCCATAAAATAGAATTTAATATGCCATTAAGTTATAACGTATATATACACGTAATATAAATCCCATGCGCCTTGCGTGGGGATACGGGTGATCAGTAGCGAGTGTTTCTTAACCTAGCTAATTTAGCGATGCTTATTTTACCTATAGATATTGATAAAATTCCCTTCCATCCTTACTTTTCCATTAAAGACACTTTCGGATTCTTAATTGGAAAATTACACAAAAAAGTATTCTCATAAATAAAATTCTCGCATATTCCGCTAAAAAAATTAATGCAAATCCCCCTCTTCTATACTCTACATTAAATCCATGTGGTTAGGACATCACCTCAGAGACATCTAGTGGGGAACTAAGGTATTACTTAGATGGATGAAGGCCGGTTAAAGTGCACAGAAGCCTTTTCATTCATGCATGCGGTTATTTTACCAGCCTGAAAATCTTCAGACTAGGAACCCACGCCCACGGTCCCTCCCACACGATTTGTTCCTTGGACTTTTATGTCAGAAGTATATCCCTAGCAAAATTCCTAGATGAAGGAGCTCAGTTCCTTACGTCTCGATTAGATATAGGTTTAAAAGAACTCAAAGCGCGACAGGCCTAGAAGCAGCTTGGCCTACCAGTCGGCTGCAGGCCTCACATCCACATGTGCTAATCTCAGAGGTAGACGATCATGTAGCCAGTGTAGGAGTGACATGTGGTCAGCATGTCGGGTCCCTAAGCCATTATAGCTGGTCTTCTCAACCTGGAGTCGCTACTTATTGTAGCTACCCAAATGCCTCGCGATACTGGGTGGACACCGCTCCCATCCTGGATGAAATTCCATGAGAAATTTCTTCCCCGTGGAGACTCGAACCAGCGCAAGTCACGTAGGCCTTGCCTTAACCACTCGGCTACGGCGCGGGACACGATTTTAAAAAAAAACTAAATTTGATTATGGTACATTCCTCATGTAATGCAGAAAAAATGATAAAATACGAGTAGAACTTGTTAACTTTAATGACATTTCTAATATTCTCTCAACTTCAAAGGAGAAAAAGTATGTCGTACTTTATCTGCCATCTGCCGAACACAGTACGCACTACTTGCAATGAGGTTACGATATATCTCGAAACAGTTTAACCAATATTTGAAAATGTCCAACAATAAAAAAAAACCAACTCACTGGCACTATCGAACCCGTAGGTTTACGGTCACGCGGACATAAGCTCTCCATACATCCCTGTCCTGATCTAATGTTTTCAAATCATTTCCGCTATAATCTACTTCCTTAAAATCATGGATGTCATTTTCCCATCTCATTCTTGGTATCTATTGGGCGATTTCCCTCTAGTTTTCCTACAAGTAGCAGCTTCCATGCCCTTCTTTCATTCTCCATTCGTGACACATGTCCTACCCAAATCAGTCAACGAGAATTAACTGTTCTTATTATATCTGGCTTCCTATAAATACCATGTAGTTCACTGTTATGTTGTCTTCTCCATTCATATGTCTGTTCATCTCTCTTTGGTCCAAACATTTTCCCAATAACTTTTTTCTCAAATATTATACTCGTAATATTTTCTCCTACCTTAAAGCAAGAGGCCATGTTTCGCATCCATACAACTGGAAGAATAACAGTTTTATATATTTTCAATTTAAAACATTTTTTGAGAGAAGTTGGGCCAATCGTCTACATAATAGCACGCATTTCCAGAATTGAGCCTATGTTTAATTTATTTGTGCAGTTGTTCCTACATATTTTAATTCTACCACATCTTCAAAATTTCCCCCATTTCCCATTAACTGTCAATTTCCATTATATAATGTATTTCTATGTGTGCACATAAGTTATATTTAATTTTATTGGTGTTTACTTCTTCTTCTTCTTCCTTCCAAGTATTAGGCCAAGGCCTGTTACGATCCTATAGAAAATTTTCCCTCCAGCGTTTCATAGGACGGCCCGGTGATCTTCGTCCTCTTGGTATATAATTATAAACAGCTTTGGGGATCCGATTTGAACTCATTCTTTCAAGATGGTGTTTCCAATTTAGTTGGTACTGTTTAATATATTCCAAAATCGGCGTAGTCTTCAATTCTTTTAAGATATCGGTGTTCCTTTTCCGATCCCATCTGTGCATGAATCTCATTTCACAAGCCGTTATTCTGCTTTCATGTTGTCTTTTTAGTGTCCATGTTTCACTACCATAGGTCAACACTGGTCTAGCCAAAGTGTTATATAAACGTAATCTGGCGTTTTTTTTTGTACAAGGGATGGTTTCATAACTTGATTAATAATTCCTAAACTTTTATTATAACTAGTATTGATGTTTACTTCGAGTCCCAATTTCTTAGTATTACTCATTAGAGTGTGCGTGTTGGACCTTAGTGCTCCTCGCTATCGCCTAATAACACTACATTATCAGTAGGGCTAGGATTTTTACGTAATAAAAGATAAGATTACAAAGCAGATAGTATATATTATTCAACTGCTTGTGTGTGAAACCAAAATAAAAGACAGAAGTCTACTTCTCATTATACTATTCAACTGTTTGTGTGTCAAACAAAAACAAAAGATAGTCAAAAGTCTAACTTCTCACTATACTATGTTGCAATGTTAACTTTTAGTACATAAAAAATCCTAGCCCTGATCATCAGCATAAATGAACAACTTATTAATACCATTGAGTTGTAGGCTTTCTTCATACTCTTAAATATTTGATGCAATGCTCTTGTACAAAACTGAACAGTAGAAGGGATAGTGCATCTCCTTGCTTTAACCCAGTGTGAATAGTTGACCTAAAATCAGTATAAAATGACTAAATTCTATTTCATCATCATCATCATCATCATCATAGTAAGTAAAGTGATCCCACAACAGGCCCGGAGGCCCTTGAAGTAGTAGGAGGTTAAGGCTCCCACTTTTTCTGGACAATTGGCACTTGATGTCAGCCGGGTTGCCAACCCTGCGTGACGGCCGCCTTTAGCCCCAGAACAAGCGCCTGGTACTCATTTTCGTTAGAGCCTGAGTTGACCCCAGGGCCATAGTGCCGCCAGAAGGTTTGGGTCAGTTTAAAAATCCTGACCCCACCGGGACTTGAACCCTCGACCTTCCGGCTTGTAGCGCAGTGTCTTAACCACTACACTACGGCATGCCCCCCATCATCATAGTATATTCACGAATTTAGGCCATTTGTTGATCTGTTTCGGCCTCAAGATCTTGTTAGTCTCTGTAGTTACTGCAACATCAATGTTTCTATTCTTAAATATACTGTCTAGTTCCTCTTCTTATATGGATGCGAAACCTGGACTCTTACTTTAAGGGAGGAAAGGAGATTACGAGTATTTGAGAATAAAGTTCTTAGGAAAATTTTTGGACCAAAGAGAGATGAACAGACAGGTGAATGGAGAAGACTACATAACAATGAACTACATGGTCTTTATAGGAAGCCAGATATAATAAGAACAGTTAAGTCTCGTAGACTGCGATGGGCAGGACATGTTGCGCGTATGGGGAATGAAAGACGTGCATGGAAGCTTCTTGTAGGAAAGCCAGAGGGAAAGCGCCCAGTTGGTAGACCAAGAATGAGGTGGGAGAACAACATTAACTATGATTTGAGGGAATTAGATTATACAGGGAATGATTGGAAAGCATTAGCTCAGGATAGGGATGTATGGAGAGCTTATGTCCGCGCGGCCATGAACCTTCGGGTTCGATAGTGCCAGTGAGTAAGTAAGTAAGTAAGTTCCTCTTCTTTTTCATGGATACTTCGGACATTCCAGGTTGCATATCCTACAATATAATTGTGCCGTTTTCTTTTAACCATATTTCTTTGCTGTGGGTCGTCATATTTCAATTCCTTCTAGATTTTTTCATGTTGAGACTTGAAAGTAGTTTTGAAGTTCACATTATTATAAATACAGTAAAACTTGTTCAAAGCGAAATCGCATGGAACCAATTATTTTTTCCACAATATACAATTTTCCGCATTATTAAAAAAACAAAAACATATTAACCAATATTAGATTATAGAGCACCGTATATGTCGTTTTATGTAGGTACCTTGGTGTAATACCTTTAGTGGGTTATACGCTTTATGACCACATGCGTAATGAAGATATCCGCAAAGCTCTGAACACACTAGCAATAACTGAAACCATTAAAAAATAACAAAATAATTGGCATGAACACCTGCTTTGAATGCCAAACAATATACTACCTCCGCAGCTATTGAACTACAGACCCACAGACCGAAGAGACCCAGGAAGACCTAAGAAGAGATGGAGGGATAAATTTCTATCCTGAAGCGGAATAGCCCAATGGCCTAATCCATGCCTGCAGTTGATGATGGCCTTGGAGTAATATAGAAGGTCCGCTGCCGTTGGAAAGTGAAGTAGGCCTATAGTATAAAAAAATTATGGAATATTCACCTAAAAGGTCTGTCTCCTCAACTTAATTAATTATTTAACTGTAGCGCTTTCGGGACTTGTCCCATCATCGGCAGGATTCAAAACTGGTGTTTCACTGAAGATCTGGTAGAGGGGGTTGCATGTATTGGGTTCGTTTTCGTTTATCAGGCTGTTGTTGTGAGCTGCTTTCATGATTTACATCTCTTCGAGTAAAGTAAAGTAAAGTAAAGTGATCCCACAACAGGCCCGGAGGCCCTTGGGGTAGTAGGAGGTTAAGGCTCCCACTTTTTCTAGACAATCGGCACTTTATGTCAGCCGGGTTGTCAGCCCTGCGTGACGGCCGCCTTTACCCCCAGAACAAGAGGCTGAGTGACCCCAGGGCCATAGTGCCGCCAGAGAGTTTGGGTCAGTTTAAAAATCCTGACCCCAACGGGACTTGAACCCTTGACCCTCCGGCTTGTAGCTCAGTGCCTTAACCACTACGCTACGGCGTGCCCCCCATCTCTTCGAGTACGTTTATCATTGCTGGATTATTTTCTCTGTGCATTACTGTTAGGGTGTTTTCAATATTTAACATGCGGTGTCCTTCATGGATAACGTGTTTTGCATAGCGTGATGCGCCAGGAGAGTCCTTAATCCTAAACTTAATCTAAGGCGAATAAGAATGATGATGATTGTGTTGGCCAGATGTTGCTCGGGTCCATTTGGGCCTTAAAGTTTCCCGACGTTTGTCAACGTTTACGCGTTGGCGAGTTGTTTGCATCTGTATCACGCAGTTTCAAAGTTAATGAATCAACTGTACGATTTATAAAGACATCCTAAGACAAATATGGAATTATATCGGTTAATTCACAGCTGAATATCTATCTGAATTGAAAGACATTTTAAAAGCAACAAAACAGGAAAAAATATTACCAAGTTCTTTAAGTCCTTGCCCAAGTCAAATGGTAATAAATAATTAATAGAAATTGTTAAAAAATATCTCGTTAATTGATTTTATCAAATGTAATGCCACGAGTGATTTCCAAATTATCGATAAATTCACAACTCACGAAGTGAGGAGTGAATTTATTTAGAGAATTTGGAAATCAAGAGTGGGCATTTGTTAGGACTACTTAACGAATAAAATTGAACAGTTTACTCACAAATCATTATTTAAATATAATTATTTTAAAATATACATATACTTAATGTAAACGGCGATGATTAAAACCTCATGCTTCATTTGTTCATCACTCCAACCAGATCATATTTATTACCAAATAGAATCGCAACATTGTAAGAATGCACCCTAGTAGAGAAAAAATGAAACATCACTACAGGTTATTAATTAATTTCTGATGTCCTATGATGTAAATATGACAATTATATTTTTCTGCAACGTTAATTCCGGGGAAATAATACGTTTAAGAAAGTGCAAGCAGTGTTTTTTTGATGGTATAACCAACTGCTACGAATATTTTTCTATTATATCTCGCAAGCAGAATCTGGTTACATTCCTGTACTATATATACAATCTGGGGGCACTTGATAAAATGTAAGTGAAAAAATCGAGACGAAAAACGACTATGATTGATCAAAATTCATTGAAATGTGATTGGTTATTGACTGCCATTTGAGGCATGAGTTAAATAGTCTTTATAATTTTTATTTTATTTTAGAACCTTGGAACGTATCCCCTATATACCCATAAAAATCACCATTCCGTATTCGCGGCATGTTTGCGGAAAATATCCCCGAGAATAAGGAGCCTTTACTGTACTTCATACGCTCATGGAGCTAAATGGTAAGTGCGGGGATTATGGATGAAGATAAATATAAATAAGACGAAGGCCATGATTATAGGAAGATAAACATGAGGATTAAGGATTAGGCCATTGAGCTAGTGGAGATCTTCAAATACTTTTGGGTTGTACTACCAGTAGTCACATGAAAAGCTGTCAAGAAGTAGAGCAGAGGATAACATTGGCACTTGGTATGCCCTGATTTATACGCAACTATAAGACGCAACCATAATTTTTAAGCAATTCAAAAAAATAATATTTTTTTCCATTTTTATTACAAAATTGCAAAGTCAGACAAAAAAAATCTTAGTTTATAAAACCCTTCTGATCTTTAATATCCCTGAAAATCGTCATCTGAACTTTCTTCTTCTTATTTTTCGTCGTCATCGTTGTCCTCTTCATATATAAGATGGTCTTCACTGCCATCGAGAGCGTTACTTACGCCGCACTTCTTGAAAGCTTTAACAATAATGTCTTCTCTCACTCTAGACCACGACTGTTTTATCCACTGACACACTTGTTTGATAGTATGTCGATTTAATGTTGCCTTCGCCGTGAATTCTGTTTGATATCATCCATTTGTTCAAGTTCACTGGCATCGTAGACTGCAATGACGCATCATAGGCTAGACAGTGTTCTGGGTTTGTGATGACGGGGCGGGAGGGAGATAGTGTTAGCAAGCTGGTGAATCCCCGCAACACATGTTCGTCGCACGGTGCACTGCTGCTGCCAGTTGAACCCAATGTTGCCAGATACAGATAGGTTTCCCCCAGCATCGAATATATGGCCATTTTTAAGACTGTCGGGGATTTTAAATCAAACACTCGATATTTTTTATATTAATTTCGAGTAATAAGACGCCACCTGAATTTTGAAGGCAATTTTTTCGACGAAAAAAGTGTGTCTTATAGTCCTAAAATAAGACAATCCATCTTTCTCGTGGTCGTTTTCCTTGTATCTTGAGATTTAAGTATTTGTGGTAGTCTTTCCTTTTCCATTCTTTTTTAAATGTCCAACCCATTTTAGTCTATTTTTCTTCTGTGTGTGTTAATTTTTCTACACTTAATGTCTCCTTGATTTTGTCATTCCTTATTCTATCTCTCCTTGTTTTATGTAGGAGAGAAACTTAGAAACTTTGTTCCTTGAAACACGAACAATTTGGCAGTATCACTGCAGTTCCAACTAGCCAGACACCAAAAATTCGTCCTCTTTGAAAGTGACTCAGGTCAGATATCATAAGCCTAGTTCACAGCTACAAAAATCAAATAAAGAAAAATACTTCTGAGAGAATCAAGAGAATTATTTCTCAACGCAGACCTTTTGTAACAAACTTAGTATGTAGCCCTTAATAAACACCTTCTCGTACAATATCTCGTCAACATTGAATTATTGTTAGTATTAATATAATATTGATATCCCCACAAATATATATCCTGAGCTAAAGTTTTCCAATCAATCCCTGTATAATCTACTTCCCTCAAATCATAATTAATGTTATTCTCTCACCTCATTCTTGATCTTCCAACTGGGCGTTTGCCCTTGGTTTTCCTACAAGAAGCTTCCATACGCATCTTTCATTCCCCATTCGTGCCACATGCCCTGCCCATCGCAGTTTACGAGACTTAACTGTTCTTATTATATCTGACTTCCTATAAAGACCATGTAGTTTACTGTTATGCAGTCTTCTCCACTCACCTGTCCATCTCTCTTTGGTCCAAAAATTTCCATAAGAACTTTATTTTCAAATACTCGTAATCTCCTTTCCTCTCTTAGAGTAAGATTCAATGTTTCGCATATATATAATATATATATATATATATATATATATATATATATAATATCCATCCATAGTAATTCTGCGCAATAATAGCATTTTCATGCTAGGCTTGCAGCTTTACTAGGGAATTGTAGGTGTGGTAGCTTCCCGTTGCTTTCCACACCGGTGAAGGACGATGATAATAATAAGGATGATGATGATAGCCATATGATTTCGGGGACCGTTTGGGCCTTAAAGTTTTCCTGACATTTGTTTTACAGGTGAGGAAAAACCCCGATGAAAACCTCACCCAGAAAAACTGCCCCGACCGGGGATCGAACTCGGGCCCACTGCGTGACAAGGCAGCACGCTACCTCGAGACCACAGCGGTGGACTATATATAACATAACTGGTAGAATAATAGTTTTACGTTTTTTGAAAGGAGTTGGGACGACAAGTCTCTGTAATGCATAATAGCACGCATTTCCAGAATTGAGCCTATGTTTAATTTCTTTGTGCATCTAATTTCTATTTGTGATTATTGTTCCTAGATATTTCAATTCAGCCACTTCCTCAAAATTTCCCTCATTTGTTATTAGCTGTCCATTTCCATTATACACCGGTAATGTATTTCTAAGTGTGGCCATACATTTAGTTTTATTGATATAATGAAATAATTATTGAAAATCAAATTCTAATCAGTATTTTCCATTATGACTTATTATATAAATAATTAGTTACATGCATTAGGATAAATTATTTCTATTAGCTAGGGAGATATTCATGGCAGATTATTTTTTTTTCATTTCTCTTTGTTTTGTTGTAATATTTTTGAACTGTATATTATTTTATTCACTTTTTACAATCCATGAAGATAAAAAACTAGTGTATTGTTAAACAACTTCCGTAAAACAAATTATATAACGATCACTGTGCGATAAGATAGAATGCGAACAGAACTAGCAAAGTAAAACCAATCGCGATTACGTTGTCAGCGCATGAAGTGCTTGTTAAATCATCTCATGATTATTATACACGTATAACTAACAGAAACAGGTAAGTGCAAATAATTTAAATTAAGGAAATACAATCATATTAAATATCTTTATTGGAATTTGTATCTTTAGGTTATTAAACTTATTCAGTTAACACGACGTTTGCACAAATAGACACAATTGGACGGCGTTAGGTATCAACCGGCTATGCGCCTTTATGTTAAGAGAAAAATACGTTTCAAATTTAAGTCAATCTTCACTATAAAATTACAAATAATCAAGATCATTTCAAATACCTCGGATATTATACAGAGAAACAAGAGACTGATAATAAACTATAGTATATATAAGTTGCTCGTATGAATATTGATACGGTACCATAAACTTTGGTCGACCCTGTAAGCGCCTGACTCTCCATTCGGAAAAACCAAGTTAAAATTCCGAAAGCTGTCAAACCGAATGGGTTTACTTATCATTTTCTTTGGTAAATCTGACAAATAGCACAATGGAAAATCATTACCAGCCTCCACTTCATCGAATATCTAATATGTATATTCATTAAAAAATAACTCAATGGATGTCTACAACAAATTATTAGGTCTACATGAAACAGATATAGGAAGCCAGATTAATAAGAAAAGTTAAGTCTCGTAGACTACGATGGCCAGGACATGCGGCACATAGGGGAATTTAAGACGTGCATCGAACCTTCTTGTAGGAAAACCAGAGGGAAAACGACCAGTTGGTAGACCAAGAATGAGGTGGGAGAATAACATTAACTATGATTTGAGGGAAGTATATTATAGAGGGAATGATTGGAAAGCATTAGCTCAGGATAGGGATTATGGACAGCTTTTGTCCGCGCGGGCATAAACCTACGGGTTCGATAGAGCCAGTGATTAAGTACTTACAGCAATGGCGACCATTACTGGAAGTTCAACTTTCTACATTTCGGGGTTGCCAACATAAATAACTATACTGTAATATTACATATTACAAACACGCGTGTGGGAAGTATAGGGAAGTCCGAGTAATGTGAACCCTTCTGTTTGAGTGGACCCTGTTAATACCTTCTTTAATTGGTGCTGCCCTAGAACAGAAAATATTTTAACTTCTTCCCCTCATCAACTTTGGCGGGTTCAAGACCAGTTTCTTTTATCATTTGTGCGAAGAAGGGTTTATTTGTGATATTTATGAAAATAACCACTTCAAAAGTTTTTCAAGCTAAGAATCAATTCTTAATTTCTGTATTGAATATTACAAATGTTGAAAAAAAAAACTCTTAAATATATTATATCATGTAGAAGCTGTTTTAATATACTGATGAGTTTGGTTTGATATTATGTGACATGGTGGAAGAATAAAATAATTAAACATAACAAAGGAATTAGGTTAATGTGGACTCTCTGCGTCCACTTTACACGAATACGTATATTTTAATCAGTGAGGATGCTATCTGTAAAACCCATCCACTTAATTAATTTTATTTAATATTACGCAACGGGCCCGGGTTCGATCCCCGGTCGGGACAAGCTTCCTGGGTGAGTTTTTTTGGGGGTTTTCCTCACCTGTAAGACAAATTTTAGGAAGCTTAGGGCCCAATGGTCCTCGAAAATCATCCGGCCATTATCATCATCATCCATATCATTATCATCACCACCCTTCACCGGTGTGGAAAGCAACGGGAAGCTACCACACCTATAATTCCCTAGTAAAGCTGCAAAGAATAGCATGAAAATGCTATGATTGCAGCGAAAGACTTGTCCTCAAGCAGAATTACTATGGATGGGTGGATCCTTATAATTTTACTAAACCTTCTGCAGTTGAATGACGTGTGAATGTTATATTCAACAATAATCTTTCAAAACATTAAATACATATCAACGTTTTTTTAATTACGATGTCATAAATATTTTCAGATTAATCTGTGCTTGTCTGTATAAATTAATAGAGTAAATAAACTTAAAAATAGACTGAAAGCTAAGGTGGACTCTGCTGGGGCCCACCTTATCCGAATATGGGAGTTAAAGTAGACCTTTCTTGTAATGTAAAAAAAAAGTATATAAATTATGAAGATGTTTCCATATTTGAATAAAATAACAATGCTATTTGATAGCTACAACACTAATGATAATCACTGTAATTAAACAAAATTCAAATCCCTTAATTAAAAGAAGATAAACAACAAATTTAAAACGGGGGTCCAAATTACCCGAAGTTCCTCTATACTAGATACAATGTATATACAAAAAATATCCAAAAGGTACATTATACGAAACAAATCACTGCATTTTAAATGAACTGAACTTTATTTGAAATAATAAATATGTACTTGCCGCCATTTTATCACTGATTGGTATCACGGCCTCCTGTAGTTTCAACTAATAAACATTGCCCACACTGTTAACATTAGTCAGTTTCCAACAAAGATATTATTTTACTATTATTGATTATTTTGAAAACGCCATTGCGCAAAAAAAAAATAAAAGTACAACGCACGTTTGTGAAGTGTTTTACAGAATTTCGGAAATTAAAAACCTCGCTACCGCTCGGTTTTTAAACATTTTCCTCCCTTCTGTAAAAACAGCTTCCCAACCTGGCATCCTAATATACTATATAAGTAAATGTAAATCTAACATCACATTTTTGCTAACTTATTGTTCACTTTAGGTATGATTTAAATCCACATATGGATCCATTGTTTCATACAATTTCCTTTGGTTAATAAGGTTACAAATTAACAAACAAACAATAAATAAATAAAAATAAACAGAAAAACTCTCAATCAAGGTAAAACTGATTAATTTATTTATATAACAATGCGGCCTCCAATTTATTTTCTACTTGAGGGAGTGTTTCCGTGGAAACTACAAAAAATCCAATAAAAAGCTGTTTGAAGTTTTCGTCACGTAGATTAAAACCACATTTTGTGGTTTCCTACTTCATTTAATCAACGTAAACAACATTCACTCTTCTTAAAACAATGATATATATATATATATATATATATATATATTATATCTTGTATCTTGCAAGCCCATGTTTCCCTTAACAGAGATTTAGGCGCTCTCCCCCTACAGGGAAGAATTTGAACCATATTAATTTAGTTACACTTGTTTTCGTATAGATGTCATTTGAGTAGTCCATGGTCAGCGTTCCGTCTCATACTGACATCTAGGAAACCAAGGTAGTACTAGGACGTGAAAATTCGGTAAATTTTGCTTAGAGGCCTTTTCATTCAGGCTTAAGGATCTTTTTACGAGCCTGAAAATCTTCAGACTCGGGACCCACGGCCTCAAGTCCCTCACGGAGGACTTGCTGCTTGGATTTTTCCGTCCATAAAAATCCATCGACCCCGTCCGGGTTTGAACCCGCGACCCTCGGGACCAGAGGCAAGGAGCATAACCACTAGTCCTCGCGAACGGCCGTTTTCACAAAAAAAAAATGAAGCCCGTTTCACGATGCCAACAGGTTGCGAAACCGGCCTATTTCCAATATATATTTAAAAAATGGAATTGGATAGTTTAATTAAAAAAACATATAAATAACAATGGAATCAGTAAAAATATAAGCTGTAGTAACAAGAGTGTAATAATTTATTTACCCAATAGCCATTAATAAAGATTTTTCTGGCTCAAGTACAGAAACACCCTTGATTTTTCAGTTTATTGTTGTGAATTATAACTCTTCTTCTGTATTTAGTAACATTTTTAGATATTTTTAAATATTTAAAACAATTTTTATAACTTAATTTTAGAATTTTTAAGTATTTGTTCAAATACACATATTGTGATGGTGACTTGCTATTTTCTCCAGAGAGTGTATTACATAGTTGGAACCAGTGGGTTATCGATGGTTGCAATTATTAAGGAGTGAAAAAAAGGGCGTTTCGTGGGTTAGAGTAATTGAATTAGGTTAAGTGTGAGTTAGTTAGTTAGTTAGCTTTTAGGTTCGTTACATTTTAAATGCGTCTAAATACATAAAAAAAAGATAATCGAAACAACGATAATAATCTCGATATGTGGTTCGGTGGTGGGTTATCGCAGGTTCTATAAACTTTGGGACACGCGCACTGTTGTTCTACAGGACTAAAATACATCAGGTAAGTTAAAGTAGACTATCCCCGATTTCTTACTTTGTTCATGTTAAACATGTAAACTTATAGTTTACAAGTTTGTTCATGTTTCTATAAGACCGCGTAAGTGAAATTATTTTTCTCACTTGTCATTGAGTACTCTTTTACAACCAGTGTTACCACACAGAAATAAAGCTTATTAACAGAACTTAACCCCATTTCAATCCATTAACGCAGTTTTGGGCAGGGCTTTTACATCACTCATTGTCACTCAGGCCTTGCAGTGACACGATCCATCAGGATAGAGATTTTAATTATGGATCACATGCATATTTTTTGACCTCACAACGATATGGAAGGTCTTCCTGAATGAGGGATCAGCTCAATGTAAGCTGCAGAAAAATCAACTCTGGCCATTAAAGAAAAGGAAACCTATGTATATAAAGATAGCAACAAATTGCAAGTTTTGAAGAGTATGACATAAATTGATTAAAATCGGAAAGTATAATTCTGAAAATGAGTTAAACTTTGTATAATAGGATCAGAATTTAATAAAATAAATAATAGTTTAAAAAACTAAAACAACACGCTTTATTAGAAAACAGAAATAAAAAATGAAAAATGATTTTAATTTCCAACACGCTTGGGATAAAATTAAAGTGGCCAACAAAAAAATCATCTCCAACACATCTAGAATAAAACTAGAGTTATTTACAAAAAAAAATAATTTTTCTATCAAAAGCGTGGGGTGCTTTTTATGGTATTTATGTCTTCTTCTTAGAGACTTTACTTTTACCAATATATGTTTATTATCAAATATATTAATTGATGTAGAGCACCCCACGCTTTTGATGGTAACATTATTTTTTTGTTGACCACTTTAATTTTATCGCAAGCGTGTTGGAAATTAAAATTATTTTTCATTTTTTAGTTCGGTTTTCTAATAAAGCGTGTTGTTTTAGTTTTTTAAACCATTATTTATTTTTTATCTTTTAGTTTGGTTTTCTAAAAATGTAAATATATTTAAATTCGATATTATTGTAGTATGAGCTAAAAGTAATACTCTTCTAAAAAAATCTTCCAGGCCGGATTTGAACCAGCGACCTATGGATTACTGAAATGATATACCACTACAGTCGACCACTCAACCAACTGAGCTACCAAGGAAACAATATTAATTTCTCACAACGATGGACTAAAAATCTATAATATATTATTTATGAGATTATTGTATTTTCATTGGTCCTTTACAAGTATACTAAGTTTCAAGTCGATCCAATGTTTTTAAGTGGGTGAAAATCGTGCTTAAAGATTCCGTTACACACACACACACACACACACATATATATATATATAGATCAACTAATATAAAGCGTGTAAAAAGGAGCAATGTCAGAAGAAATAGATATATCGACTAATAATCGCAAATGTCGCGCGCCGTAGCCGAGAGATTAAGGCAAGAAGCCTTGGCGCGACTTGCGCTGGTTCGAGTCCCCATGGGGGAAGATATTTTCTCACGGAATTTCGGCCAGTATGCGACTGGTGCCCACACAGCATAGTAAGGAATTTGTGTAGCTACAATAAGTAGCGGCTCCAGGTTGAGAAGACCAGCTATAACGGTTGGGGGACCCGACATGCTGACCACATGCCACCCCTACACTGGCTAGATGATCGTCTACCTCTGTGATTAACACACGTGGATATGAGGCCAGCAGATGGCTAGTAGGCCTGTCGCGCTTGAAGATTTTAAATATTTTTAATGAATGAAGTGTTCGCAATCAATTGGATATAAGCGTAATTCTCCGAAGAAGAACTGTGGTGTTTTTCACATGCACCTGTAACATCATGTTTTGTAGAAAGGACATATTTTTCATTGTATAAACCCTTCTTCACTGACAGATAAAGGAGCTTCACGCAAGAAAACCTCATGAAAACCTTCCTCATCTACTGTAAAAGCTAGAAATGAGCTAAGATTACCCACAAAGCAAATAATTTAATTGATTTTATTACAATCTGTTTTAGCATATTTAATGTGCATATTTTCTACATTTTTCATGCATATTTAGTACTTCAGCTTTCATATAAATCAGGGCTCTACTTATGAAGTATCAGAGTTTTAAATTAGGGTTAATCAATTTAGTTTCAATAATTCAGACCTCATTGAATGATTAGTTGAAAATAGATTGTGAATCTTTTAGGTAGTTTAACTTTTCTACTACCGATATAATGAAAATATTTCAAAATCAATATTATATTCATAAGCGATAACAGAATATAAATAAACTTTCTCTTAGGCTGTTTTAAGGGAGACACAGTGGACTTCTATACCAGCCTGGTCACAAATGGAGATGATAATAATAATAATAGTAATAATAATAATAATAATAGGCAGAGTTAAGCCCATAAGGCCTTCTCTTCCACTCAACCAGCGAATAGTAGAATTATACAAAAATTACATACTTATTACAATTTTAAGATGTTATTAAAATACAGACTAAACAAAATGCAATAATGATTTGATCTAATACTAGCTAATACTAACAAAAACATGGAATATAATAAATTAAAATGATATAAAATAAAGTAAATAGCTTCCTACATGATTATTTATAGAATGTTGTATATAGTTGTTATGCAGTTAATGTTTTCATTGTGTCGAACTTAAGGTATTAGTTATTATCTCTGCTGGTGTCACTTTCTTTAAAAATATAGAAACAAAAAGTACAATTGCTAGTGTTTGAATAAAGATTGCGCTACACAACTCCAGACGCTACCGTCACGTGGGTGGGGAAAAGCTGCAGCAGCACTGCGGCAAATCGAACCCAGGATCTTGAGGTCACGGTCAATAACCTATCTTCACGTTCTATTTCCCTTACAGGTAAAATGTCATTAAACCTAGGAGTAAACACAGTTAAACATCTAAGTTATAAGTCCAATCGGTCTAGCTTTTGGTCCCTAAAGAGCCACAATTTATGTCAATACTTGATTATTGAATAGTTGCCCCAAAAAGAGATCTAACCCACAAACTACAAATTGTTGAAAAAAAAGTATAATGTTCATTTTGAGGCTATTACCTTTATTATATCATATACATTTTAATATCTCATCCTATTGGAAACATATACAGCCAATTTGAATGCAAAATAACATGCTAATAACTAAATATTAACAATTTAATACAGAATTGACTGCAAAAGTTATCTATCTCTATAGAGTGGAAAAATGACCAACACATATTTGCTATAATAAGAAATAGAAAATAGATATCGAACACTGATTCAATTAGAAAAATTTCTAACTTAACCAATTTTCAATGTTTATTTACCATCAATACTAATGAAATTCATTGTTAAAACCGTTAAGGTGGATAGCCATAAAATAAAATAAGTTAAAAGTACCTTCTTAGATCAGGTCATGTATGCTTTTTTATTTTATAAGTTGAGGACGACGGCTCTGGCCTAAGAAGGTACATTTTAACTATTTTATTTACCATGTAATATTATTTCGTTACATTCTTTGTGCCTTTCCTATTTTCACTCATTTTTTCTAAGATTCTGATTATAATTGACGGAACTGCGGTGGAATGAATTTGCACATGTGCAATAATTGTTTTTCTGCACTGCTACTCATGGCTTGACTAACTTCTTCCGCCATTTTGTTACATATAGGTCACTATTCCCTTGTAAGCCAACTTTTAAAAATAAATAAAACAGGTCTGGAAGAGAGTATGGATAATTTCACATGCACCATGCTGTGATACTCTCCGGATTGATCACTAATCCACTGAAAACTCAACTTTCGAATTATTGTGGGTTAGATCTATTTTGGGGCAACTATTCAATTGTATTCAGTAGTTTTCTAGCTGCTAAGCTGCATTGTTTACTGACTATATAAACCCGTATTAAATGTAGGATATTCAGTTACTCTGTCCCACGCCGTAACAGAATGGTTTAAGCCAAGATGCAGAGCTACTGGACTTACGCTGGTTACAGTCCCCATGGGGGAAGAACTTTTCTCATGGAATTTTGGTCAATATGTGACCGGTGCCCACGCAACACAAGGAGGAATTTCGGTAGCTACAATGAGTAGCTGGTTCGGTTGAGGAAACCAGATACAACGGCTGAGAGATCCGACACTCTGACCATATGCCAACCCTATATTCCATATCTGTAAATGACACATCAGGACGTGAGACCAGCAGCCGGATTGCAGCCCAGGACTTTCAAGGCCTGTCGCGCTACTTTTGTAGCTACAATGATACAAATGATTAATATTTTGTCCACCCTTGTGGTCTCGAGATAGCGTGCAGCCTTGTCACGCAGCGGACCTGAGTTCGATACCCGGTCGGGACAAGTTCCCTGGGTGATTTTTTTCCCCGAGGCTTTTCTTCACCTGTAAGACAAATGTCAGAAAACTTTAAGGCCTAAACAGTCCCCGAACATCATCTGGCCATCATCTATCATCAGGGCAGCGTAACTCCGCATTCCAGGCGCCCCAACCTCAGAAGTTGGTTACAATAACGCCATGCCAGGAGAGAATACAAGAATGTCGAAGTGACAACATGGTGGCATTGAACAAAAAATTGTCCAATCTCACCAGGTTGTCTTACATTTCTGGCATCCTCTCTTGGCATTGGCGGAATTGTAATCCACTTCTGTGGTTGGGGCGCCTAGAAGGCAGAGTTACTTTATCCGTTGATACAGGGTTTACATAAAGTAATATAGCAATTTTAAAGTTGTTGAATTATACTTTAACTAACTATGACAAAAACAAAACTCATGTTAAATGAAAGAGTAACATCTCCAGTTTACATTATAAGTTCATAGGTGTTCAATGTGAGCCACGTTTGTTAATGACACACATCCAACCTGTAGACTAATTCTTCCCATACATTAATAAGCATGTCTGGATTGATGGCAGCAACAGCTTCTCGAATCCTGTCTCTTAACTCGGGCAGGTTAGCAGGCAACGGAGAGTCGTAGACTCTGTCCTTTATAAAACTCCAAAGGAAAAAAATAGCATGGGGTAAGATCCGGTGATCTAGGAGGCCACTGGAGATAAGCCCTGTCATCTGGACCATGACGACCAATCCAGTGGTCAGTGACATCATTCAACCACTCTCGTTCAAGGTTATGCCAATGTGGAGGGGCACCATCTTGTTGTCAAATGAAGTTTAGTTCATCCTACAGTTGAGAAAAGAGCCATTCTTGGAGCATATCCAGATACGTTATTCCAGACACTCTCTGTCGTCACACACTTTTGCCTTTAACAGACAACCGGTCGTTGCGAACTGATTGTGCCATTAACGAAAGTTGATGACATTGGAAGGTTCACGATTAAACTGCTTACGAAATGCACGTTGAACTGTCACAACAGAATTGCAAAACACAAAACGCTTTCTGTTGAGGAGTTACCATCTTGGTTATTATTGATGCCATAGAAACAAAACAAAAGAAAGCTATCCGTTCACTCACACAAGTAAAACTATGTACTTTCCCGAGTCATTTCAGTCTACACACAACATTCTACGCCTCATCTGAGTGATAATATAATTATTTGAAACTACTATTTATTTTTTACGCAATAGTGCGTTTTGTCGTACTTACAACAATAGCACCATGATTGAAAGTTCAACTTCCTACATTTCGGGGTTGCCAATCTAAATAACTATACTGTAATATTACATATTACAAACCACGCGTAGGAAGTAAAACCACTGCCCTCTATGTATACTACACACAATGTATATACAAAAAATATCCAAAAGGTAGTGTTAATGTACATTATACGAAACAATCACTGCATTTTAAATGAACTGAACTTTATTTGAAACAATATAAAACAATAAATACGCACTTTCCGCCATCTTATCTCTAAATTGGTCTCACGGTCTCCTGTTGTTTCAACTAATAAACATTGCCCACACTGTTAACGTTAGTCAATTGTTTATAATGAACGCAAATATTTCCAACAAAGATATTATTTTACTATTATTTATTATTTTGAAAACACCATCGCGCAAAAAAATAATGAACAACACACGTTTGTGAAATATTTTATAGAATCTCGAAAATTTTCCTCAATTCTGTAAAAACTACTTCCCAGCCTCGCATCGTAATATTCTATTGTCCAATCCCACCGGGTTGTCTTACAACATTTCTGGTATTCTCTCCTGGCATTGGCGGAATAGTAACCCATTTCTGTGGTTGGGACCCCTGGAAGGCAGAGTTACGTTATCCCATTGATATGATGGTAAATTATAATGGAGCGCCAGGAGCCTTTAAACCTAAACTTAATCTAAATTCCAGAGCATAGGAAAGCTCTGGAAACCCTTTATGTTGAAATAACTGTGTTTGATCGGGGATTGAATGCGAACCTCATGAACTGTAGCCACAAGACCATCAGGCTGGTTTATACAGGGAAAATTTAATTTAAAAAAATATATTTTACTGCATAAAGTGGTCTATGTAGCGTACGTTTATAGCGACGTGTCGCAACCTAGGGAAGGCTAGACTCATATTGATCGGAATAACGCTGCATGATCTGCAACCTCTGTAAGCATCTCTTTCCGACTTTCGAGAGACTTTTTGTTCACAAACCATTATTTAATGATTAATAATACCAAATAAATATTTTTTTCAAATGCCCCAGGTTTTGTCTTTCGAAATTCCTGGTTTCTCTCCTGGCATGGCGTACTTGTAACCCACTTCTGAGATTGGGGCGCCTGGAAGGCGGGGTTACGTTGCCCCGATGATATGATGGGAGATGATGATGATAATGGTGCGCCAGGAGAGTCCCTAATCCTAAGGTTAACCTAAGATGAATATGAATGATGATTGCGATGGCCACATGATTTCGGGGACCGTTTGGGCCTGAAAGATTTCCTGACATTTGTCTTACAGGTAAGGAAAACCCCCGATAAAAACCTCACCCAGAAAAACTGTCCCGACCGGGGAACGAACCCGGGCCCGCTGCGTGACAAGGCAGCACGCTACCCCGAGACCACAGCGGCGGACATTACTAAATAAATATATGTTCACACATTAGAAACACATTATATAATGGAAATGGGCAACTAATCGCAAATGAAGGAAATTTTTGAAGAAGCGGCTGATTTAAAGTATCTAGGAACAATAATTACAAATAGGAATGAGATGCAGAATGAAATTAAACATAGGTTCAATTCTGGATATGCATGCTATTATGTATTACAGGGACTCTTGACGGTCCCAACTCCTTTCAAAAAACGTTAAACTGAAAATATATAAAACAGTTATTCTACCAGTTATATTACATGGATGCGAAACATGGACTCAAAATTCGTTGAAACGTGATTGGTCATTGACTACCATTTGTGGCATGAGTTAAATAGTCAGCATTTAATCCTCTATGAGATTTTGTCATCATTTCGCCAGTTTTTAGTATGATTTTTGTTTTGAAACTATCGAGAAACATTCAGTAATATTTTTGAATATATCTACCCAGTACCTGTGGGTAGTCGATTGACTGCCTCTCAACCTGCCATTTAATGTATTGTGTTTAAGTAAGCATACTCCAGTTTAACTAGTTTGTAAATCCATAATTCAGTATTCTAATTAACTCACTGGCTCTATCGAACCCGTAGGTCCATGGCTGCGCGGACATAAACTCTCCATATACCCTATCATGAGCTAATGTTTTCCTATCATCTCCTGTACAATCTACTTCCCTCAAATCATGGATAATGTTATTCTGCCGCCTCATTCTTGATCTACCAACTGGGCGTTTTCCCTCTGGTTTTCCTATAAGATGATTCCATGCACGTTTTTCATTCCCCATCCGTGCCACATGTCCTGCCCATCACAGTCTACGAGACTTAACTATTATTATATCTGGCTTCCTATAAATACCATGTAGTTCACTGTTATGTAAGTCATCTCCATTCACCTGTCTGTTCACCTCTTTTTGACCCAAAAATTTTCCCAAGAACTTTATTTTCAAATACTCGTAATTTCCTTTCCTCCCTTAAAGTAAGAGTCTATGCTTCGCATCCATATAATATAACTGGTAGAATAATAGATTTATATATTTTCAGTTTAACGTTTTTTTGAAAGGAGTTGGGACATCAAAAGTCTATGTAATGCATAATAGCACGCATTTCCAGAATTGAGCCTATGTTTAATTTCTTTGTGCATCTCATTCCTATTTCTAATTATTGTTACTAGATACTTGAAATCAGTCACTTCTTCAATATTTCCTTCATTTGTCATTAGTTGTCCATTACATTGTTAAAAGCATTTCTACGTGTGGACATATATTTAGTTTTATTGATGTTTTATTTCCAGTCCCAATTACTAAGTGTTTCTCAACAGTGTGCGTGTTGTTCTTTAGTATCTCCTCGTTATCGCTTAATAATACTACGTCATCAGCATAAACTAACAGCCTATTAAAACCATTGAGTTATAGGCATCCTCTAATACAAAATTCAATAGTAGGGGATATTGTACATCTCCTTGCTTTAACCCAGAGTCGACCGAACTAATTTGTATCGCGGGCCTTATGGAAGAAACAAAGTGGAGTGGGTCGTAGGCCCTATTATAGCTGTTGTGCAATATTGTCATTATTTATTTAAGTTTCACAATGCTTCATATCATCTTCCTGCACTCAATCTACTGTCATTCTACTCCAAATCTCTCTGTCATTCCAACCTCCATTGACCAATCCTTCTTCTCACATGCTACTCAAAACACGATCATCCACGCTATTTTTGACCGTCTTTTTCTTCTACCAAATGGCATTCATTCTTGTATTCTTCTTGGGAATCTGCCTTCTGTCATTCTTTTAATATCTTACTTACTCACTGGCACTATCGAACCCGTAGGTTCATGACCGCGCGGACATAAGATCTCCATACATCCCTATCCTGAACTAATGCTTTCCAATCATTCCCTGTATAATCTACTTCCCTCAAATCACAGTTAATGTCATTCTCCCACCTCATTCTTGGTCTACCAACTGGGCGTTTTCCCTCTGTTTACCTACAAGAAGCTTCCATGCACCTCTTCAACTCCCATACGTGCCACACGTCCTGCCCATCGTAGTCTACGACACTTAACTTTTCTTATTATATCTGGCTTCCTATAAAAACCATGTAGTTCACTGTTATGAAGTCTTCTCCATTCACCTGTCTGTTCATCTCTATTTGGTCCAAAAATTGTCCTAAGAACTTTATTCTCAAATACTCGTAATCTCCTTTTCTCCCTTAAAGAGTCTATGTTTCGCACCCATATAATATAACTGGTAGAATAATAGTTTTATATATTTTCAGTTTAACGTTTTTTTGAAAGGAATTGGAACTCAAAAGTCTGCAATGCATAATAGCACGCATTGTTATTATTGTTACTATTATTATTATTATTATTATTATTATTATTATTATTATTATTATTATTATTATAAGCGTGTGTTGATTTGCTACTTTTCTTGTTATGTCGTTATAACAATTTTCACGAGTTCTTGTTATATTATTACTGATTGACTAAATTATAGGGCTACCGTAGCACGTTTTAATTTATTAGAATGCTACAGGCTTACAGGGGCCGGATAGAAAGTGATGGAGGGCCGTAACCGGCCCATAGTTTGGACGTCCCTGCTTTAACCCATTGTGAATTTCAAAATTATCCGAAAACATGTTTCTGATGGCTTGGTAAGAAATAGGTTTAACCTTTCTCATGTCCTATTGTTTAGAAGATGGAACGGTACACAATGAATATACATGATGTCATGAAATTAGTATTAAACACGCGAACTGAAACATTTACCATGACACAGTTCACTGTTGTGAGTCATTTTCCAGTTCACACAAATCGGCGCCAATCGCACCCTTCCCGCAACGGCGTCTGCCGATAGTCTAGACTATCGTTTACCAGCCTGTGGTTCGCAAAATATTTCAAGGGGTTCGCCAAAACTTTTCCTTAATGGCGGGTTTCGAGGTTAGGTCTATTAATGTTCCTTCATTTCTGCGGCATTGTCATAATAATAATAATAATAATAATAATAATAATAATAATATTTTATTATTATTAGCCTATTATAAGTATATGTCCACCGCTGTGGTCTCGAGGTAGCGTGCTGCCTTGTCACGCAGCGGGCCCGGTCCAATCCCCGATCGGGGCAGTTTTTCTGGGTGAGGTTTTTATCGGGGTTTTTCCTCACCTGTAAGACAAATGTCAGGAAAACTTTAAGGCCCAAACGGTCCCCGAAATCATATGACCATCATCATCATCATCATCATCATCCTTCACTGGTGTGGAAAGCAACGGGAAGCTACCACACCTACAATTCCCTAGTAAAGCTGCAAGCATAGCATGAAAATGCTATGATTGCAGTGAAGGACCTGCCTTCGGGCAGAATTACTACGGATGGATAATTATATAATCATAATATAAAGAATTATAAAATGTAACAGAGTAACAGGAATTATAAATAATATTTTCAAACCAAACACAGTACAGCAACACACACGAACTAAAATATATAAAACACTGCCAGACCCATATTACGTTACAGCAGTGTGACCTGGCCAATTAGCAATGTAGATGAACAAAGACTAACTGCGGCAGAAATGAAATTTATGAGACGTACTGCAGATTACTCAAGAACAGACCATAAAAGGAATTCTGAGATTCTCAAAGAATTACAAACAGAATCAATCATGGAATATGTGTAAAAATACAGAAACAACTGGAAGTCTCCCGTAAGAAGACTGAGCAGAAAAGGAATACCACATCAAATCTTAAATTACCACCCACCAGCAAAAGATCATTAGGCAGACTCTTCAAACGTTGGATTGAGACCGTAACAGATCGCTAGGTCTAGCACATGAAAGGAAGAAGAAGCCTATTATATTATTATTTTAAAATTGAATTAACCCTATAATGCCCCTTGTTATGTATGTGTAAGATAGGTAATTTAGCACATTATTTCCACAATAAATTAATATTTATCGCGAATGCCTGATTTACAGTTATGTAACAACGTTAAGAATGCATTTGATTTCGCTGCAACTAGGTCTACACGTTGTGCAACTTTTAAGTCGTAACTAGAGTAACTTCAGGTTTTAACCGTTAAGGGTTAAGTTAATTTAAGGTTATTAAACTTTTTTCTTGGAATTAAATTTTACGCATGTCTACTGTATGTATATTTAAAAGTCAGTGGTTCATCCAACTCTGATCGTTGTGGAAGGGGTTCGCGAGTAGAAAAAGCTTGGGAACCGCTGGTCTAGACTGTAATATTCTGTAAAAACGCATAATGAAAAATAAATAAAGAAGCAATCACACCTCTTCCTGAAGTCTTCACTATAATCCTTTGTTAAAAAAACAAATTAAGGGGGGTGACGGGTGAAAAATTGACCATTTGAGATCAAAATAGGCATTTTTTGTTTTTTGAACTAAAAAATAGCCTGTATTTTAATGTATATGTTGGCAAAGTTTTAGAGGCCTATGATGCTTCTATGTGCCCTAAAGTGCTGATTAGGCCCGTATGTTACATATTGTATTTAAACAGCATGCAAATCTTTGAACTTCTGTTTCCACACTTTTATTTTCACTGCATTTTTGTAAATTCAAAATTGAATGGGATTCACAATTTTGTCCTCGAAGGTTAAAATTTTTACTGCATGTCCTAAAATCAATGAGTAACATAGTAGTACATGGGTTTCATGATTGAAGTAGCACTTTATGAAATAAAAAATAAAATGTGTAATTATTTTTTTGTAATTCCACACATGTGGTACAACTTTATTATTTTTCTCCCTTTGTATTCACATTATAAGAATTCTAATGCATTATGTTTTTTTCTAAATAGATTAGGGGTCTTGTAAAGAGATCAGACATTTTACTAAAAATTGTGGAACCCATTTAATCATAATATATGCAATTTTTTTAAATATAATATTTAATAACTCATAAAATAAATGTCTCACTAGAATGAAAGTTAAACACATCATTATTTATCATGCAGTGAATGTTTGTACAAAACATCAAGTCTCTAGCTCAAAAAATATAGGAAATAGAAATTTCACCCATCATCCCCCTTAATACATAATAAATAAAGAGGACATGCTAGTTCTACATTTAAATAAGAATACCAAGTAGAAATGTTAGACGAGTAGATGCTGAGCGTAGTTTTACTCGTACTTGCGTTATTACGATGCGAGTTTGGGAAGTGGTTTTTACAGAAGCGAGGAAATGTTTAAAAACTTAGCAATAGCAAGGTTTTTAATTTCCGAGATTCTGTAAAACACTTCACAAACGTGCGTTGTACATTATTTTTTGCACGATGGTGTTTTCAAAACAATAAATAATAGTAAAATAATAACATCTTTGTTGGAAATATTTGCGTTCATTATAAACAACTGACTAACGTTAAAAGTGAGGGCAATGTTTATTAGTTGAAACAAGAGGAGGCCGTGAGACCAATTTTAGTGAAAAAATGTCGGCAATTACGTATTTATTGCTTTATATTGTTTCAAATAAAGTTCAGTTCATTTAAAATGCAGTAGTATATTTCGTATAATGTATATTAACATATATTTTGGATATTATTTTGTATACGGAGTATACATTGTATGTAGTATACACAGAGGGCAGTGGTTTTCCCACACGTGTGTTTGTAATATGTAATATTACAGTACAGTTATTTTTATTAAGTATGGATATTTAGGTTGGCAACCCCGAAATGTAGGAAGTTGAACTTTAAATCATGGTGGCCATTGCTGTAAGTACGACAAAACGATTATCGCGCAAAAAAAAAAATATATATATATATATATATTTATTTCAAATAAAACCGGAATATATTCTTTTAAAAATAAAAAGGCCTCTAAGCAAAATTTACTGACATCAACGTCCTAGTAATACCTTAGTTGCCTTATTGTGTCGGTGTATTGACCGCATGCCATCCATGACATCTATGAGCAAGTAAGGTAACTAAAAATTAACTTGGTCTAGTAACTCCTTACAAAGGAGAGGCTACAGCTCAGCAATGGGCTATGCCACTATATAACTAACCTAGTGACACTATCGAACCCGTAGGTTCATGGTCGCGCGGGCATAAGCTCTCCATACATCCCTATCCCTTATCCCAAGCTAAAGTTTTCCAATCACTCCCTGTATAATCTACTTCCCTCAAATCATAGTTAATGTTATTCTCCCACCTCATTCTTGGTCTACCAACTGGGTGTTTTCCCTCTGGTTTTCCTACAAGAAGCTTCCATACAAGTCTTTAATTCCCCATTCGTGCCACATGTCCTATCACAGTCTACGTGACTTAACTGTTCTTATAATATCTGGCTTCCTATACATATCATGTAGCTCAGTATTATGTAGTTTTCTACATTCACCTGTCTGTTCATCTCTCTTTGGTCCAAAAATTCTCCTAAGAACTTCATTCTCAAATACTCATAAACTCTTTTCCTTCATTAAAACAAGAGTTCTTTTTCGCATCCACATAATATGTATAACTGGTAGAATAATAGTTATATATATTTTTAGTTTAACGTTTTTTGAAAGGAGCTGGGACAAGAGTCCCTGTAATGCATAATAGCACACATTTCCAGAATTGCGCCTATGTTTAATTTATTTTTGCATCTCATTCCTATTTGTGATTATTGTTCCTAGGTATTTGAATTCAACCACTTCCTCAAAATTTCCCTAATTTGTCATTATTAGCTATATACAAATATATAAAATTTGTGATTTAAAATTTTAATAATATTACCAATATAAAATGTACACTAATCAGTTATTACACATGTCTGAATCTGATTGCTCTTGTTTGCGCGTATAGGAAGAAATGCCCACGTCTTTATATCTTGGCCTCAAATCATCATGAGATTCTCGGTTGTTTACTGCCCACTCTTAAAAACCATTTCTGCACAAGTGTAACAAGTCTCTCTATTTTAATCACATTCCTACGACCTTTATCAGTAATTTGATACAGTTTTACTGTAAGAATAGTTTCAGATATCTGCACACTGTATAGAAGGCACGATAAATTTATTATCAAGTTATTTTATATGCTGACAAACGAAGACCTAATAACTATACAGGGTGGCCGAAAATTGACAAACTTTGGGAGCTGATAGATAGCATTATTTTAAACACTTTTTGTTAAGGTAGGTTTTTTGCTGCGGTGCTTCGTTTAAACGCTGGACGAGTTAATGTCATTACTGCCTCCCACCCATTTGGTTTAGATATGTAAATTACATTTGTGTGTAGTATGTATATTTTAAAGGAAACACACGAAAGAAACAAAACAAAGACGCTTCAATTCGTTTAGCAGTTTACTTCCTGAGTTCATCTTTGTGTTTCCTTGGCATTGTGTTTTGCTGGAATGCCTGCTGCATACTAGTTTATTTACAACATGGAAAGGTACGCGTGGAGTGAGATGACGGACCTGATGTTGGTGTATGGAAAAGCTGGTTCGGATCGTGCGGCTGTAAGGCTTTACCAAGAACAGTTTCGGAACCGAAGAGTTCCTCATCACACTACATTTGCCAGCACTCAACGTAGCCCATGTAAAAGAGGCTCCTTGGATAGACGAGCAGAAGGTCAAGGACGGCTACGTTCTGTACGGACTGCTGATAATGAGGAAGACGTGTTGCGGTGCATTGAGAACAATCCTGCAGCAAGTAACCGCGCCATCGCTCGACAATAGCACTGTGAGAAGAATTCTGCAGGAAATGTTGTTGCACCCTTTGTTCACAGATGAAGCATATTTCACACGTGAGCAGTTATTCAACAGTCGGAATTCACACGTTTGGGCCTTCGAAAATCCCCATGCTACATTTCAGAGGTCACATTAACTGAGGTTTGGTGTACACAAATGTAATTTACGTATCTAAACTAACTGGGTGGGAGGCATTAATGGCATTAACGCATCTAGCGCTTAAACGAAGCACCGCAGCAAAAAACCTTCCTTAACAAAAAGTGTTTAAAATATTGATACCCATCAGCTTCCAAAGTTTGTCGATATAAGTCGATTATAAGTAAAGATGGATACAACATGTTCATCGAATGGAAGATCACAGAATACCCAAACTAATGTTAAGATATCAACCTGCAGGAAGAAGAAGACCAGGACGTCCACTCGAAAGACTTCTGGATGGTGTTTCTCTTGAGGCCGAAACAGGTCAACAAATGGCCTAAATTCGTGAATGTACTATGATGATGAATTTTGGGACACCCTGTATACAGTAGGGGGGGCACGCCGTAGCGTAGTGGTTAAGGCACTGAGCTACAAGCCGGAGGGTCGAGGGTTCGAGTCCCGTTGAGGTTAGGATTTTTAAACTGACCCAAACCCTCTGGCGGCACTATGACCCTGGGGTCGACTCAGCCTCTAACGGTAATGAGTACCAGACGCTTGTTCTGGTATCTCCTCGTTATCGCCCAATAACACTACATCATCAGCATAAACTAACAGATTATTAATACCATTAAGTTGTAGGCCTTCTTCATACTCTAAAGGTTCTTGTTGATCAATTTTCCCTATTTATATAAAACCTGCTTGAGAAGAGGAGTTCAGAATTTTTGAGTACATAATTATAACTAGGGCCCGGATGATTATGACCTTAAAATGACCTGTCGGAAAACTGCCTTGATTGGTTTGCATCTTACCTCACTAATCGTCAGCAATCAGTTTCTGTTAATAATCGCATTTCTTCCTGGCGCTTGGTGAGGAAAGGGGTACCTCAAGGCGGCGTCCTCGCTCCTCTTCTCTTCTCGATTTATATTAATGACGTGACCAAGAAACTACAAAACTGCAAGCATCATCTTTACGCCGACGACCTACAGATTTACACACATTTAGGCCTGACGAAATTAATGAATATATTGACAAAGTAAACACTGACCTCAGGCATATATCTTTATGGTCCAGACAATATGGGCTGAAACTAAATGTAAACAAAACGCAAGCAATAATTATCGGACATCCAAGGCTATTACACCTCATAAACAATGGCAATATGCCGGCTGTCATATTAGATAATGAACAAATTCCTTATACCGACGTCGTTTAAAAACTTGGGATTTTACTTAGATTCTAATTTAAAATGGCATGAGCAAGTAAAACAAACATCTAAAAGGATCTTCTACATAATGTGCATTCCCTAAAGCGACTTAAACATTTTCTTCCTACAACTCTTAAAAGAATTTTAATCCAAACTTTAGTGATGCCGCATTTTGACTACTGTGACGTTCTACTAACTGACATAAGTGACGGGTTGTCGGACAAACTGCAGCGTGTCCATAATATGTGTATCAGATTCATATTTAATGTTCGAAAATACGATCACATTTCTCCATTATTCCACGAATTGTCATGGCTACATCTAAAAGAGAGAAGAAAATCGCACTGTCTAATTCTCCTATTTAAGATCCTACATACCTCGATTCCCAATTATTTATCATCCCGTTTCCAGTATCTATCCTCAAACCATAACTTAAACACAAGATCACAACATGGTCTCTTACTTAATATACCGCAACATAGGACATCACATCACTCCATGTCATATACCATCTCCACTTCTCGCAACTGGAATTCCCTACCACAAGAAATAAGGGGCTGCCGGACATTGACATCTTTTAAAAGAAATCTAAATTTATATTTGCTCTAACCTCGACTTCATTATTATCCAGTGTAAGATATATATATATATATATATATATATATATATATATTAATTGGTGTTTCCCGTATAATGTATCATATTTATATTATTATTATTATTATTATTATTATTATTACTATTATTATTATTATTATCGTATCATTATTGTTATTACCCTATGAAATGTTGTTTGTACATGACATTTACATTGCTACATTTATTGTATCTTTAACTGTTTATAATTAGTACAGTGTATATCTATATTTGTCGAATATTTATTTGTATTTGTGCTGGTTGAGTGGAAGAGAGGGCCTTATGGTCTTAACTCTGCCAGAATAAATAAAGTATTATTATTATTATTATTATTATTATTATTATAAAAAATGGCCTAATGAAAATTATAAATTTCATAATAATTAATAATTATTAATTCATTAATTAGAAATGGTCTAAGAGAAATAATGATTATTATTGATTGGGATAACTATTCTAAAGCAATGTTGTTCTTAGTATTAATATAAATTAATTAAAAATAATAATTATCACTAGGTCAATCTCATTTCTATTAAACTAATATGAAACATTATTAACTAAACATTTCAATACACCATAATGGTCATCCTTAAGTTGAGGCAACTCACTGTGGTTTCTCACCGACTTGCCTCAGCACAGAAAACAAGATACAAAAAAAAAGAACATTTAACCATAGATTATTTAAAACTGACCTATAAAAGTACAAAAAATAAATAAAATGACCTAAAATTTGTAAAATGACAATCGGAAAAAAAAAGCGGAAAAAAATGCATTTTAATGACCTATAAAAACCTCATATATTTAACATATTTATTGCACAATGCACTTAATTATTAATCTGTATCGTCTCTGACAGCTCATAAAAAAGATGAGATTTCATCAAAATCCGGGCCCTAATTACAACATTTTAATACTAAAGGTAAGGATAATTGCTACGCATGAATTGACTCTGGAATATTTAGAATAGATGGTGAAAACTGTGACCATGGAAGTTAAATTTAGTCACACGTTTGTTGGCAAAAGACGGATTAGATTTGAAAGATTTTGTAATCGACGGACAGTAGAGTTTACAAGATTGCCTTGAAATTCCTTCGTGGTTTTTCCAGAGTGCTTGACCGTGAAGTGCAATCAGCGAAGTAGGTCACGAGATGAAGTTCTCTTGTTAAAACCTAAATATGCAAATATCATTCACCTATGCTTGTAGGTCTATATAGATCTCTGCTTAATAACTGTGACCATCCACCAAGATTTAATTCCGAGTAAAATATCCCTGACCGTAATTAATTTCTTTGATATACCGTAGTCTAATGAAAATCGGATGGAAATGTTTAACCCAATGAACCATTTTTTAAAGGTTATTTAAACTCATGCCGCAAATGGTAATCAATGGCCAATCACGTTTCAATGATTTTATTTTACAATCAATGACAGTCGCGTTTCACCTAGCTCTTTAAATCAATTTCTCTTTATCAGCTCCTGCTTTTGTGATAAAGAAAGCTCCTCCTCCTTTTTAATATCATGAACAACTCAGAGCATTATTTTTCTCCAGCAAATACACTGAATATAGCAAATAATGAACAGATTCCTTGATTTTACAGAGTTGTTTACTAAAAAAATTAATTAATAACCTATAATGTTGATTATAATATACAGTTTGATGTGTTTTATTATTTTTCCACTAGGGTGCATTCTTACAATATAGCGATCCTATATGGCAATAAATAATGTGATCAAATTGCAGTGAACATACATAACCTCATATTTCTAATTTGTTTTCACACATCGCCATTTACATTAAATATATAATTATTTTAAAATAACTATATTTAAATAATGATTTGTTAGTAAACAGATTAATTTTATTTGTTAAACAGTCCTAACAAATGCCACTCTTGATTCACTCGTCACTTCATGACTCGTGAATTCATCAATAATTTGGAAATCACTCGTGACATTATGAAAAGTGAACTGTATTCATCTTAGGAAAAATAAATAATAGTTTAATAAAACTAAAACAGCAGGCTTTATTAGAAAACCGAACTAGAAAATGAAACAATTTTAATTTCCAATACACTTGGAATAAAATTAAAATGGTCAACAAAAAAATCATCTCCAATACATCTAGAATAAAAATAAAGTTATCTACAAAAAATAATTTTACCATCAAAATCGTGGGGTGCGCTATATCAATTAATATATTTGATAATAAACAGATATTGGTAAAAGTAAAGTCTCTTAGAAGAAAACGTAAAAAACACAAAAAGCACCCCACGCCTTTGATGGTATTTTTTTTAGATAACTTCAGTTTTATTCTAGATGTGTTGGAGATGAATTTTTGTTGACCACTTTAATTTTATCCCAAGCGTGTTGGAAATTTAAAAAAAAATCATTTTTTAGTTCGGTCTTCTAATAAAGCGTGTTGTTTTAGTTTTTTTAAACTTTTCTTTTATTTTTTAGTTTTAATATTTTACAGAATAATATAAAAATGTAAAGATCTTTAAATTCGATACTATTGTAGTATTAGCTAAAAGTAATACTCCACCAAAAAAAAAAAAAATCCTCCGGGCCGGATTTGAACCAGCGACCTATCGATTACTGAAATGATATACCACTACATTCCACCGATCTACCAACTGAGCTCTTACAATGATTAAGTAAGAAGTTGATAAGTCGGCAACCTATTATACCGGTTTTTATTATTTTGATTTTCTGCTGATTCTGGCCAGGATTTTAGAAACATTTATGAAATTACTGTATTGTCATTGGTCCTTTACAAGTATACAAAGCTTCAAGTCAATCCAATGATTTTAAGTGAAAGATTCCGTTACATAGATAAATAGATACAGGTCAAGCTAATATAAAGCGTGTAAAAAGGAGGACGACGACCTCCCACACTTCCCATCAAATAATGTATTGTTTCTTAGTTGATTTATTAGGCTATTATTATAAATGATGGAAATTAACTGATCTTTATCTGTTTACTAAGAACTACACTTAAACTTCATATGAACACGACAAAATACATTCTTTCATCGTAGTAGGAATGTTGAAGTTCGATGGTAAATCAACGTAAATATTTTCACTTTCATAAGTTCTGTCCTGTGACAGCATGCTTCTAAATGTATATAGTTTCATAATAACTAATCAGATACAAATTATCCTTGGCAGTAATTATAAAAACAAGTTCTTAATTATTGAAATGTAAGGGAGCAACAATTACACCATAAATTAAATGGCTGATTCGAAACGCCGAAAAACACATTGGCTATCAACAAACATGGATTACATCAGTGTTATCTCCCATCAATTTTGAGAAATTACTCTCTAACAATAAAATAAAAAAATAGAATTCTTCTTTTTCCTTTTCAACGTAAAAAATATTTTTTTAAATGCCCCAGGTTGTCTTTCGACATTCCTGGTTTCTCTCCTGGCATGGCGTACTTGTAACCCACTTCTGAGATTGGGGCGCCTGGAAGGCGGGGTTACATTGCCCCGATGATATGATGGGTGATGATGATGATAATGGTGCGCCAGGAGAGTCCCTAATCCTAAGCTTAACCTAAGATGAATATGAATGATGATGATTGCGATGGCCATATGATTTCGGGGACCGTTTGGGCCTTAAAGTTTTCCTGACATTTGTCTTACAGGTGAGGAAAAACCCCGATAAAAATCTCACCCAGAAAAACTGTCCCGACCGGGGATCAAACCCTGGCCCACTGCGTGACAAGGCAGCACGCTACCCCGAGACCACAGCGGTGGACATGTAAAAAATATTACATTCAACAAATTTCCATTTGTGGAAATTGATGATTGTTTACGTTACAAGAAATGAAATAGTATATTACAATGCGAGGTTGTAAAGTGGTTTTTACAGAAGCGAGGAAATGTTTAAAAACCGAGCAATAGTGAGGTTTTTAATTTCCAAGATTCTGTAAACCACTTCACAAGCGTGCGTTGTACATTATTTTTTGCACGATGGTGTTTTCAAAACTATAAATAATAGTAAAATAATATCTTTGTTGGAAATATTTGCGTTCATTACAAACAACTGACTAACGTTAACAGTGTGGGCAATGTTTATTAGTTAATAACTACAGGAGGCCGTGACACCAATCAGTGATAAAATGGCGGCAAGTACGTACTTATTGTTTCAAATAAAGTTCAGTTAATTTAAAATGCAGTGTTTTGTTTCGTGGGGTCAGGATTTTTAAACTGACCCAAACCCTCTGGCGGCACCATGGCCCTGGGGTCGACTCAGCCTCTAACGGAAATGAGTACCAGACGCTTGTTCTGGGGGTAAAGGCGGCCGTCACGCAGGGCTGACAAGTCGGCTGACATAAAGTGCCGATTGTCTAGAAAAAGTGGGAACCTTAACCTGCTACTACCCCAGGGGCCTCCGGGCCTGTTGTGGGATCACTTTAATTTTACTATAATGTATATTAACACTGCCTTCTGGATATTTTTTTGTATATACATTGTATGTAGTATACATAGGGCAGTGGTTTTACTTCCCAAACGTGATTTGTAATATGTAATATTACAGTATTGTTAGGTTGGCAACCCCGAAATGTAGGAAGTTGAACTTTCAATTCATTGCTATAAGTACGACAAAACGCATTATCGCACGAAAAATGAGATTTTATGATCAGTTGAGATGCTTTGAAACGAATTCATAAAACGTTTTAATTTTTGCAAAATATAATTTTATTTCATATTATGTTGAATTTCTTTGTTTTAATTAATAAAATCAATATGTATAAGTACTGCTATGTAGGTCTAAGTACCGCTGACGTTGATAGTATCGAGTAAGCAGGAACTATTGCAAACCCCGTATAAATCACGGAGAAAGACTGGTGAACATTTTGAAAAAAATCAATAATTTCTAAGGCGGTCCCGAAATTATGTTCGATTTGATCTCCACCACATTTGAGTTTTTTAGTAGTATATTGACCTCCATCCATCCATAGTAATTCTGCCCGAGGGCAGGTCCTTCACTGTTACGATTTGCAGCTTTACTAGGGAATTGTAGGCGTGGTAGCTTCCCGTTGCTTTCCACACCGGTGAAGGATGATGATGATGGCCATATGATTTCGGGGACCGTTTGGGCCTTAAAGTTTTCCTGACATTTGTCTTACAGATGAGGAAAAACCCCGATAAAAACCTCACCCAGAAAAACTGTCCCAACCAGGGATCGAACCCGGGCCCGCTGCGTGACAAGGCAGCACGCTACCTCGAGACCACGTGGTGGACGTTATATTGACCTGTTGTAGGATAATAGAATGTTTTGCGTCCTTACGGAGGCTGAACTCGTCATCCTGTAGGACATATTTTTCTTTAATGTGTACAGTGAGTCCACAAAGTCTTGCTATTACCCGTTTAAGGAGTACTGCAGTCGTGTTTATGCAGGAATAGACCACGTGACACTGCTATCTACGAGTGCAAAGGGGAATGGGACGTGGGACGCTGACAGTGTACACTGCCTTATATGACGTCACGTGTACTAACAAACAGAGCTTCCTGATTCTTCCGCCTGCAGAGATACTTTGAACGGGTAATACCAAAATAATATAAGCCTAGCTCGTAAACTATTTGCGATAGAGACATGCTGTTTTTGCAACGTATTCTACATCTCTCAAAGTTTTGTTTACATTTGTTGCATACTGTGATTTAAACGATAATGGCGACACCACAGGAAGAGGCCCAATGTGTATGGTGTTATGCTGAGTCTTGTAAATCACCAGTAACATTTCAGCGAAATTTCTGCCGGCAATATGGAAGAGATCCTCAATCCAATCATCCATAATTAGATGGACAGAGAAATTTCTAGCGACTGGTAGTGTAATGGACTTGCCATGGAGTGGATGACCAGGTGTGAGCCAAAAAACTATCGACAATGTGCAACTTGCATTTCTGCTCAGACTTCAAAAATCGGTCCGTCGTGCTTCACGGGAACTGCATTCACAAAAATCAACCATTCATAAAGTCTTCCATAAGCGGCTGCAAATTACGCAAGTGTCGTTGCGAACTGGCTTCCCTCGGCGTGCGGAATTTGCTGATTCCATGCTGAACGCAATTGACGAAGACAATGAGTACCTGCAGATGGTGATGTTCTTTGATGAAGCGAATTTTTTTAATAATCAATTGAGTTGGTGTTTACTTGATGAAAATCCATATTTATTAATTAAATAAAAATAAAACGTAGTTTTATTTGATTTTCATATTTATTATATAATTCAGTGACAGCTGTTTCGGTACACTGTACCTTCTTCAGACATGTTAACAAATTATGAATTGTGTTCCAACTGATCTAGCAACAATACAACAATATTTATTTAAATTTTTAAATTTAACAAAGGGGATTCATTCAAATCAAGTTGAGAATTTAACAGTTTAGGCTGTAGAAATTAATAAATTTAAAAGTAGTAAAAAACTGTTAAATTCTCAACTTGATTTGAATGAATCCCCCTTTGTTAAATTAAAAAATTTAAATAAATATTGTTGTAGTTTTATTTGATTTTCATATTTATTATATAATTCAGTGACAGCTGTTTCGGTACACTGTACCTTCTTCAGACATGTTAACAAATTATGAATTGTGTTCCAACTGATCTAAGCAACAATACAACAATATTTATTTAAATTTTTTAATTTAACAAAGGTAATTCATTCAAATCAAGTTGAGAATTTAACAGTTTAGGCTGTAGAAATTAATAAATTTAAAAGTAGTAAAAAACTGTTAAATTCTCAACTTTATTTGAATGAAACCCCTTTGTTAAATTAAAAAATTTAAATAAATATTGTTGTAGTTTTATTTGATTTTCATATTTATTATATAATTCAGTGACAGCTGTTTCGGTACACTGTACCTTCTTCAGACATGTTAACAAATTATGAATTGTGTTCCAACTGATCTAAGCAACAATACAACAATATTTATTTAAATTTTTAAATTTAACAAAGGGGATTCATTCAAATCAAGTTGAGAATTTAACAGTTTAGGCTGTAGAAATTAATAAATTTAAAAGTAGTAAAAAACTGTTAAATTCTCAACTTGATTTGAATGAATCCCCTTTGTTAAATTAAAAAATTTAAATAAATATTGTTGTCTTGTTGCTAGATCAGTTGGAACACAATTCATAATTTGTTAACATGTCTGAAGAAGGTACAGTGTACCGAAACAGCTGTCACTGAATTATATAATAAATATGAAAATCAAATAAAAGTTTTATTTTTATTTAATTAATGAATTTTTTTTTTAAGTCTAGACATGTTAACCGCCATAACATTCGGATATGGGGGTACTGGTGATTTACCAGACTCACCATACAACATTGGGTATTTTCCTGTGGTGTCATCATTGACGTTTAAATCACGATCCGCAACAAATGTAAACAAAACTTTGAGAGATGTAGAATATGTTGCAAAAAACCGCATGTCTCTATCTCAAATAGTTTACGAGCTCGCCGTAGCGTAGTGATTAAGGCAGTGCGCTACAAACCGGAAGGTCGACGATTCAAGTCCCGGTGGGGTCAGGATTTTTAAACTGACTCGTACCTTCTGGTGACATGGCCCTGGGATCGACTCAGCCTCTAACTGAAATGAGTACCAGATGCTTGTTCTGGGGGTAAAGGCGGCCTGCTGACATCAAGTGCCGATTGTCTACAAAAAGTGGGAGCCTTAACATCCTACTACCCCAAGGGCCTCCCGAGGCCTGTCGTGGGAACACTTTACTTTACTTTTGCTAGTACATAGAGAAAACATTCCAATGAGAACAAATATACTGGAGGAAATCGCAATCCTAAGAGAAATCAACAACAACCTGATTCTCAATGAATACACACCTAATCCACACAATCCTCTGTACAAAATTCTCACAACCAAGTCAGTGTTTCAACAAGGGTAACAAGAACGGACCTAATGCATTCTGCTGATGATGGGACTAGTCCCGAAAGGCCTACAGAGTTTTAAAATAACTTAAGTTGAGGAGACGGACCTACAAGGTAACTATATTATAGTTTTTAACCGTACATTATATTACTACTAAGTTACATTGTTCTGGTAGCAGGATTTTGTTGACAGCCTTTCATTGGCTATTTTCATAAACGTTGTTTGAGATTCCCTACATATTACAAGTGCCAGAAATAAATAAATAAATAAATAAATAAATAAATATAAATATTCTGTAAATACACAGTTCTTAAAATCAGGTCATAAAATATAACATTACGGTACTTCAAAAAGTCTACATCATTTTCTACGTAACTATCTTCAAACGAGTAGTTACAAATAATATTTTTCTTTAAACACATTTTATGATTAATGTCAGCTGACGCCCAACTAATAATTAAATACAATTTCGAAAGTCATGCATAGTCAATGTTTCATACATAGCTTTGTTTACAACGTTGCTTGATAAATAGATGAATGGATGATATTAAAACTGTATCTTTATATTATTTATAATAATTCCATGGCGCGAGAGGCCTAGAAGTCCCTTAGCCATTATACCCGTATATAATTATTTTGTCTGTTTGTCACTGAACTCCTCCTAAACGACTGAACCGAATTTGATGAAATTTTGAGCGTGTGTCTGATTGGGTCGCTGGGTGGTTTAGATTCACAATTGGACCCTAAAACCATTAGGGTAGTAGTTCACTATAGCTGTCACGACTTTCGATGTTTCACAACGAAACTTAGTATATCCTATTTAAAATAAACCGAGGTAGGTATTGTCCAAAAATGAATGAAATCCGACAATTAAAAGTGGAGGTTTATATGAAACCCGAAATTAAAAACTGCCTAAACGACTGGACTGTTTTTTTATGAAAATGTTGTGTGGGTTTGAGTGGGTCCCTGAATGGTTTAGATTTACAATTGGACCCTCTAAAACCATTATGTGTAGGAGTTCACCAGAAGTGAAAATTTAAAAATCGCACTAGCGGTCACAATTTTCGATGTTTCACAACGAAACTCAGTATATCCTATTAAAATAAACCAAGGTAGGTATTACCAAAAAATGAGCGAAATCGGACAATTAGAAGGGGAGATTAACCTGAAATCCGAAATTAAAATCTGCCTAAACGACTGGACTGATTTTGTTGACATTTTTATGTGTGTTTGATGAGTCCCTGGAAGTTTTAGATTCACATTTGGAGCTTCTAAAACCATTAGGTGTATGTCTTCACCTGAAGTGAAATTTTTAAAAATCGCTCTAGATGTCACATTTTTTTATGTTTCACAACGAAACTCAGTATATCCTATTAAAACAAACAGAGGTAGGTATTATCCAAAAATGAGCGAAATCGGACAATTATAAGTGCTTTAATGAGTCAGGAATTCAATAGCAGTTATTATTATAACTGCTTTTAACGTTCTTAAAAATAATGACTTGATATTTCCAGTATAATATTAACCTTTTGACTGCATTTTTAAATTGTTTTCAATTTCGTATTAAAGGCCATATGATAGTACATAGCAACTGCAAGAAATGTTGAAATATAGGCCTATATAACAAACACGCAATAACGTAAATTCCCGTTCTAAACAAATAAGATAATAGACAATTGAATTTGATAGGAAGGTGTGTATTGTACTTATTCTAAAACTATATATGATTGTGAAATGGAAAGCTAAGAGCTAACGGAAGATTAGCCGTCATGTAAACAGATGAAATAAGATCAATATGGGGCATTCTAGAACAGACTTTAAATACGTAAATTCCACTTATTTGTTTAAACACTAAGAAATTGAGACTGGAAGTAAATATCAATCAAACTAGATATAGGCTAAGGTCACACATAGAAATACATGATATAATGGAAATGGACAGCTAATGATAAATGAGGGAAATTTTGAGGCAGTGGCTGAATTCAAATACCTAGAAACAATAATCACAAATAGGAATGAGATTCCCAAGGAAATTAAACACAGGCTCAATTCTGAAAAAGCATGCTATTATGCATTACAAGGACTCTTGACGTCCCAAGTCCTTTAAAAAAATGTTAAATTGAAAATATATAAAACAATTATTTTACCAGCTATATTATATGGATGCGAAACATGGACTCTTACTTTATGGGAGGAAATGAGATTACGAGTATTTGAGAATAAAGTTCTCTGGAAAATTTGTGGACCAAAAAGAGATGGACAGGTGAATGGAGAAGACTACTTAACAGTGAACTACATGGTCTTTATAGGAAGCCAGATATAATGAGAACAGTTAAGTCTCGTAGACTGCGATGGGCAGGACATGTGGCATGAATGGGGAATTAAAGACGTGCATGGAAACTTCTTGTAGGAAAACCAGAGGGAAAACGCCCAGTTGGTAGACCAAGAACGAGGTGGTAGAATAACATTAACTATGATTGGAGGGAAGCAGATTATACAGGGAATGATTGGAAAGCATTAGCTCAGAATAGGGATGTATGGAGAGCTTATGTCCGCGCGGCCATTAACCTGCGGGTTCGATAGTGCCAGTGAGTTAGTTAGTTATGGATCTCACAATAGTGTACTCCGAGATGTTATAATGCGATTAGATACTGTTTTTAAAAAATCATCATTAAAATTAAAACACGAACAATTCTATTATAAAATGCTCATAAAATTTACTTCCTTCAATAATTAATATTTATAGGCATAACAATTATATTATTAACAATAATTCAATGATGTCCTAGAGAAACCAGCCCTTGACGTCATTTTTCAGCCAAAAGAGGATCATATTATTGTTTATTATTATTCATCATCATCATTAGTACATTCACGAATTTAGGTCATTTGTTGACCTGTTTCGGCCTCAAGAGAAACACCATCCAAAAGTCTTTTGGGTTGATGTCCCGGTCTTCTTCTTCTTCCTGCAGGCTGATATCTTAACATTTGTTTGGGTATTCTGTGATCTTCCATTCGATGAACATGTTTCATCCATCTTGACTTAAAATCAGAAATTTTGTTTTCTAAAGGTTCCATGTGTAATTCTTCTAAGATGCCTTCATTTTTTTTTTTTGTGATCTAGTAGTGTGTATCCTGCAGTCTTCCGAAGGTATCTCATTTCAGCAGATCTAAGTCTCTGTATATCCTTCTGTTTCATTATTACTAATTATAAACCACCGCTGTGGTCTCGAGGTAGCGTGCTGCCTTGTCACGCATCGGGCCAGGGTTCGATTCCCGGTCGAGATAGGCTCTTGGGTGAGGTCCTTTTTGGAGTTTTTCCTCACCTGTAAGACAAATGTCAGACAGCTTAGGGTCCAACGGCCCCCGAAATTCATCCTTATCATTATCATCATCATCATCCTTCACCGGTGTGGAAAGCAACGGGAAGCTACCACACCTATAATTCCCTAGTAAAGCTTCAAAGCATAGCATGACAATGGTATTATTGCAGTGAAAGACCTGCCCTCGGACAGAATTACTAAGGATGGATTACTTATAAAATAATTATAATTTATTTATGAATAATTATAAATAGTATAATAATAAAGTATATTTATTATTGTTATTGTTATTATTTTTATTAATATTATTATTATTATTATTAATATTATTATTAATATTATTATTGCTATTATTATTAATATTATTATTAATATTATTATTGTTATTATTATTATTATTATTATAGATTTTCCAAATTTTTTAAGTTAATTTTATGTTATGTTTGGTTTATATTTATAAAGTTTTAAAAAATGGCTAATTAACTTGCGAAATCTGTTTACAAAACATGGTCTGAGAAATAATGTAGATGTGGCAACAATGTACTGGTCATTCTCCGTCTCCGGAAAAATCAATAAGCAGCTCATTGGCCTGTGTAATATTTCTATCAAATATGCATATTATATTATTTTTAATATTTACACGAAAACTATCAAAGTTGCATAATAAATAAACATTTTTAGACAATTTTGAAAAGTTAAGGCATTAAAAAATAATATTAAAACATCTCTGAGTAATTACATAGAGTATATATTTTACTTTGAACTTCAAAGTTTTTAAAATATTACGTACCCATGTTAATTGACGACCCCTTTGCACTCTCAGAACTGCGTCAAGTTGACGCAAGGTGACACTAAGCGATTGTGTTTTGTTAATTTGCAACACTGTAGGCGTACATTGGATACACAAGGCGCCTGTCGAGAATATCTTGTATATGGTAAATATGAAATGTGTATGACGTCATCATAGCAGTTGTAACTGTTCAAATAACCAGTTATAACAGTTATAAAAACAGTTTAAACCGTAAAAACTATCTGTTTACTTGTCTTAAACTTAATAAGTAACAAAAAATCTCATCCAAACTTTATTTTTTGTTTTATTTTGTCTATGAAATGTCGATTCGATCGGATTTTAGTTATTTTTTAATATTTCTTGGGTTTAAACATAATAGCTCTGCTGAATAGCTGAATAGCTATAATAACTATTATAGATTCGCAATACGTGATTTCTCCATACTAACGTAATATATTTAAAGTTTATTTTCAATCTCATGGTAGCGGATATCATGCCAATAGTCAGCCTACGTTTATTTGATTTAAAAATTGAAAAACGCACAAAATATTAGAATTGTTAAATTGAGTATCCTGAAGTATAGTTTCAGCTCACTATGGGTGTGCAACCTCTATCAGTAGAAACTTCAGTCAGATATTTAGGCCTAATTTTGGATAAAAAAACTTACATTAAGAGCCCATATTCAAGATATAACAAAAATGAAGCCCATCAAGGTATAGCAATATTACATCCGTTTCTCAAGTCGCCGTCACTGTCCCGAAGGATCAAGGTCACATTATATGTGGCTGCGATCCGTAGTATGCTATTATACGGCTGCGAATATCTGAGTATCCTTGCGAAATGTCACAAAAAGAAACTGCAGATACTGCAAAATAAATGTCTAAAAATCATACTTTCGGCCCCGCGTTACACAGGGATAACAGAGATGCATGAGGCCACGAAGGTACCATATATTGATACTATCATAACGGAAAGGGTCACCACTATGTTTCAAAACATAAATGATCATGGAAACCGAATAGTACGCAATACAGGACACCTTTCGCAATGGCGTACTACACATAGAAACATATTCGACGAAATAAACCAACCATAGTACTCAGCATGAAGCAACCAAGGGCAGAAAGGTCAGCGCAGAGTGGCGTTCCGGTCCTGAATCGAGCAGAGCTCTTCAGAGACACGGATTCCGATGCCCCAGTCAAGCGAGATCTATTCGTCTTGGCAATAAACATCATATTTAATCACATATTACATACTACACTACAATAAATCCCCAAGAAATCGCCGTGTAGGCTAGGGCCAAATAGCTAAACCCAATACTGAATACACACGCAAATTCGCCGATAAGGGAGAAACGAAAGTTCAAGAAAAGGTACACTGGACAGCGCCAATAGCTGTCAACAAGTGATGATGATGATGATGATTAAGTATGGTTCTTTTAAAATTAAAATAAACATCCTCAATTCGTGTCCAACTCAGGGTCGGGTCGAAGAATGAAATGAGATGAACATAATTTTATTTTAAAAGTATCTAAAACTAGGCGTGCGTTGCTACGCCTAAATAAATGCTTTTTTATGTTTAGTTGAATAAGTAAAAAAAAATAATTATATATTTATATCGTAATTATTTTTAGATATCCCGTGCTGATTACCCGACGTTGCCGGGGAATCTACTTATCCCGATCTTGGCACCAATGAACTGAAAGATAAAAATGGTTATTGAGAGTTATCCATAAAAGACAAATATATGCTATCGCGGACATTTCTTGTAGATTTTTTTTAGATATTCAATTCTGTCTACATTAATTTGTTGTATATGTTATGGTTTAGGCAGCGTAAGCCATTTAAACATGCAAAAAGCTCCGAAAAGAACGTTTTTCTCTATGAAGGGTGGTTTTTGGGGTGGAGGGGTTGATTATTATAACTTTCTTGTAGCCTAAAACGTTACCAAGAAACTCCTGAACATTTTGTAAAAAAGCCCCACCACAATCGGATGAACGGTATGGCAGCGCATAAAGGACAAACAGATATGCATTCGTTTATATATACATATATACACACACACACAGTGTTGCAAAATAAAACACCGACAAGTAGTATATTGAGATATGTTGATAAATTTTTAATAAGGTATTAATGTCCGGAAATGATGCGTCTTCACACTATGACTAGTTAATTATGGATGCGAAACATGGACTCTTACTTTAAGGGAGGAAATGAGATTACGAGTATTTGAGAATAAAGTTCTCTGGAAAATTTGTGGGCCAAAAAGAGATGGACAGGTGAATGGAGAAGACTACATAAGTGAACTACATGGTCTTTATAGGAAGCCAGATATAATGAGAACAGTTAAGTCTCATAGACTGCGATGGGCAGGACATGTGGCATGAATGGGGAATTAAAGACGTGCATGGAAACTTCTTGTAGGAAAACCAGAGGGAAAACGCCCCGTTGGTAGACCAAGATCGAGGTGGTAGAATAACATTAACTATGATTGGAGGGAAGCAGATTATACAGGGAATGATTGGAAAGCATTAGCTCAGAATAGGGATGCATGGAGAGCTTATGTCCGCGACGCCATTAACCTGCGGGTTCGATATTGACAGTGAGTTAGTTAGTTATGGATCTCACAATAGTGTACTCCGAGATGTTATAATGCGATTAGACACTGTTTTTAAAAAATCATCATTAAAATTAAAACACGAACAATTCTATTATAAAATGCTCATAAAATTTACTTCCTTCAATAATTAATATTTATAGGCATAACAATTATATTATTAACAATAATTCAATGATGTCCTAGAGAAACCAGCCCTTGACGTCATTTTTTCAGGATTATATTATTGTTTATTATTATTATTATTATTATTCATCATCATAGTACATTCACGAATTTAGGTCATTTGTTGACCTGTTTCGGCCTCAAGAGAAACACCATCCAAAAGTCTTTTGAGTGGACGTCCTGGTCTTCTTCTTCTTCCTGCAGGCTGATTTCTTAACATTTGTTTGGGTATTCTGTGATCTTCCATTCGATGAACATGTTTCACCCATCTTGACTTATAATCAGAAATTTTGTTTTCTAAAGGTTCCATGTGTAATTCTTCTAAGATGTCTTCATTTTTTTTTTGTGATCTAGTAGTGTGTATCCTGCAGTCCTCCGAAGGTATCTCATTTCAGCAGATCTAAGTCTCTGTATATCCTTCTGTTTCATTATTATTAATTATAAACCACTGCTGTGGTCTCGAGGTAGTGTGCTGCCTTGTCACGCATCGGGCCCGGGTTCGATTCTCGGTCGAGACAGGCTCTTGGGTGAGGTTCTTTTTGGGGTTTTTCCTCACCTGTAAGACAAATGTCAGACAGCTCAGGGTCCAACGGTCCCCGAAAATCATCCTTATCATTATCATCATCGTCCTTCACCGGTGTGGAAAGCAACGGGAAGCTACCACACCTATAATTCCCTAGTACAGCTTCAAAGCATAGCATGAAAATGGTATTATTGCAGTGAAAGACCTGCCCTCGGACAGAATTACTAAGGATGGATTATTTATAAAATAATTATAATTTATTTATGAATAATTATAAATAGTATAATAAGGTATATTTATTATTATTAGTATTACTATTGTTATTATTAATAATAATAATATTATTAGTATTACTATTGTTATTATTAATAATAATAATATTATTATTATTGATTTTCCAAATTTTTAAGTTAATTTTATGTTATGTTTGGTTTATATTTATAAAGTTTTAAAAAATGGCTAGTTAACTTGCGAAATATGTTTACAAAACATGGTCTGAGAAATAATGTACATGTGGCAACAATGTACTGGTCATTCTACGTCTCCGGAAAAATCAATAAGCAGCTCAATGGCCTGGGTAATATTTCTATCAAATATGCATATTATATTATTTTTAATATTCACACGAAAACTATCAAAGTTGCATAATAAATAAACATTTTTAGACAATTTTGAAAAGTTAAGGCATTAAAAAATAATATTAAAACATCTCTGAGTAATTACATAGAGTATATATTTTACTTTGAACTTCAAAGTTTTTAAAATATTACGTACCCATGTTAATTGACGACCCCTTTGCACTCTCAGAACTGCGTCAAGGTGACGCAAGGTGACACTAAGCGATTGTGTTTTGTTAATTTGCAACACTGTAGGCGTACATTAGATAAACTAGGCGCCTGTCGAGAATAAATCTCGTATGGTAAATATGAAGATGTGTATGACGTCATCATAGCAGTTGTAACTGTTCAAATAACCAGTTATAACAGTTATAAAAACAGTTAAACCGTAAAAAATATCTGTTTAAGTGTCTTAAACTTAATAAGTAACAAAAAACATCTCATTCAAACTTTATTTTTTGTTTTATTTTTGTCTATGAAATGTCGATTCGATCGGATTTTAGTTATTTTTTTAATATTTCTTGGGTTTAAACATAATAGCTGTGCTGAATAGCTGAATAGCTATAATAACTATTATAGATTCGCAATACGTGATTTCTCCATACTAACGTAATATATTTAAAGTTTATTTTCAATCTCATGGTAGCGGATATCATGCCAATAGTCAGCCTACGTTTATTTAATTTAAAAATTGAAAAACGCACAAAATATTAGAATTGTTAAATTGAGTATCCTGAAGTATAGTTTCAGCTCACTATAGGTGTGCAACCTCTATCAGTAGAAACTTCAGTCAGATATTTAGGCCTAATTTTGGATAAAAAACTTACATTAAGAGCCCATATTGATATAACAAAAATTAAGGTCATCAAGGTATAGTAATATTATAGCTATCTGTTTCTCAAGTCACCGTCACTGTCCCGAAGGATCAAGGTCACATTATATGTGGCTGCGATCCGTAGAATGCTATTATACGGCTGCGAATATCTGAGTATCCTTGCGAAATGCAACAAAAAGAAACTGCAGATACTGCAAAATAAATGTCTAAAAATCATATTTTCGGCCCCGCGTTACACAAGGATAAAAGAGATGCATGAGGCCACGAAGGTACCATATATTGATACTATCATAACGGAAAGGGTTTCAAAACATAAATGATCATGGAAACCGAATTGTACGCAATACAGGACACCTTCCGCAATGGCTTACTACACATAAAAACATATTCGACGAAATATGCCAACCATAGTTCTCAGCATGAAGCAACCAAGGACAGAAAGGTCAGCGCAGAGTGGCGTGGCTCATTCCGGTCCTGAATCGAGCAGAGCTCTTCAGAGACACGGATTCCGATGCCCCAGTCAAGCGAAATCTATTCGCCTTGGCAATATACATCCATATTAAATCACATATTGCATACTACATTACAATAAATCCCCAAAAAAAATCGCCGTGTAGGCTAGGGCCAATCAGCTAAGCCCAATACTGAATACACACGCGAATTCCCCGATAAGGGACAAACAAAAGTCCCAGAAAAGGCACAATGGACAGCGCCAATAGCTGTCAACAAGTGATGATGATGATGAAGTATGGTTCTACTAAAATAAAAATAAATATCCTCAACTCGTGTCCAACTCAGGGTCGGGTCGAAGAATGAGATGAGATGAACTATTCTACATAATTTTATTTTAAAAGTACCTAATACCAGGCGTGCGTTGCTACGCCTAAATAAATGATTTTTTATGTTTAGTTGAATAAGTAAAAATAAAAATAATATGTTTATATCGTAATTATTTTTAGATACCCCGTGCTGATTACCCGACGTTGCCGTGAATCTACTTATCCCAATCTCGGCACCAATGAACTGAAAGATAAAAATTGTTATTGAGAGTTATCCATAAAAGACAAATATATGCTATCGCGGACTTTTTTGTAGATTTTTTTGAGATATTCAATTCTGTCTACATTAATTTGTTGTATATGTTATGGTTTAGGCAGCGTAAGCCATTTAAACATGCAAAAAGCTACGAAAAGAACGTTTTTCTCTACGAGGGTGGTTTTTAGGGGTGAAGGGGTTGATTATTACAACTTTCTTGTAGCCTAAAACGTTCCCAGGAAACTCCTGAACATTTTGTAAAAAAGCCCCACCACAATCGGATGAACGGTATGGCAGCGTATAAAAAGGACAAACAGATATGCATTCGTTTATGTTTATATATACACACAGAAAAAAAGAAAAACACCGACAACGGAGGTGAGGTAGTACATTGAGATATGTTGATAAATTTTTAATAAGGTATTAATGTTCGGAAATAATGCGTTTTTACACTATGACTAGTTAATTATGTCTCAAGATCAGTGTTAGTTCGAAGGATTTGAAGACTCATTACTTGACAACATCTCACAGGTACGGAACCTATGATACGTGGCTTCGTAACGGAATGTCGCCACAACATGACGAGCTCCAGCTCTCTTCGATGTAAATGCGAGGAGACATTTGGATACCACGTATCCAGGTCGACGGGGACCAGTTCCAAGGTTTCGAGATCACCTGATCTAAACCCTCTCGATTACTTTTTGTCGGGCGACATGAAAAAGCATGTTTATCAGACTCCAGAAGAGCCACGTATGGATCTAATATCCCGAAACTACGCCGCTACAGAAATAATTCAAACGAGGCCAGGCGTATTTAAACGTGTGCGCCAATCACTACACCGCTGATGTACGCTCTGCAATGAGATGGGAGGTGGATACTTTGAAAATTAATGTGAATGTGAAAATATTGTCAAGTATTTACAGTCAGATTCAAGGAAGTTACTGTGTGCTTTAAATAGGGAACTGGGTTGCCATTTTAACAGTATTTTCTTGAGAGATATTCATATATAAAATCGAAGCTTGCAACACAGCAGGTACATAGTTGTAAGTTGTAGCCGTCCAAGCCACCCCCTCTTAAAAAAAAAGTTACCACTTGTCACTGAGCTCGTGCGGATCTGTACTATCCTGTGTGAAGGTGTCGGCTTTCATATTTACTATAAAACTAGTTTGCATGCCGTAAAAGAAAAACTATGTTTTTTTAATGTGTAGTACATATATTTGGAAAAAGTACTGCTAACCTTGCCGCTCCACCCCTCCTTAACAAACAAATGCCGTTATTATGAGTTTGGCAACATATACCCCCTGTACATAGGGGGACACTGGCTTAGCCCGGGGTCTATAGTAACTTCTTGGGTTGAATTAGAGTGTAATCTTGAAATCCAATTAACAGAACTCTTGAGTGTGAAAATGTATCATTTCCGGACATTGGTATCTTATAAAAAATGATCAACATATCTCAATATTAACTTTTATAAGATTCATGATGTGTTCCGTTGAAGTATTATTCAAAATTAAAATATAAAATTATGGAATATTCACCTGAAAGGTCCGTCAAAACTGGTTTTGAATCCTGCCGATGATGGGACAAGTCCCGAAAGCGCTACAGTTAAATAATTAATTAAGTTGAGGAGACGGACCTTTTCAGGTGAATATTCCATAATTTTATATTTTAATATTTCAATATACCACCTCAGCTCCGTTGTCGGTTTTTTTGCAACACCCTGTATATATAGGCCCTAGATAAAGATTACACGTACACTTGTCCTTGCTACAAATAATAAAATGAATTGTGCGTTGTAGTGAATGTAACAATGCGAAGTGTGTTTGGTAATTTAATAAGTTCTCTAACGTTAATTTACTTTCCGAGTTACGTAAATTAACGACAAAATGTAACCACAAACTTGGAGAACACATAGACCACTCATTCAGTGATAAGTGTGGATGTTGTCTATTATCTCTCCGCCTGTGTCAAATGACGTTTTATATTGAAGCATCAAAAGAAACCATCCTAATTCTTATCTCAGTCAGTGCGGCAATTTGCAGGACCCAGTCAAGTTGTGAGTGATTTCTGTGATTTAACACATTTTTCTACATTGATTTGACGGTTTGTATTTTAGCTTCTATGCTTTGTGATTTAAATATAAATTCAGAGCTAAGCATTCATTTTTTATTCCAGTTGTTTACAGTCCATATACTCTTAAATAAGGGAAAATTATTCATAATAACAAAGACAAAAATAAACTAAAAACAGGAGCAAAATAATGAGATGTAATTAGGAGTTATATGGCAATGCTCTATTCAAAGGGATACACAGTTTATGAGGAAGTTCATGGTGTGGCCACTAATGGTAGTAACAGACGAATAGATATTATTGCATATAGATCATTTTCTAAAATTAGTATGATATTAGATCCCACAATTTGTTTTGAGACTCATAGTGGCCAACCTGAGGAGATTGACTCTGATAAGAAAGCCATATATGAGCCAACAGTTGATTATTTCAAAGATAATACCAATTAGTATAACTGTCACAGGATTGATGATCGGGGAAAGAGATACTATACCAGGATTCTCAGCTAAATATTGGAATTTCTTAGATTTGGACAGAGTGTATCTTTCTAAAATTGTCATCGCTGACATTAGAGGATCAATTTCGAGTTTAAGAAACCATATTTACAACATTTCTATTTTATAGAGAATATACTTCAATTACAATTTGACAATTTTTAAAATGTATTTACAAAATGCATTTCATCAATTTCGAAAATTAATTGTCTCTATCACTTTGTCCTTGTGGCAATCCTCTAATGAATAAACTTTTATATAATATAAGCAACAAAATTGTGCTGCACTCTGCATCCTAAAAAAATTAAAATTCACTAATTAGTTTAGAATTTCAACACGCAAATTTTCAATTGAGTTGGTGTTTACTTGATGAAAATCCATATTTATTAGTTAAATAAAAATTAAACAGGTTTTATTTGATTTTCATATTTATTATTAGTTTTATTTTAGCACGTATTGATCATTTAATATACTACGCAGAAACAAAATTAAGTGAAATAATAATAAAACTATTATTATTATTATTATTATTATTATTATTATTATTATTATTATTATTATTATCATCATTTCAATTTTAAAATTTGTATATTATAAAACAGTCGTCCTCAACTATAATAACTTCTGTTATAAACGTCGTCACACTATTAAAATTCAAGGCATTTCAAATACATGCTTTATCCTCAGGAATTCTCATGGTACTGAAGTTATTTGTATGCTGTATACAGAGGGCCCAAAGCGTGGATAGCGTAAGTGGTAGCGCACTGAAGTACCAATTCAGAGGTTTTGGGTTCAAACCCCGTTTCATGTCATATTAGGCCCGCACTGCTTAATGTCAAAATTTAATTATAACATACATACACACACACACATACATAGTCCACCGCTGTGGGCTCGAGGTAGTGTGCTGCCTTGTCACGCAGCGGGCCGGGTTCGATTCCCGGTCGGGACAGGCTCCTGGGTGAGGTTTTTTCGAAGTTTTCCCTCACATGTAAGACAAATGTCAGGAAGCTTAGGGCCCAACGGTCTCCGAAAATCATCCGGCCATCATCATCATCATACTTATCATCATCCATCACCGGTGTGGAAAGCAAAGGGAAACTACAACACCTATAATTCCCTAGTAAAGCTGCAAAGCACAGCATGAAAAATGCTATGATTCCAGTTGAAAGACCTGCCCTCGGGCAGAATTATTATGGATTGGTAAAAAGAAAATAATAAATGTTTGTACTAGATTTGCTTGGATAGCGTAACTGACAGCGCACTGAAGTATCAATTCGGAGGTCCGGATTCAAATACCCGTCCAAGCATTCATTTTTCTTTTCATGCCATATATATAAGTTATATATATCTGCCTAAACAATTTTGTGGCTTATGGGGCAGCACTTTATAAAAATTCCATTCAAATTCCAACAATGATGACAGGAAAAAAAGTACAATTCGCTAGAGCATGGCGATGTGGTGAGTAACTCAAGTGTGGGTGTATCAAATGTCTGACGCAGCTAACTTGACAGTATTTCACGTGTTATCTTTCCTTAATAAGATATCGATGATTCACAGCCATTGATGTAACAAGACTTCTTAGAAATACCAATATTGTCAAATCTAATATATAAAAATTAACGTTTGTTTGTGTGTGCGTATTTTATGCGTTCATCAGATTGTGCATCAGGCTTTGTGCAAAATGTTCAGGAGATTCCCGGAATGAACATAGGCTATAAGACATTTGTGACATTCAACTCCTATACCCTTTAAAAATCATCCTTGCGGTGGAGAAACGTGAAAAAAGTTCCTTTTTTGACGCTTAAATGGCTAACGCTGCCTAAACCATAACAAATACACAAAATGAATGTACACAGAATTGAATATCTTAAAAACTCTATAAAAAACATTATAAGACAGTTGTGATATTCAACTCCTATACCCTTAAAAATCAGCCTTTGCAGTGAAAAACGTCAAAAAGTTCCTTTTTTGAACGCTTAAATGGCTAACGCTGCCTAAACCATAACAGATACACAAAATGAATGTACACAGAATTGAATATCTTAAAAACTCTATAAAAAAACATTATAAGACAGTTGTGATATTCAACTCCTATACCCTTAAAAATCATCCTTTGCAGTGAAAAACGTGAAAAAGTTCCTTTTTTGAACGCTTAAATGGCTAATGCTGCCTAAACCATAACAGATACACAAAATGAATGTACACAGAATTGAATATCTAAAAAAAAAACTCTATAAAAAAGTCTGCGACAGCATATGTTTGTCTTTTACGAATAACTCACAATAACCATTTTTGTCTTTCATTGATGCCGAGAAGATAGGGATAAGTAGATTCCCGGGCAAGCATAGCAGCGCAAGGCGGGTATTCTTTTACGGATAACTCACAATAACGAATTTTGTCTTTCAGATCATTTGTGCCAAGTACATCGGGATACGTAGATTCCCGGGCAACGCCGGATAATGAACACGCGGTATCTAAAAATATGTACGATATGACTTTACTTTTAGTGATTGTTTGAATATTAAATTTTGGAAGACGAAATTTTATTTACTGTTTGGATTGTATGAAAGATAGTTTCAAAACAGAATTAATTAGTTCATTGGTTGTTTTAGCTGCAATAACGAACAGAGCAAATTTATAATTATTTTCTCTTTTAATTATTCAACTAAACATTAAAACACAATTTTTCGTCTTTCAGTTAATTTATGCCAATAAAATCTGGATAAGTAGATTCTTGGGCAAGTCCACCGCTGTGGTCTCGGGGTAGCGTGCTGCCTTGTCACGCAGCGGGCCCGGGTTCGATCCCCGGTCGGGACAGTTTTTCTGGGTGAGGTTTTTATCGGGGTTTTTCCTCACCTGTAAGATAAATGTCAGGACAACTTTAAGGCCCAAACGGTCCCCGAAATCATATGGCCATCGCAATCATCATCATTCATATTCATCTTAGGTTAAGCTTAGGATTAGGTACTCTCCTTGCGCACCATTATCATCATCACCCATCATATTATCGGGGCAACGTAACCCCGCCTTCCAGGAGCCCCGACCTCAGAAGTGGGTTGCAAGTACCCCATGCCAGGAGAGAAACCAGGAATGTCGAAAGACAAACCTGAGGCATTTGAAAAAAAAAAAAATCTTGGGCAACGCCCGGGTAATCATCACGGGGTATCTAAAACAATATAGGCCTAAATATATAATTATTTTTCCTTTTACTTATTCAACTAAACGCAAAAACACATCATATATTTAGGCGTAGCAGCGTATGTCGGGTATTAGCTAGTATGAAATGTAGACATACAAGTTTCCTGAGTGAGGATTTTTTTCCGGGGTATTTCCTCAGCTGTAAGACAAATGCCAGGAAACATTGGGTGGATTTCTCAACCGTACTCTAAACCTCGACCGCGGTTTTCCAATTTTTTAAGGTTTCCATAACAACCATAAAAACTTAAAATCTCATCATCATCAAGGTATGGGCCTGTTGACCCGTTCCGCTCCCCGGTGCACTATATGCTGCAGGTGCAGGTCGTCTTTTCAACGACGTTTTGTTCTTCCTACATTTCTTCGGCCTAGAGGCCTATAATGAAGCAGCTGTTTTGATAAACAATTATTTGGCATTCTTTGTATATGTTCAAACCAATTACGTTTATTTGTGTGTATTCTCTCGTTTATATTATAGATTTGTAGTTCATATCTGATATCTTAACTTCTCTTTTGATCTCTTACGAGATACACCTGCAACTGATCTGAGAAATCTCATCCGAAAATCTACTGCTGTTAATTACAAAAACAAATGTCTGAATCATGTCTATGGTTTCATAACAATTTGTGTTAATTTTCAGTCATTTTTATACGTGTTATTGAAACAATAAAAAATTGGATAACCGCGGTGAGAAATCCACCCATTAAGTCCAAACGGTCCCCGGAAATCACATGGCCATCTTGATCATCATAATTCATATTCGTCTTATATTAAGTTTAGGATTAAGGACTTTCCTGGCGCACCACTATCATCATCACCACCCAACATATCATCGGGGCAGCCGTAACCCCTCCTTCCTGGCGCCCCAATCTCCGAATGGGTTAAAATTACGCCAATTCCAGAAAAGAACAGCAGAAATGTCAAAATGACAACCTGAGGCATTGAATAAAAATATCCTCAATTTCTAGCAATTTAAATGTACTCCAAAATACAGTAGAATGTGGTAAGTAGAGATCCGAATGATCAGACGTTAAAAAAGACAGACAAAATGCCACTTAAATACGTAATATGCTTAAAAAAAAGAGTGTTCATGAGAGTAAACCACAAAAATACCAGATTCGCCCTTTTAATCCTCTTTATCATTTGTTGCACATAACTACAATTTCTTCAGACTACACTAGTTGTACTTAATACATTTTTTATCGTGTTTTCAAATATGTATTCGGAATGTCTCCATCACCCACAGTTTTTTTTTATTTCAATTAATGAATTTAAATAATTATTTTTTTAATAAACCTATATTTCTTCCCGGAAAATCTTGGCGCAGTGAGCGATGAGCACGGGGAACACTTTCATCAGGAGATTTCAGCTATGGAAAAGAGATATCAAGGCAAATGGAATCCTAATATGCTGGCCGATTATTGTTGGACCATCCAGAGAGATGCTCCACAGGCGAAATGTAGCAGAAAATCATCATTTCTTACTTTCTAGGTGAGTCCGAATGTTCGAATATTGTGTAATTACGAATGTAGAAAATATTAAAGTGTTAGAAATTATAAATGCCTGTCTCTCGGAAACCTTGCGTGATGGAGAAAAACCGATATCATGTTTGAATTCAGGAGAAAAAATACCATCAGAATCACTTTTTTTTTCCGAGACAAAAAAAATAGTTTTTGTTGCTCAGTGCTATCAACAAAACAAATGACGTTTCTGCGCGATAGTACGTTTTGTCGTACTTATAGCAATGGCGACCATGATTGAAAGTTCAACTTCCTACATTTCGGGATTGCCAACCCAAGTAACCATACTATAATATTATATATTACAAACACGCGTGTGGAAAGTAAAACCACTGCCCTCTATGTATACTACATACAATGTATATACAAAAAATATCCAAAAGGCAGTGTTAATATACATTATATGAAACAAATCACTGCATTTTAAAATGAACTGAACTTTATTTGAAACAATATAAAACAATAAATATGTATTTGCCGCCATTTTATAACCAAATGGTCTCATGGCCTCGTGCTGTTTCAACTAATAAACATTGACACACTTAACGTTGGTCAATTGTTTAAAATGAACGCAAATATTTCCAACAAAGATATTATTTTACTATTTTTTATTATTTTGAAAACACCATCGCCCAAAAAATAATGTACAACGCATGTTTGTGAAGTGTTTTATAGAATCTCGGAAATTAAAAACCTGGCTATCGCTCGGTTTTTTAAACATTTTCCTCGATTTTGTAAAAACCACTTCCCAACCTCGTATTGTAATATAGGCCTACTATTATTCGATGCCCAGGTTGTCATTTCGACATTTCTGCATTGGCGTAATTGTAACCCACTTCTGAAGCCTGAAATGCGGAGTTACGTTACCCCGATGATATGATGGGTGATAAACGATAGTGAAGCGCCAGGAGAGTTCTTTAACTAACTGGCTCTCTCGAATTCGTAGATTCATGGCCGCGCGGACATAAGCTTTCCATCATTCCTATTCTGAGATAATGTTTTCCAATCATCCCCTGTATAATCTACTTCCCTCAAATCATGGATAATTTTATTCTCCCACCTCAATATTGATCTACCAACTGGGCGTTTTCCTTCTGGTTTTCCTACCATGCACCTCTGTCATCCCCCATATGTGACATATGTCCTGCTAATTGCAGCTACGAAACTTAACTGTTCTTATTATATCTGGCTTCCTATACATATCATGTAGCTCACTATTATGTAGTTTTCTGCTCTCACCTGTTTGTTCATCTCTCTTTGGCCCACAAATTTTCTCAAGAACTTTATTCTCAAATACTCGTAATCTTCTTTCCTCCTTAAAGTGAGAGTCCATGTTTCGCATCCATATAATATAACTGGTAGAATAACAGTTTTAAATATTTTCAGTTTAACGTTTTTATGAAAGGAGACTTAATAGCTGGCTTCTTATAGGGCCTAAAGACGATGCAGTTCACTGTTCTGTAGTCCTCTACATTCACCTGTCTGTTAATCTCTCTTTGGCTGAAAAACTGTCCTAAGATCTTTATTCACAAATACTCTATACTTTACCTTTTAAAAAATGTAATGAATTTTGACGGAATAAAACGCGTGACAATTCAATTGAAGCCCCATCACTATAGACTACCATAAAGATAAACAAAAAGATATTCTGAATAGAATGCAGTGATAAGTTTGAATGGATTGTTTTGCTAGAGTTTGTACAAAAGGCGTGGTCGAATTTTCACTCAATTTCATCCAATGGGCGTCACAGTAATCTGATATTTACTGCACAGAAGTGAAGTAATCGATACATTTACCCATCGAAATGAAACATTCTTAGTGAGATCAGATGAGTCACGAAAGATCACAATTACAGTATTTTCCCATTTAACATAAACCTTTTAAGCTTACAATTTTACAGCCTTACTTCCAATAACCATACAGATTACATTAAAATCTCAAATAAATGAATACGTAGGAACAATAATCACGAATAGGAATGGGATGCACAAAGAAATTACACATAGGCTCAATTCTGGAAATGCGTTATATTATACATTACAGGGACTCTTGTCGTCCCAACTCCTTTCAAAAAAACGTCATCATCATCTTCAAGGTATGGGCCTGTTCCCCGTTCCGCTTCCCGGTGCATTATATGCTGCAGGTGCAGGTCGTCCTTCCAACGACGTTTTGGTCTTCCTACATTTCTTCGGCCTAGAGGTTTATAATGAAGCAGCTGTTTTGATAAACGATTATTTGGCATTCTTTGTATATGTTGAAACCAATTACGTTTAACGTTAAACTGAAAACATATAAAACATTAATTCTACCAGTTATGTTATATGGATGCGAAACGTGGAGGAAAGGAGAATACGAGTATTTGAGAATAAAGTTCTTACGAAAATTGTTGGACCAAAGAGAGATGAACAGACACGTGAATGAAGAAGACTGCATAACAGTGAACAATATGGTCTTTATAGGAAGCCAGATATAATAAGAACAGTTAAGTAGACTGCGATGAGCAGGACATCTGGCACGAATGGGGAATGAAATACGTGTATGGAAGCTTCTTGTAGGAAAACTAGAGGGAAAACGCCCAGTTGGCAGACCAAGAATGAGGTGGGAGAATAACATTAACTATGATTTGAGGGAAGTAGATTATACAGGGGATGATTGGAAAAGCATTAGCTCAGGATAGGGATGTATGGGAGCTTATGTCCGCGCGGCCATGAACCTACAGGTTCGATGGTGCCAGTGAGTTAGTTAGATATATTCCCCAAATCAGATATAATGTCAAAAAAAAAAATTAAAAAGTTAACTTATATAAATCCGGAAATTTGTGAATTCTTTCCCTGGCCTCCAAAAGTGACGGATGCAAGGTGAATATTATTCCGTCATTTCATGTTACTTCTGAAGTAGACCGTAATTCCAATGAAAATTAACTTTAAAAAAAGGCAAGTCAGTATGAATATTACTGGAATCATTATTGTCGTATCACATCACTGTAAAGTAAATACGACGTCATTTCAAGATCACCGTTATCTATTATACAGGGCTATTCAGAAAGAAGGAACAGATATCAAATATTTATTTTTTTCCAAACTACAAAAAATATAAACACAATTCCAACGTTCATAGGAAGAGAAAAGTTCAAATTTCACTATCTTATGTATTCAATATGAGCACCATGAATTACACGACAAATATCAAAATGGTGGCTCATTTCTTGCCACACACGAATCCACTGGTTTCTAGTTATTGAATTCACTAACTCACTGGCACTATTGAACCCGTAGTTTTCATGGCCGCGCGGACATAAGCTCTCCATACATACCTATCCTGAGCCAATGTTTTCCAATCATTCCCTGTATAATCTACTTTCCTCAAGTCATAGTTAATGTTATTCTCCCACCTCATTCTTGGTCTACCAATTGGGCGTTTTCCCTCTGGTTTTCCCACAAGAAGCTTCCATGCACGTCTTTCATTCCACATTCGTGCCACATATCCTGTCCATCGCAGTCTACGAGACTTAAATATTCTCATTATATCTGGCTTCTTATAAAGACCATGTGATTCATTAGACTATGTTATCGAATTCACAGCTTCAACAATTTGTCGCAGATTTTCAAGAGTGTCAGGCATAGGGGGATAAAAACGGTGTTTTACGTAACCCCACAGATAAAAATCATACGGGGTTAGGTCTGATGACCTAGGAGGCCACCGGCGATAAAACTGATCTCCTGCTCATCTTCCAATCCAACGTCCTGGAATGGAGTTCTTCAGGTAACATCGGACGTGGTTAGAGAAATGCGGCCGTGATAGGAACTTTAAATTGTTTCTCTTTCCAGGAACGTTGGAATTGTGTTTATATTTTTTGTACTTTGGAAGAAATGTTTGAAGTATGTTCCTTCTTTCTGAATAGCTCTGTATTTAGGGCCATATTAGACAAATTAAATACACCTGCAGAACAAGAGGCGAGGAAATACTTATATATTATATATATTTATAATCTATATTGTTGAGCCATGGCCTCTCCTTTGTAAGGAGTTACTAAAAAAACTCCATGACGCGACAGGCCTAGAAGGCCCTTGGTCTACCAGCCGGCTGCTGGCCTCATATCCACATGTGTTAATCACAGAGGTAGATGATCGACCAACGTAATTTTTTAGTTGCCTTATTTTTTCATAGATGGCCAAATCCATTCTCGTCACCTGCAAGTCGGGGTCCCCCGGGACTTTCTTAAGATCTTAAAAGATGCAAAAGTGTGGTGTGGAAAGAAACGGGAAGCTACCGCACCTACACATCCCTGGTAAAGCTGCAAACATGGCAAGATGAGTCTTTCCACGGTAAATAAGGAGATTGTGGAGAATGCCGAGTTTGCAGTGAAAGACCTACTCTTGGGCAGAACACTATGTATCGTGATAATAATGAGAATAATAACCTTGACTGCTAAAGAACGTTGTTAAATAAAATAATATAACATTTTGCATTACAAGTTATTGTAAAGTGGAAGAGACATTTTTTATCAGACATTTGGGATAATTGCTGACCACCGCAAACGACCTTCACGTGATATTAACCCACATGCCCTCAAAAGACGAAGTACACATGCCGGCAGTTAAATGGCCTTCAACTCAGAAGACGAAGTACACTCGCTTAACTCTGCTGTTATATATTTTTGGAATATTTTGTACATCTCTTGACAGGGTAATATTTTGTTAACATTTATGAATAGTAGCCCTCCATGGTATCTTTACCTTGTCGTGGTGGAGTGGCTTGCGTGCTTAATGATTCTGAGAGCTATGCCGGCGGTAGCATTGCTGCCGATAGGGTTACTCATGCCGGACTGGTCGAAGGTGATAATCCAGACGAAAAAAGTACCTTGGGCGAAAGAGTGACGATCTTTCACCGTAAAAATACAACCGTCAAGAAATGCGGACATGGGTTCATCTGGGGTAAAATTTTCCGGAGGTCAAATAGTCCCCCATTCGGTTCTCCGGGCGAGGACTACTTCAGGGAACCCATGCCAAAGGCTCAAACTGGAAATGCATGCTATTATGCATTGCAGAGACTTTTGATGTCCCAACTCCTTTCAAAAAACGTTAAGCTGAAAATATATAAAACTATTATTCTACCATTTATATTATATGGGTGCGAAACATGGACTCTTACTTTAAGGGAGGAAAGGAGATTACGAGTATTTGAGAATAAAGTTCTTAGGAAAATTTTTGGACCGAAGAGAGATGAACAGACAGGTGAATGGAGAAGACTACATAACAATGAACTACATGGTCTTTATAGGAAGCCAGATATAATAAGAACAGTTAAGTCTCGTAGACTGCGATGGGCAGGACATGTTGCGCGTATGGGGAATGAGAGACGTGCATGGAAACTTCTTGTAGGAAAGCCACAAGGAAAACGCCCAGTTGGTAGACCAAGAATGAGGTGGGAGAACAACATTAACTATGATTTGAGGGAAATAGATTATACAGGGAAAGCCACAAGGAAAACGCCCAGTTGGTAGACCAAGAATGAGGTGGGAGAACAACATTAACTATGATTTGAGGGAAGTAGATTATACAGGGAATGATTGGAAAGCATTAGCTCAGGATAGGGATGTATGGAGAGCTTATGTCCGCGCGGCCATGAACCTACGGGTTCGATAGTGCCAGTGAGTAAGTGAGTAAGTAAGGAAGTTTATGAATAGTAGAGGAATGTGTTTCGGCCTTCACCCTTTTTGTGATCGCAAGTACCGTTATATTTTGTTTGCTTTGAATGTCTGAAAATAGACAATATAATTTACAGTGACTTAAATCCGGTTTCTAGGAAAATACATTGAGCATTTAAACTTGAAGCGAATGGGTTGAGAGAGTAGAATTTTATTATTTTATTTATGAAAATGGGACAAAAATAGTATGTGAAGGAGAAAAATAACAATTCCAATCTTCATTTCCAGTTTAGAAGACACGGGCTTCACCTGCTACTCGTCATTGACTGAAAGTCTTCATTGTAAAATGAATTACCATAGAGTTAATAGGAGATTGGTACCAAGGTCGTGTGACGTTAATATATTTTGATGTAATGTACCGTCAGCGCTGAAATGTAGTTACTACTTTGCATTTAAAAAACTCTCAGCAGTCCATTGTGATTTTACTTCCTGAAGCACTTTCTATCATTCTTGATATCGTTACCCTAATCAACATCATAAAGGATTGTATAAACACACTAGCGAACCTGGTAGACGTTGTCCTGCCCAAACGTTCAATTCTAATGTCATGGTCGGGCGATAAAAACGTAAGTTACTTTTATGTTTTATACCATAAGATTCACTAATTAAGACACATTAAATATGTTCGCAAGAAAACTCCTCACTGCCATCTGTTAAGCGTGCACGATGACGTCACATTTTTGTTGTGCGGAATGTTTTTTTTATTTTTTTTATCCTATATAGCGTAAGTCCTACAATAAACCATCCATGTATTTTTTTTTCGTTTTCTTTCGTTTATGCTGTTCTTCCTTTTTGTTTTACCTTTGTTAACCTTTTTATCTTATTCACACATACAAACACAAGACAGGATACACACCACCCAAGGTGGAGATTTGAAATCCCCTACCCCGCCGGGAATCGAACCCGGGTCACCGGAGTGGAAGGTAGTGACTCTACTGACTACGCCACTACGACGGACTCGTTTCTAAATTCGGCTTCTGATACGCGTTCGCCGTAAACATCCGAATTATTTTATTTTTTTCGTTTATACTGTTTCTCCTTCTTGTTTTACCTTTTTTTCTTTTTGTTTTACATGTTTTGTTAACTGTCTTTTATTCTCACATATACACAAGGACAGGACACACACACCCAGACCCAAGGTGGAGATTTAAAATCCCCTATCCCGCCGGGAATCGAACCCGGGTCGCCGGAGTGGAAGGTAGGGACCCAACCGACTACACCACGGCAACGGACTGTTGATAATACAGATGACTACATATCTGACATAAAAAAAGTCCTATAACCTGATCGCAGCGCCACCTACCGGGTCCACTTGTGAATCTAAAGCATCCAGGGACCAACTGAAACACGCACAAAACATTTCATCAAAATTAGTCCAGTCGTTTAGGTAGTTTTTAATTTCGGGTTTCAAGTAAACATCCACTTCTAATCATCGGATTTTCTTCATTTTTTGATAATACCTACCTTGTTTTAATAGGATATACTTAATTTCATTGTAAAACATCGAAAGATGTGACCGCTTGGACGATTTTTATATTTTCACTTGAGATGAACTCCTACATCTAATGGTTTAGAGGGTCCAATTGTGAATCTAAACGATCGAGGGACGCAATCGGACACGCAAAAAAAAAAAAAATCAAAATCGATCCAGTCGTACGTACAGAAGGATTATATATCCATCCATAGTAATTCTGCCCGAAGGCAGGTCCTTCACTGCAATCACAGCATTTTCATGCTATGCTTGCTGCGTTACTACGGAATTATAGGTGTGGTAGCTTCCCGTTGCTTTCCACATCGTTTAAGGATGATGATGATGACCATATGATTTCGGGGACCGTTTAGGCCTTAAAGTTTTCCTGACAGGTGAGGAAAAACCCCGATAAAAACCTCACCCAGAAAAACTGCCCCCACCGGGATCGAACCCGGGCCCGCTGCGTGACAAGGCAGCACGACCTCGAGACCACATCGGTGGACGGAATAAATATATAAAGATATCAATATGGATTTTCCAACATTTTATGATTTTAAGGTATACACATATGTTTGAAATGACTTTTTAAACGAAATGTTTTTTTATTAAGTATAAAATTATGGGATATTTACCTAAAAGATCCGTCTCCTCAACTTTCTTAGTTATTTAACTGTAGCGCTTTCGGGACTAGTCCCATCATCAGCAGGATTCAAAATGGCGTTTCACTGAAGATCTGGTAGAAGGGGTTACAGGTCCTGGGTTCGTTTTCGTTTATCAGATGGTCGTTGTTGTTAACTGGTTTCAAAATCTCCTTCTCCTCGAGTACGTTTATCTTCGCTTGATTGTTTTCTCTGTGCATTACTATTAGGGTGTTTTCCAAAATGTAACATGCGATTTCCTTCATGGATAACGAAGGAAAATCAAGCCATGCAAAACACATTATCCATGAAGGACATTGCATGTTAGATATTGAAAACACCCTAATGGTAATGCACAGAAAAAAACAATCCAGCGAAGATATACGTATTCGAGGAAATTGGAATTTTGAAAGCAGTTAACAACAAACGATCATCTGATAAACGAAAACGGACCCATTTCGTGTAACCCCCCTCTACCAGATCTTCAGTGAAACACCAGCTTTGAATCCTACTAATAATGGGACTAGTCCCAAAAGCGCTACAGTTAAATAACTACCAAAGGTGAGGATTGAGGAAACGGATCTTTTAGGTAAATATTCCATAATTTTATACTTTAATTTTTAATAATACCTCAACGGAACATATTATGAATCTTATAAATTTTATATTATGATAGCTTATCTTAATATGTAAAAATTACGTGTTACGTTATTTGTACGCGAGGGAATCCTAAACTACTGAACCGATTTTAATAAAATTTTGCACACTGTGTGCTGTTTGATCCAACTTGAGACCTACGGTTGTTTATAACTAAATTTATAGTCGCATTATTTTTATTGCAAATTATTTGTTTATTATTTAACGAAGAGTTATAGCCTAATTATCTGTGAGTTCCATACGATTCTAACAGATGGCCGTGTAAGGTAATTGGTTTATTATTTAACCAGGTAGCTGTGCTTTTTATTGCAACCGCGAATTTCAATTGAATTACAAATATTTATTATTTCATAATTTAAGTATGTTCAGTGTTTATTTTATTTTCAATTTATTGATAATGATATTAATTTGGTGTGTATTAGTTTTAAGTAATCTGGCTGAAAGACAGCAACTTAATTTAAATTTAACTGGACCGAGAAGCGAAATTGAACAATATGGCGAATCAGTTCTAGAGACCATGAATGATAAGATATCAAGTGAATTTGCGCAAATTGGCATAGGCCTATGTGACATAAATCTTACATTTAAGAAGAATGTCAATTTAAAAACATATGAAGGACCTAAGGAACGGAGTGACAGAATTGTAAGTCAGTTAGTTATAATAATATGCCTAATATTACAGAAACAATCTCCATGCCTCAATTAAATGAAAAACAAGATAGTAATATATCACAAGATGGTATTACTATACAGAGACGTCTTGATGATGATGATAATCCAAACTGCCAACAAGTTCGTAGAAAAAAACGAAAGTATAATGAAATCAGCAAGCCTCCTCAAAATATTCCATCAATAAATGTATATAATCCTTATGATACACTTATGGATGATACTGAGAATGCAGACAACATAAATTCATCTCAATCAACAAAACCACTTCCACATAAACCACCACCCATACATATACCGGGTATGGTTAACGTACCAGAACTATGTGTAAAACAAAAACTTTCTGATTTAGATTTCTCACTTAGTTTACTACAACATAATTTAACGTATACCGTAGTCACAGTAACGCATGGCCGGGACTTCTATATATATATATATATATATATATATATATATATATATATATATAAAAACAAAGTCGGATTAGTTACACTATTTACAACTCAAGAACGGCTGGACCGATCTTTGATTTGTTGGATTTGTTTCCGCCCCGAATAGCAGATAATTATTAAAACATCGTAAAAATATTTAAAGGCGATACGACGTTCGCCGGGCCAGCTAGTTTTATATAGTTTTACAAATATGTTATTCTTCAATGTATTTTTTTATTCAATGACACCACGTTGTCATTTCAACATTCTGGTATTCTCTCCTAGCATGGCGTTATTGTAACCCATTTCTGAGGTTGGGGCGCCTGGAAGGAGCAGTTAACGAATTTAGGCTCAGTAATAATAACATTTGTTTTACTTCGATATTAATTTGTCTATTTCGTTTGAATCGCTCTTTGCGTAAAAGTCGCCTTGGCACGTGCCTGCAGTAAAAAAAAGTTTCCGATGCGTTAATAAAGGATACTAATCATTCTAATATACCGATTGGATCCGCGAATAAAGACTTTTTAGCCGCGAATACAGGAATTACGCTATCATGATCGATGTTTTATAGTTTCAACTCGTCATTCGTTTGTCCTTTATGCATTACTACACCGTTCATCCGATTGTGATGGTGCTTTTTGCAAAATGTTCAGGAGTTTCCCGGGAAGGTGTTAGGCTATAAGAGAGTTGTAATACTCGACCCTTTCACCCTTTGTAGTGAAAAACGTATTTTCGGAACTTTTGGACACTTAAATGGCTTACTCTGCCTGAACCATAACATATACACCAAATTAATGTACACAGAATTGAACATCTAAAAAAAAAATCTACAAAAAAAATTCCGCGACAACATATATCTATCTTTTAGGGATAACTCACAATAATAATTTATATATTTCAGTTCATTGATGTCAAGAAGATCGGGATAAGTAGATTCCCGGGCAAGCGTAGCAGCGCACAGCGGGTATTCTCTTTTACGGGTAACTCTCAATAATCATTTTTGTCTTTCTGCTCATTTATGCCAAGAAGATCGGGATAAGTAGATTCCCAGGCAACGTCACATGATCAGCACGAGATATATATATATATATATATATATATATATTTAGGAATATTCCATAGTACAGTGATTTTCCTTCAACCCAAAGAAATTTGTCGCCAGAGGTTCCTGTCTAAAGAATCTTATTCCCTCAAATCTCTAGCTTCCATACTTCTCTTCACTCCCCATCTATCCATCGTTCTATAGGCCTGCCTCTTCCACTTCTACCATTAGCTTTCCAATTAAGGATCTTCTTTGGTATTCTCTCTTCTTCCATTCTTATGAGATGTCCATACCATTTCAAACGTTTTTCTTCGATTTTGCCTAATATGTTTTTTTTTTTCAACTTGCATAATTTCCCTTATTGTGCTCTTTCTGACCTTATCCCTTCTTGAAATTCTTGTCAATCGTCTCCAAAAATCCATTTCTACTGCTAACAGCTTGTTGGCTTCTTTTCTACTTACTGTCCAGGTTTCGGACCCATACAATAAAATGCTTTGTAACAGAACTTGAAATATAGTTTTCTTCGTTCTGTATATTATATTTATATTCCAAAGCACTGAGTTCACCATACCAATGATTTTTCTTCCATCAGTTTTTCTTTTTTCAAATTACGATATTGTATTGTAAGCCTATGTTTTCCCTTTACGGAGATTTAGGCGCTCTCCCCCTACAGGGAATGATTTGAACCATACTAATTTAGTTACACTTGTTTTCGTATAGATGTCATTTTGAGTGGTACATGTCAGCGTTCCGCCTCATACTGACATCTAGGAAACCAGGATAGTACTAGGACGGGAAAATCAAATTACGATATACATTTATAATTATTTTTCATTTTACTTATTCAAATTAACATAAAAACACATTCCATTTATTTAGCCATAGCAACGCACGCCAGGTATTAGTTAGTTATATAATAAAATTCAGTTACACAGTTACGGTACGGACTATATAACATATTGATTTTTCGAAGAATACAAACTCTCGACGGCATTTTATTAATATCTGTGTCACTGGTTGGTCAATCAATGCGTCACTTGAAAGTAAGCCTTAGTATAAACTGTTCTATGTTTATGCTTTATGAAATAAGCCTAATGTTTAAACTGTTTAATTATTGTTTAACTTCATGCACTCATTCAATCGAATTTCCATTAATTACTTGCCCTAAATTCGATAGCGAGGGGATACTAAAGGCCAACACGCACACGCTATTTAGTAACACTAAAAAAGTGGGACTGCAAGTAAATATCAATAAAACAAAATATATGGTCACAATGTCCACCGCTGTGGTCTCGAGGTAGCGTGCTGCCTTGTCACGCAGCGGGCCCGAGTTCGATTCCCGGTCGGGGCAGTTTTTCTGGGTGAGGTTTTTATCGGGGTTTTTCCTCCTGTAAGACAAATGTCAGGAAAACTTTAAGGCCCAAACGGTCCCCGAAATCATATGACCATCATCACCCCTATCATTATCATCCTTCACCGGTGTGGAAAGCAACGGGAAGCTACCACACCTACAATTCACTAGTAAAACTGCAAGCATAGCATGAAAATGCATTATACAGTAAAACTTGTTTAATCCGGAACGTGAATAATGCGGAAATCTGTCCAATGTGAACAAATGTATTGGTCCCGGCGAAATAAAAGTAATATTGACTGCTGGCCTCACATCCGCATGTGCCAATCACAGAGATAGACAATCATTCAGCCAGTTTAGGGGTGACATGTAATCAGCATGTTGGGTCCCCAGCTGTTATAGCTGGTTTTCTCCACCTGGAACCGCTACTTATTGTAGCTACCCAAATGCCTCACGATGCTGGATGGGCACCGGTCCCATACTGGCCGAAATACCATGAGAAAATTTATTCCCCATGGAGACTCGAACCAGCGCAAGTCCCGTAGCCCTGCGCCAAGGCTTCCTGCCTTAACCACTTAGCTACGGCGCGGGTTTACGTGTATTTATTTTGTATAAAACGGAATCTGCCCAACGCGGAAACGGAAGGATATTTCTACACAATTAATGAAAAAAATTATTATAAGGTGGAAAGACAAAGAGAAATGAATTAGTTTCCACTTAATTGTATTCCCGTTAGGGGAAATAAAAAAATAAGGGATGATTTCTGCCGCCGGGTGAAGTAGATTTTTTACCAGTATCTGAAATTTTCTTTCGACCCGTTATGCGAAATAACAGGTTCGTTTAACAAATATGTGGCGTGTAACATGTCTTACAAATAACCAGTTCACTGTAAATTCTTAAATTAGTTTAAGAGCTGAGACCGATTGTGTACGAATCTTTCACAGATAGCGTTCTGAATTTCCGGGATTAAGGATGGCTAAATCGTATGTAGCATTGTCATTAAACGGAAAAGTGAAAGGTGACAAACTCTCAGTACGCGAAATAATGATTAAATTTAAAAATGGAAAAAACCAAAGTTTATGAGATTTTAAGCTGTAAATTCGGTTGCATTCCTAGAGAATAACAATTTTAAGGCATCTTCAGGTTTGCTATACAGTTTTAAAAGACAACACAGTGTAGTGTGGAATGAAATTTGTGGCAAATCAAAAGATGTGGGACGAAAGTATAGTTAGTTAGTGGAAACCGAAACTGCATACTTTAATCTTAGGATACGCGCCTAAGATACATTTTTAACGTCGACGAAACGGAACTGTTTTTTCGCCCGTTACCGTCGAAGTCGTTCGTACATACTATACTTCACTTTCCAACGGCAGCGGAACTACAATTAATCCAAGGTACATAAAAAGACATATACGGTGCTCTATAATCTAAGATTGGTTAATCATTTTTGTTTTTTTACAATGCGGAATGTTGTCTAATGTGGAAAAAAGATTGGTCCCATGCGATTCCGCTTTGAACAAGTTTCACTGTATATATATATATATATATATATATTTTTACAATACATTTTTGCAGCAAAATGCTTGCATAAATATTACAATTGGTTGAAATTGGGAGTGTTATCTACGTGATATGATAGAGGAAAAGTGTGTGATTAAGACTGTACATAAATTACAACTTATGAAGAAAAACAATGTTATGTATTATCTATCAAAGTATGTGTGACTGACTGACATAAATGTCAACTCATCATGCAGGTTAACATGTTAATCTACATCATTCTCTGAAATGTGATTTCTAATTCAATTTTCCAAAATACCGTTTGGAGAACAGATTTCAAGTTACGTTTTAAATAAAAAACGAAACCTAAATTACAATTAATACCGAAGTTATGACCTAATAGGTGATGTGTGACTGACTGACATTATGTGACTGACTGACATATCTGAATTTTATTTAGAATTTCAAAATGCAAATATTACACAAATGTAACAAAATACTATGAAACTAGATAAACAGATTTGGTAACTGATATTAATAAAGAACTGCGAACACTTTATCAATTCCACGAAAATTGTTAAATTTTGCTATAAATAAATGTTAATTTAAATCAATAATATAATTAAATTAACTCGCTTACCATAAACAATTTTAAATTATACAAAATAAGAAAAAAATATTAAATATTTAATAACAAAGTGGCTTTTCTATTGTTAAATACACCTACTATAATTGTGTGTGTGTGTGTGTGTATATATATATATATAGTAACTGATTACAATTTACGTGATGCAGGATTTAATATTTTTGATTTCTAGATATACATTCTTAATAAGTTAATTATTTATCAGTTGCATGTACCTTCAAAACAAGCTATTATAAATCGCAAGCTGTCCAATTGCTGACGTAGTGAATTCTATTTTTAATCAGTGATAAAAACAAAACCATAATTAGCCCGACACTGGTGATTCACTTCATAACATCGATATATTAGATTTACGTGATGCAGAATTTAATATTTTTGATTTCTAGATACACATCTTAATAAGTTATTTATCAGTGTGCATGTACTTTCAAAACAAGTTGTTATAAATCGCAATCTGTCCAATTGCTGACAAAGTGAATCCTATTTTTAAACAGTGATAAAAACAAAACCCTAATTAGCCCGACACTGGTGATTCACTTCATAACATCAATGTATCAGATTTGTTTATGCAGCTATTTACTCTCTATTCGCCGCTATGTTGACTTGATCCATTAATAATAATAATGTTTCCTGTCACACATGAAGTCTCTCACTGTAACTTAATAGTTTGAGTCAAGATGTCTCAATAGAGAGCAGTGGTTCGAGTCCCCATGAGAGAATACATTTTCTCATGGAATTTCGGCCACAATGGGACTGGTGCCCGCCCAGAATCACGAAGAATTTGGGCAGCTACAATATTTAGTGGTTGCGGTCGAAAAAACAGCCATTACTACTGGAGTGTCCGACATGCTGACCACATGGCACCATATATATTAGTTAGATGATTGCCCACCTCTGTGATTGACATACTTGCCAAGGGCTTTCTAGGTCTGTCGCGCCATTCAGGTTTTTTTTAAACACACGAACTTATGAATTTGTTGCGCTGATTGTTTGTTTGGCAGTTGTGCATATTCTATAACATACAGGTCCAACACTTTTCACGTTGTGTACGCAATGAATCCGTGATAGTGCAAGAATTCAAATTGTTTTCTAAAAATGTCTTTCCTTCTTCTATATCATTTTGTAACTCCTCCAGAACAGTTATTTGGTTGGTTTTACAGTTCACATTACATAATTCTGCACAATTTTGTATCTTCTTTCCCGATTTTTCATACATCCGTGCCATCATTTTTACTTGGCCGCCAATCGCATCTATAGCCCACTTTCCATGCTACGATTCAAAGAAGTTCCATTTTATGTCAAAATCCTAATATGCAAGTGAGCAGTGTCACATTGCTAAATGTTTAGGCATATTTCTATTACCTACTGTTCCAACTGAAAGTTTTTATCACCTCAAGATTTGGAAGAAATCCCTATAGTTCAGAAAACACTTCTCTATAGCATTCTTGCTATGTGTCACATATCCTGACACTAGAACAAAGTCTTCTCAACTTCTCTGTCACCTTTCATCTAAAGTAGGAAACATCAATAATATTGAGATATGCTAATTTTTTCCAATGAACTGCCTGAATCTCATTTCTTTGTAGGTATAATTTTCTGAGAAATCAGCAAGTATGGTTGCTTCGTTTATTGCACCTTCTCCTGAATAAATTTAAATGCTTCCGCTGACAGCCTTTTAGCTTAAATCATCATCATCATAGTACATTCACGAATTTCGGCCATTTGTTGACCTGTTTCGGCCTCAAGAGAAACACCATCCAGAAGTCTTTTGAGTGCTTAAATTGACTCAGAAAAAGGGTCAGTAATTATTTTATGGAGCAGCTGAGCCGAATAGTCAACCAGTTTTCCTAACCCATGTTTATGTTAATCCTCAGCAGAGTGCAGCAAGCAACTGAGTGCGCCATGCATATTAGAATTATAAACGAAACGACAAAAAGTCAGTCAGTCAGTCACGGGACTCTAGCAGGAAAAATAATGACTGAACAAGAAAATGTCATCAATAATTTCCTGTTAGTTGTGTACCGATAACTTTAGAATCCAAGAGGAAATTTTAATCCATCAATTATTATGTTGTGTATAGTAATTTTTATACGTTTTCCGTGACTGACTGACCATAGCTTACAGTTAACAATTGTAGGACACATTTAAGGTATATATAACATTAGACTGCAAATTAATATTATTACATTTACGACTAGGGAGGGACAAAGTATGGTTTAGCAAAAGAGTTTGTGAAATAAAACGAATTAATACTTCCAAATCATTAAACAACAAATTGGTAAAATTTTGCGTGTTTTTACAGGTTTTGAATATGACAAGTTCTACCACTAATATTAGATTAAAATAATACACATTTGAAACATTATCTTATAGAATCAGAAAATTTGATCCTTAAAGATACAGCGGGCATTTTCGTCAGTTATTTTTATATATTAGGATTTATCCAATTTCAACGTTTCCCTTTAATGTCACATCACGACAGGTGCGTATCCATTTTATACATATTTTAAAGTCCACTTAAAATTTTGTTTATGTAACAAAATACAAAACAAGTTTAACTCCAGTTAATATAAAACAATTCCATTATTATTAATGTGCTAAGTTGTAATTTCCATGTCTATTTAACTCATGCCCCTAATAGGAGTCAATGGCCAATCACGTTTCAATGAATTTTGTTTTACAACAAATGACAGTCGTGTTTCGCCTTGATATTTATCGAATTATGTTTAATAAAATGAAGAAAGCTCCTCCTTTTTAATATTCTGAACAGGTCAGAGCATTATTTTGCAGTGACTGTCTCTCCAATAAATATGATGAATATAGCAAGCAATTAACAGATTCCTTCCAACTATACATTTGATAATTGTGTTTTCAATAATTGTTTTTAAATAATGATTTTACTGAGTTGTTTACTAAAAAAATTAATTAATAACCTATAATGTTGGTTATAATTAGAGCGAGGAATTTTATGAAATTTCATGTTTTAAACTGTTAGTTAGAGAGCACTGAGACAAAGTATCTTCACATTTTATGATGTGCAGAATCAAATAAGACCAACAAAGAACTTCATATTTCATAATAAAATTTGCAAAATGTTCATATTTTAGTGAAAATTTTATATTATTTAATATTTTTCAACTTTGAAATTCCGGCATTTTTTTCAATAACAGATCTAGGAATTAATTAAAAACATTTTCGAAATTACTGTAATTCTGAAATGTTTTGACAATGTAATATGGTAGACTAGGACGAAGAAATGTTGGAAGATCCAGTGATGGATAGACTAATTCTAACATGAGATTGGAACAGACCAGCAGGTCTAATCCTTGATGATGCTGCTGCTGATGACGAATATGGTAGACAAGTGAAAATTCCTCAGTGTCCCATACTGAACAAATAAATACATTTGATAAAAGTAAATAATTGGATGAGGGGATATGGAATGACAAGTTAGATAAGGTTTTTGTCTGAAATTCCATACCTACAACAAAAACATGACCCTAGACCTAGATGAATAAGCATAACAAAAATGTAAGAATAATAACCTATTCTATTCAGGTATAGCAGCCAGTTCCTTCTTGCTACCTAAGAGCAGTCCTTATTTTGTGAGTGGATTACACCATTTAATTGCAGTAAAGACTGTTGCTCCTAAACGTGAGCAGTGTTTTTGGAAATAGTGAAGTTCTTGTAGGTAAGGCCAACATTATTCTCACTTACATCAAACTACCAGATATAGCATAATAACAGGTATACTTGCTAACATAATGTGATGCGGAGTGCACTTTTTCATCGTATAAAACGACGGACAGGCGTTATAGTTTGCTATCAAAATATATAAGAAGCTTCTAATTGTGTATTACGAACAGAATTGATAAATGGATCTTTCGAAGAACAAGTAGACCAAGACGAGACACGGTGCTAGACCCATTTCTTGAAAAAAAAACTAATGTTAAAATAATTCTAACTCTCTTTCACCATGTTCATAGTTGATTAAATTTAACTGTAATTGCAAAGAGAGTTCTAAAACAATCCCCATAATTAATTGTGGATTAATAACATCTTGTTTCTCCAAATATAACATACTGGACTTGGTCTACTTGTGCTCTGAAACAATCAAAGGATATGCTTTCCTTCGGGTCGCACGAAAATGTTTCTAAGTTCTATAGAATCGCAGTGCGCATGCGCTAGTGCTCCAATTATCCCAGGTAGATAAATGCAACTTCCAGCAGTTGGAGGTTATATATATGTGAAATCAGTATGACCACACATTGACACAAAATTCCCAGAACTTGTCTAAAAATGTATAATTTATTTTACGTATCAAATCACTTTTAAAAAGCAAGGAACCTAAAAGCTAACCAAACCTAAATCAATTACTGTAACACAAATCAATTACTCTAACGTGGGTGAAATCCAGGGAACGTGGAATCACATTTAAAAAGCAAGTTCGGGTTGTTGGTGGTGGCAACGCTGGAACAACATAGGAAGTGGAGGGAAAATAACAAAGAGTAGGAAGTAAGCAATGTAGCACGACCGTGTTTTACGCAAATATATAAATATGAAAAAAAAAAAACTCGTTGCAACATTGGAAGATGTTTAAAATGTTTTAAACGTGTTTAGTGCATCAGTGGAATAAGATATTAAATTGAAAAATTTTTGCGACCTGAAGGAAAGCACATCCCAATCAAATTAAATGTTATTGTTATATTTCGCATAAATATACTGGAATTCAAATATATTCATGCAAAATAAATAGAAATCATCCAAACTTAATGGGAGGTTGAAGCTTCCATCTTTCTAGGCAATCAGCTCGAGTCGTTAACCAGGATGTCGCCCCTGCGTGATGACTGCCTTTAACCCCAGAACATGCTGCGTCTGATACTTATTTCCGATAGGAGCTAAGTTGACCCCATGGCCAGGATGCTGCCAGAAAGTTTGATTCAGCTAAAAATCCGATCCCATCGAGACTTGAACCCACGACATTCCGGTTTGAGTGTGATTCCTCAAACAACTACGCTATGTCGTGAGCCAAGAAAATTGCTTCAAATCATGTACATGATATTTTATATTGGGCCAGAAATGATTAAAAAGCTAATTAAAATGGAAATACAGTGAACATCTTTATTTCTTGAGCCACAAATAAGGTCTGCTTGTCTCATTTATGTGCTGATATGTACATTTATAAATTATAAAGGACCCGTGCGTGTAAAAGTATGTAAGAAGTTTAGAAAGCAGTAGCTTTATAATATTTTTGTGTCATCATTTTCATAATTTATTATGATTTCATATTTTGGTGTAATTTTCTTCATATAATTCCTTGCTCTACTTATAATATACAGATTGATGTGTTTCATTTTTTCTCCACTAGGGCACATTCTTACAATATTGCGATCCTATTTGACAATAAATAATATGATCTAGTTGCAGTAGATTAACAAATGAAACATAACCAAACATTTCTCATTTGTTTTCAAACATCGCCGTTTACATTAAATATAAAAAATATTTTAAAACGACTATATTTAAATAGTTATTTGTGATTAAACAGCTTAATTTTATTCGTTAAATAGTCCTAACAAATGCCACTCTTGATTTCCAAATCTACTAGATAAATTCACTCGTCCCTTAATGAATTTATCGATAATATGGAGATCACTCGTGACATTACTTATAACTATTTAACTCATGCCCCAAATGGCAGTCAATGATCAATCACGTTTCAATTAATCTTGTTTTACAACCAATGACAGCCGTGTTTCATCTCGTTCTTTATCGATTTCTTTTTATCAGCTCCTGCTTTTGTGATCCTATTTGGTAATAAATAATATGATCAAGTTGCAGTGAATATACATAACCTCACATTTCTGATTCGTTTTCAAACATCGCCGTTTGCATTAAATATATAAATATGTTAAAATACTGGTAACTATATTTAAATAGTCCACCGCTGTGGTCTCGAGGTAGCGTGCTGTCTTATCACGCTGCGGGCCCGGGTTCGATTCCCGGTCGGGACAGGCTCCTGGGCGAGTTTTTTTTTTTTTCGAGGGTTTTCCTCACCTGTAAGACAAATGTCAGTAAGCTTAGGGCCCAACGGTCCCCGAAAATCATCCGGCCATTATCATTATCCTTCACCTGTGTGGAGAGCAACGAGAATCGACTAACCTATAATTCTCTAGTAAAGCATAGCATGAAAATGCTACGATTGCAGTGAAATACCTGCCCTCGAGCAGAATTCTCTATGGATGGATGGATATTTAAATAATTATTTGTGAGTAAACAGTTTAATTTTATACGTTAAGTAATCCAACAAATGCCACTCTTGATTTCCAAATTCTCTAGATAAATTCACTCGTCACTTTGTGAATTGATGAATAATTTTGAAATCACTAGTGGCATTACTTATGATAATGGCATAATGTATGGCTGCTGAATTTAATTATTGTTATGAGAACCGTTAGTTGTTAGAATGTTGAAGTAATACTAGAGTCACGAAAATATTCTACCACTACAGTATTATAATTCTCAAAGAATATTAGCATGTGCATGACGCCAGGTGCGTTTTCTGCTTTGCACGTCATCGCCCGGAAATAAACCTGAGTCTCAAGCAATGACTTCATATTTCTTTAAACTCCAGCCTCAGTTTCATTCTCAGAGTGAAAATAAAACTATTCTCCGATCACACAGCTCTACAGCTGTAGATATCAGAGCAAAGATAACTTTCACTATCGAACCCAAAAGTTCGTGACCGCGCGGGCATAAGCTCTCCATATATCCCTATACACAAGTAATGTTTTCCGATCATTCCCTGTATAATCTACTTTCCTCAAATCGTGGTTAATGTTATTCTCCCACCTCATTCTTGGTCTACCAACTGGGAGTTTTCCCCTCTGGTTTTCTTCAAGAAGCTTCCATGCACGTCTTTCATTCCCCATTCTTGCCACATGTCCTGCCCATCGCAGTCCACGAGACTTTGTTCTTATTATATCTGGCTTCCTATAAAGACCATATAGTTCACTGTTAAGCAGTCTTCTCCATTCACCTGTCTATTCATCTCTCTTTAGTCCAAAAATGTTCCTAAGAACTTTATTCTCAAATACTCGTAATCTCCTTTCCTCCTATTCATATAACTGGTAGAATAACAGTTTTATATATATTCAGTTAAACATTTTTTGAAGGGAGTTGAGACAAGAGTCCCTGTAATGCATAATAGCACAAATTTCCAGAATTAAGCCTATGTTTAATTTATTTGTGTATCTAATTCCTGTTTGTGATTATTGTTCCTACTTATTTGAATTCAGCCACTTCCTCAAAATTTCCCTCATTTTTCAATAGCTGTCAATTTCCATTATATAATGTATTTCTATATCTGGCCATATATTAGTTTTATTGATATTTACTTCCAGTCCCAGTTTCTTAGTGTTACTCAATAGTCCCTTTTAAAATATGTCTATTGTTTTTACTTAAGTACAAAATATTTTAATGTAGCATCAAGATAGCGACCTCTTGTAGTATAAGTAATTTTTTTGGCACAACTAATAAACAAATAATGTACAGAGTTGAAAAATTTAAAAAATGAAGTATTTTAATCTTCATAGGAACATTTAAAATCATCATCATCATCATCATCATCCTTCATGGATTAGATCTTTGCCTGTTCTGATCTCACATCTGTTCAGCCCAGCGCTTTCTTGGTTTTCCCCTCGATCTTCGTCCTACAGAACTATACATCAGTACCATCTTGGTATCCTAACATTTAAAATAATAAATTAATTTAAACTGTTATTTTTAAATAAAATTAATCCACAATGTAGGAAGACCAAAACGTCGTTGGAAGGACGACCTGCACCTGCGGCATGTAGTGCGCCGGGGAGCGGAACGGGCCAACCATACCTTGAAGAAGCTTATGATGATGATGAAAATTAATCCATTTCTGATTACCAGAGGTGGGATTTGTATTATATACAATTACCAGAGCCCAAATTGGTATGCAAAATGCATGTTCTTTTTTTTTACGCATAAAAAGTATGCAGAAATGATTTACATGTTAAGTGGTCCCTTCACAAACAATTTGAGCAGTGCATAGAAATGCATATTCTGGGGGAAAATGCTTATTTTAGATTTTTAATGCATAAATGCATATTTTACTCCTAAATGCCGTATTAAATTATAATTTTCCCTTCAGCTAATTACTAGTAATTAATTAATTAATTATTATTTAATACTTTTTAAATTAATATAGGCCCTAGTCTCTGCAATCAATTGGATATAAGCATAATTCACAGAAGAAGAACTGGTGTTTTCACATGCACCTGTGACATCATATGGTGTAGAAAGGACATTTTCATTGTATAAAACCTTCTTCACTGACAAACGAAGGAGCTTCACACAAAAAACCTTCCTTATAAACTGAAAAAAATAGGAATACGTCAAGTTTACCCACAAAGCAAATAATTTAATTGATTTTATTACAATCTGTTTTTGCATATTTAGTGTCCATATTTTCTACATTTTTCATGCATATTTAGTACTTTATTTTGCATACAAATCCAGACTCTAATAATTACATATTTTGTTCCTTGCTATTTAGAACTGGCAAAAACTGTTTACAAATCAATATGCCAAGGTCACAACTAATGAATTTTATTTTATGTATTTTTATATGTTATTAGCCATTTTACATATTCCTAGTGATATTACATAGAATCATGGTACATATTTTAACATTTTCGTGTTCTAATTTTTTAAATTATTTAATTTCTTAAAAACTACAATATACAACAACATATTTAATAACTGGGCAAACTAAAATTAATTAAAATTGTAATTTATTATAATATTAGTTTCCTAGATGTCAGTGTGAGGTGGAACACTGACCACAGACCACTCAAATGACGTCTATATGAAAACAATTAGTATGGTTCAAATTCTTCCTTGTAGGGGGAGAGTGCCTAAATCTCTGTTAAGGGAAAGATGGGCTTACAAGATTCAAGAAGATTAATATAATGGAAATGAACAGCTAATGACAAATGAGGAAAAGTTTGAAGAAGTGCCTGAATTCAAATACCTAGAAACAATAATCACAAATAGGAATGAGATGCATTAGGAAATTAAACATTGGTTCAATTCTGAAAATGTATGCTATTATATATTACAGGGACTCCTGGAGTCCCCCAACTGCTTTCAAAAAACATTAAACTGAAAATATATAAAACTATTATTCTACCAGTTATATGGATGCAAAACATGGACTCTTACTTTAAGGGAGGAGAGAAGATTACGAGTATTTGAGAATAAAGTTCTCAGGAAAATTTTTGGACCAAAGAGAGATGAACAGACAGGTGAATGGAGGATACTATGTAACAGTAAACTGCATGGTCTTTATACGAAGCCAGATATAATAAGAACAATTAAGTCTCGTAGACTGCGATGGGCAGGACATGTGGCACAAATGAGGAATGAAAGACATGAAGCTTCTTGTAGGAAAACCAGAAGGAAAACGCCCAGAATGAGGTGGAAGAATAACATTAACTATGATTTGAGGAAAGTAGATTATACAGGGAATTATTGGAAACATTCGTTCAGGATAGGGATGTATGGAGAGCTTATGTCCGTGTGACAATGAAGCTATGGGTTCGATAGAGCCAGTGAGTTAGTTGATTGAATTTTGAATTTAGCAATGAAAGCCAAAACAATATGAAAAGAAAAATGAATGACTGAACCGGGATTTTTTTTTTCATGTCATATTTAGCTTTCATTGCTAAATGTCAAAATTCAATTATAATACTGAAATATAAAAGCATTACTGCTATAAAGTAGAACATTCTCATTAAAAATATTTTCTTGTTATAAAATCCATAAGATGACACTGAGAGCAATGTCACACTGCCTCTTATGATAGAGAATTGTATATAAGAAAAACAAAATTAATGTTTATACTGAGAGTCTGGATAGTGAAGATGGTATTGCAGTAACGTATAGAGTTGGGAGGTCCAGGGTTTAGATCCTGGTTTAGGCATTAATTTTTCTTTTCATGTCATATACATATTTCTCAGATTATTAATTACATTCTACAACATAAATGGACCTAGGTTCAAGCCCCAGTCTGAGCGTATAATTTTTCTAATAGATTATTTTAAGTCTGGTATGGAGGATATTTTTGGTGCACTCGAAAATCCGGAAAAATGCACGAATTTTTCGAAAAATGGCTTAAAAAATCGAAAATTTTGCACAAGTACAATAAGTTATTATATAAATATATATATATATATATATATATATATATATATATATATATATATAATAACTTATTAATCTAGAAAAAGCAGTATTTATTAACGTGTAAGAATTATTAATAGATATTTGCCATGTTCAAATATGATTTATCCATCATTGAGATGTATGAAATGAATAATAAAAACATTAATGTCTTATTTTCTGCATTTTTTTATTACAAAATTAAGATATCTGCACTACAATATCCTTTTCTTCTTCTTGCATTTAATAGAGTGTTGAATACGAAACTCTAGGTCCCTAGTATACTTCTTAGATTTATTATAATTTTTTTTTCATTGGGATAGCCATCTTAAAAATACTGTATATCTAATACGTAACAATTGTGAGATAAATTGCATAAATTGATTAGTTCAAAACTGCTTGACAATTGACATTTAAGAATATAAAGACAGGAATATTAGCTTCCAACCATTGAACCTATGATATTAGTAATTAGTTTATAAAATATGAACCTCAATGCAAAGTCTTATCTTGTAAATTCTGTTTTATATCACATTAAGTAATTAAATATTTTTTAAAAACTTTGGCTCAACAGTACATTACCTTTCCGTTGATTTTCCAAAGTATATTCTTGTAATACTTCTTCTGTCTTTACTAACATTTGTAACATTGTAAACGTTTTTCAACGTATACTTTTACATTATTTTACAAATTTTATGCATTTATTTATTTACATGAAACACGTTAACATTACAATTACACTATTGTTGCTTAGATCAGTTGGAACACAATTCATAATTTAACATGTCTGAAGAAGGTACAGTGTACCGAAACAGCTGTCACTGAATTATATAATAAATATGAAAATCAAATAAAACTACGTTTTATTTTTATTTAATTAATAATTACACTATTTTGTTGGGTTAGTGTACATGAGATTAGAGTACACTTCAGTAAATAATATGCATGTAATTTACTTTGTTATTAAATTAGGAAGGGAGAAGCTGGTGTATACTCCATTCGTAATATCCATCCATAGTAATTCTGCCCGAGGGCAGGTCTTTCATTGCAATCATAGCATTTTCATGCTATGCTTTGCAGCTTTACTAGGAAATATTGGTGTGGTAGCTTCCAATTTCTTTCCACACCAGTAAAGGATGATGATGATGGCCGGATGATTTTCGGGGACCAATGGGCCCTCAGCTTCCTGACATTTGTCTTACAGGTGAGGAAAAACCCTTAAGAAAACCTCACCTAGGAGCGTGTCCTGACTGGGAATCGAACCCGGGCCTGCTGCGTGACATGGCAGCGCTACCTTGACACCACAGCTAATAAACACTTGGGAATTTATTTCGAAGTTTGTCATACCAATTTCACAGACATGTGCTGCTATCTAGCGAAAGCTCAAAAACTTTATGTAGGGCTTCAAAGATACCGGTATCTTAGCGACAGCTCTATAAACTCACGTGCATGCGCACTGTTATTCTGAAGGACTTAAAAAAATGTATTAGGAAAGATAAACTACTGTTTTTCCAAAAACCCCTAAAAATAGTTGCATCAAATAAAATCAATTGGTATATATTAACAGGCCACAGTAGAAAAGCATAGAAACAACACACTAAAACATTACAATTTAAGAGCTAGAAGTAAATTTAGGTATAACTTTCCAACATGTGACACAACCATATACCATGAGCATGTGCCAAGCAGATGCCTAGCAGTTACAGTACAGAATCATGGGTTGCAGCCAACATGTACAGGATATTGGAATATGCAACCGCAGGAAAAATACTCCCAAAAATCAGTGCAACATAATAGCTCCAATACTGAACTCGAAAAGATAATCAAAAATACAAATACACACACTAACTAGATTTATCTTAGCTAGGAGTTTGACCATTATTGGTTGGGGTGTATTACAGTTGATTTTTAATTACGCTATTGATTACAATTTTAATGCAAATATTCCTATTACGTAATGGCATTAATGAAATGAATCTTTGGAAAAGAAGCACAAATGAAGTATTTAAACATTATATGAAATAAATTAGCTTAAATATGCAATTTCCATTTTAACTGTCGGCCATTTTGGAATGTAATAGAAGAACTGTTATAGGACAACTGCTATTGTAGACAACTGTTATATATGTATATGAAACTAAAAACTATCCTAACCCCACGTCTAGGAAACTAAAAGCTATCCTAACCTAATTCAATTACTCTAACGTACTCTAAATTAATTTAATATGTAAAAGCAGACGTAAAGTGATGTAATAATTAACGTGGTAATCATTGGTTATTAGAGAGTTTATCGCTGGTTCATACAATAACTCATAGAATAATAGTTGTAACCTCAGTTATTAGTATGGTCATGACCTCCATGATGTATTATTAGAGCGGTCGGGACAGGAAATAGTCCCACATTGTTTTCAATATTTACGACTAAAATGTGATAAAGGTAATAATTTCCCAGTGCTAAAAAGAATAATTATATAAATATATGCATATTTGTTGTATTTAAGTTGTGTTAAAATGCATAAGTAAAAATTGATCGTGATACACCCCGCCCCCATTATTAACAAAAAGAGATCAGCAGGTACTTTGGCTGAGGTTTACTATTTGTCTGCCACAATTTTCCATATAGGGTTGTAAGGGGTAGTGAAGTGTGTATAACCTCTCCTACCCAATTCTCATCCTCACCTTCTCGTGGTACAACCCGTTTTCACAAACGAGGCTCTGAGGACCGAGTCACGGCGGTATAACCGTTCCATCAGGTACTGAGTAAATGCGGTATCCTAATGTCTGTCCAGAGACTAAAAGGTAGCAGCCCTACCACTGGACTACTTAGCGTCGGGCCAGTAACCTGTCCTAAGGAACTTCAAAACTACTTTCAAGTCTCAACAACAACATGTTCATCGAATGGAAGATCACAGAATACCCAAACTAATGTTAAGATATCAACCCGCAGGAAGAAGAAGACTAGGACGTCCACTCAAAAGACTTCTGGATGGTGTTTCTCTTGAGGCCGAAACAGGTCAACAAATGGCCTAAATTCGTGAATGTACTATGATGATGATGAATTTTCCATATAACATTCTTATGTCACAGTTGTACTAAACACTTTTTGACCCTTTATAATAACATTTCATACTATTTTAAACACTCTGGAACCATTTTATAAACATAAATATGAGGTGAGTGATTAAATTTTACCTAAATGAATATACCCCATAACGTGAATTCCTAAAATAAGCAATTTCTTACGATTTTTAAATATTTATATAATTACACGAATATTGTGAATCGAGTTCTACAGATGCAAAAATGCTTAATGTAACATCTGCTAGATGGCTCTCAAATCGGTGTTACCAACATATGCAAATAATTCCAAACCATGTTTTAAGAAATTAATTTAATTTTGTTTGGTTCCGATGGGACAAGTTAGTATACATAAAATTAGTTTATAGTTTATTAAATAATATGCATAATATTATTTGTTTCGTTAGGTTAGAGATTGGGAAGTTGGTTTATGTCCATTAATTTAAAATGTTTGGGAATTTATGGATAATCTTTCCATTAAGCGCAGTGAAAATTTTTTCTAAGTCCCAGGCAGACACCACACGCATGCGCCAACAAACATGAAGCGGTTTACTCTGGCTGCCATGTCTTCATGTTACATATATAGTTAAATATCATAGAAAAATATGTTCGGCTCACCTGCACTTCTACTAGCACTTTATTTTTCAGTTATATTGTTGTAAACTATAGCGGCTCAACAGCACTTCTACTAGCGCTTGATTTTTCTGTTATATTGTCATAAACTGTAGATCTTCTTCTGTATTTACTAACATTATTTAATATTTCAAACAATTTTTAAAATATTATTAGACAATTCTGAAGTATATATTTAAATTTGCAAATCACAATATTATGACACTGTTAGACAATATTGTGATGCTAACTGCTATTTTCTCCACAGAGTATATTACTTAGTCTATGATTTTTCTATTGCAGTTTTGGGTTATCGCTTGTTGGATCAGCGTTAGGGAGTGATAAGTAAGTGTACACCCATTTTGAATAAACGTTTGGTAATTTTAATATTATTAATATATTTTTTAACATACATTTGGGGATTTATTGCAAATATTGGTCATTTAAATTTCATAGCGACGGATAGTAATCGAGGATGATAATCGATGTGGTTCGATTGTGGGTTATCGCTGCTCTATAAACTCTGGCGCATGCACACTGTTGTTCTATAGGACTTTGAAAATATTTCACACTAGTTTAAGTGAAGTTTTTCCATATGTTCTAATGATCGTTAGAAAAAATGTAAAATTTGTTGTAAATGGTGGGTGATAATTTGAAAATAAAACCCTCTTGGTGTCTGCCTTGAACTTAGAACAATTTCTCACTGCGCTTAATGGAAACATCTGCCATCCATTTATTTAAAACATTTGGGAATTTATTCCAAAAGTTGGCAATGCAGACATCAGAGCCATCTAACAGCAGCTACATTAATCATTACAGCAACCTAGAACCTAGAACAATTCATAGCAGACGACAAATTGTGAACTTTTTCCGACACTTTCCAAGAAATAATGAAAGCCATTTGAGAAATTTAATTCTTAGTTTTAATTAGTTATTAGTGTGATTTTTGTGTTAATAGTGTGTTTAGTGTAATTAATTAGTATGTAGTAATTTATAAAGTGTATGTTGGCTGCATTAGAACTGCACAGAATATCCATGAAAATCAATATGGTTGCCACATCATTATAGTATCTAGTTGAATACTGTAAAAAACTATATTTGAATAATTGTTAGAAAACTTGTAAAAAGCAATGTTTATAAATGAAAACATAAGAATAAAAGTTTGTATTTACAAGGGTGTGTCACATGTTTGAAAGTCGCCAAGTTGTATTTTATTATATGCTTACCAAGTCCCATGTACTGGAAGAGTTGAATTGGTTTGATTTCATCTAGGTCGTTATCGTCTTCAACAGCTTTCGATTTTGCAGGAATTTCCGGAGGCACAGGATTCTCACTAAGTTTCTCTTGCATTGGTATACTGGAAGGAACAGGCTCGGGCTTCAAACTTGGCTCAATCACTGAGGAAAATTGTTTGACAGGTTCAGGAATTGTTGTTGAAGTTGTGTGTTCAGGTTCAACAGCAGACGGTTTTACATCAGGCTCAGTTTTTTTCTCTGGTTTATCATCTTGAGAATAAATATCATCATGAAATTCATCATCATGAGCACTAAGTGATGACTTTGAAGAACCAAATTCATCTGTAGCTTTTCCCTTTAATTTGATATCAGATTTGGAAGGTTCAAGTATTGTGTCGGAATCAAGGAAAAGATCATGCTGCTTAATATCTTCAGGCAAAGAAGTAGTATCTGTTGAGTGGATATATGGATCTGAATCAGGTTCATTAGACTTTTTTTCAGATTTCAAATAATCAACATCTGCCATCAATTTGTTTAAATCATCTCCATGACTAGTAGCTGAAGGTCCTTCGAGAACTTTTTCTCTTTCTGTATCCATAAAGGATTGTGAAAGTAACTTTTGACTGCTCAACTTATTAAGATCACTTTCAAATTCTGATTGCAATTTTTCCCCACCAAAAAACTGATGTACATCTTGTTTGGTATCGGGATTGTATGACAAATCTGCCAGTAAATTGCTACTAGGTTGTGAAAAGGCAGTCTTTTCAGGAAGATCTGAAGACTTAAACAAAGAAGATTCTGAATCTAGCAAAGTACCAGTCGTGGAAGACGAGATAAAGTTTCCATCTCCTACCTGACCCATTTTTTGATCCTCAGTTGGGTGTTCTAACTTGGAAGAAGGAAGAAATGAGTAATCTGTTGCGATTGGATTTACCAAAGAAGCACCGTTGTCTGGAGCAGCTTCTGGTTCGAGAATCGGTTGTTTGTCCACTTTTGTCTGAGAACTCAGTCCTTGAAATTCTTTTACCGGCGACGATTCTGGCTCCAAATGTTCGAAATCATCAATAGATTCATTATCCCTACGCATTCCTTCAGCGTGATGGGGACTGACATTTTTCGTCTGCTCTTGAAAATCATTATTCTGCAATTTTGTAGGTTCCATTTTGAAGTAAGAACTGCACAGCCTGTTTATCACCAATTATGCCACTATATCACAAACACTTTTGTTATAATAATGCCTAACAGATTAAAATGAATTGAATGTATCCTCCTTCGTGTGCTTAACTGTCAAATGTCACGAGAGAAAGCCGGCTAAATCACGCACTCCCTCTAGGTGGATGAGTCATAAGGAGGGGCACGACGAATTTATATACAAGTAAACACTTATTTTGAAATATGTCTAGGAGAGTCCTGACATCAATCGAATTAATAATTTATTTTTTAATTATGTAATCGAATTACAATGAAAATAAGTAATTTCCTTTAATTATTTCTGCAGTATCCAGCCTGAATAGCGCTTGCGCATTCTGCTTTTCTGGTGAGTTATGACACCCAATCCCCGTTTGCGGCGCTCGCGTTCTACATTTGCTTCTAACATGGCCGTGAATGGTGTGGTGTGTGATGTAAAAAAGAAGAAACAGAATGGAAAATATGTACTGAGTGAAATAAATGGGAAGCAGAGCGTATTATCTGAACATCTCAAGAATGGACAACTTCTGGTAAGTAGCATTTTCAAAAAATAATCAAAACTGTAATTGCAACAAGTGTGCCGCTACGTTTCTCCAGGTCACCACTGCATTATCTAAGCCATAAACATGTGAAATTTTCATTAGGCATGTGTCATAATACGTAAATCATGTGATGTATAATATGACAGTGATCTATTTCTTCGTTTCAGAATCATTCCATTAAATACAAATCGACATACCACTATTATGTCAACTCAAAAAGAGGGTGTGGTACTTCTTAATCTCATTTGTATAAATGTAATCAGATAAGTTATAATTTCAGTTTTATGGATATGTGCTTATCATATATCTAATTATGGAATAATTGTCTCTGCACACCATATTATATCTAGCTCGGCAATTGTATAGAACAGAATTTTCGAACTTGTTTACAAAACTAACTGGCATTATCGAACCTGTGGGTTCATGGACGTGCTGACATAGCCTATCCTGAGCTAATGTTTTCCAATCATCTCCTGCATAATTTATCCTCCTTAAATCATGGTTAATGTTTTTCTCCCACCTCAATCTTGGCCTAGCTACTGGGCCCTTTCCCTTTTCATTTTCTTAAGTGTATTTTGGTTGAATAGTTTTTGTCTTTTTTTTTTATTTATTTCCCTGTGTGCCATGCTTTCTTCAAACCCATTTTCTATTGCAATATTAATTATGCATTCTTTTTTCTTTTTCATAATTTTCTCTGTTCATAGGCATATTTACTAATCTATATGTCAAACTATTGAACACTGCATATTTGATGAGCAAAATTATTGAGTCTCGAGGTTTTAATATAGTTATCTATGTGTATCTTCGGATAAGGTTGAGGAAGACTTAAGACAACTGAAGGTTAAAAGATGGAGACAGAAAGCTAGAAATTGAGAAGAATGGGCAGATGTTAGGAGGCAAAGGAAATAAGAAGAATGTGACTCCCTGTGTCTTCTTTCTGTATATTCCAAATTCTACCTTGTTTTCTTCATTTCTTGTCAAATTTAGGGCCAAAATGATATGGGAGAATAATATTAAGCTTGCTTTCAGGACAGATTATACAGGGGATGATTGGAAAACATTAGCTCAGGATAGGGATGTATGGAAAGGTTGTGCCATGAACCTATGGGTTCGATGGTGCCAATGAGTTAGCCACCTATTCTCATTCTTGTGCTATTGACTGAGAATAAGTGAATCTCTCTTCACAACTGCTATAGTTCTTCATGACCTGTTAATGTATTGTCTTCATCTTTTATTATACTTTTCTTATGTGCATGAAAGCTTCTTGTAGGAAAACCAAAGGAAAACGCCCAGTTGGTAACCAAGAATGAGGTGGGAGAATAAACATGGCTCAACTGCACTTTTATTAGCGCTTGATTTTTCAATTATATTGTTGTAAACTACAGCTCTACTTCTGTATTTACTAACATTATTTAATATGTTGGGGGCATGCCATAGCGTAGTGGTTAAGGCACTGAGCTACAAGCCGGAGGGTCGAGGGTTCAAGTCCTGTTGGGGTCAGGATTTTTAAACTGACCCAAACCCTGTGGCGGCGCTATGGCCCTGGGGTCGACTCAGCTTCTAACGGAAATGAGTACCAGACGCTTGTTCTGCGGGTAAAGGCGGCAGTCACGCAGGGCTGACAACCCGGCTGACATCAAGTGCCGATTGTCTAGAAAAAGTGGGAGCCTTAACCTCATACTACCCCAAGGGCCTCCGGGCCTGTTGTGGGATCACTTTACTTTTATTTAATATGTTAAACTTTTTCAAACAATTTTTATAACATTATTAGATAATTTTGAAGTATTTATTTAAATATGCAAATTGCAATATTATGACACTGTTAGACAATATTGTGATGCTAACTGCTATTTTCTCCACAGAGTATATTACTTAGTCTATGATTTTTCTTTCGGTGTTTTGGGTTATCGCTGGTTGATCAGTATTAGGGAGTGATAAGTAAGTGTACACCCATTTTTAATAAACGTTTAGTAATTTCAGTATTATTAATTTATTTTTTTAACATAGATTTGGGGATTTATTGCAATTATTGGTCATTTAAATTTCATAGTGACGGATAGTAATCGAGGATGATAATCAATACGTGGTTCGATTGTGGGTTATCGCTGACTCTATAAACTCTGGCGCATGCGCACTGTTGTTCTATAGGGCTTTGAAAATATTTCACTCTAGTTTAAGTGCAGTTTTTTCAATAACATTATCCATGATTTGAGGGAAGTAGATTATGCAGGAGATGATTGGAAAACATTAGCTCAGGATAGGGATGTATGGAGAGCTTATGTCCGTCCTGCCATGAACATGCGGGTTTGAGTTTTTGAAAAAACTCATATCATCTTCACGGTATAGGCTCCATGACCTGTTCCAACTCAATACTCCATCGCTTTTTTGGTTTGGCAGGATCTCTTCTCCCTTGTGGTTAGTACGTCCAAGCCTGCTTTGGAAGTCTGTTGTTATCCATTCGTTGTGGGTGTTTAGTCCATCGCATCTTGTAATTATAGATTTGATGTGTAATTGGTATTACTCCTAACTCTTCTCTTATAGTTTCATTCCTTATAGGATCTCATCTTGTACATCCCTTAACTGCTCGTAAAAAATTCATTTGTGTCATTTGAATATTCTTAATTTCTTTCTGTCTCAAGACCCAGTTCTCACTGCCATATAATAATTTCATTACATATTAATGAAAATAACATATTACTATTAATAATTGGGGCACGCCGTAGCATAATAGTTAAGGTACTGCTCTACAAGCTGGAAGGTCGAGGGTTCGAGTCCCAGTTAGGTCAGGATTTTTAAACTGACCCAAACCTTCTGACGATACTATGGCCATGGGATCGACTCAGCCTCTAACGGAAATAAATAACAGACATTTGTTCTGGGGGTAAAGGCAGCCGTCATGCAGGGCTGACAACCAGCTGACATCAAGTGCCGATTGTCTAGAAAAAGTGGGAGCCTTAACCTCCTACTACCCCAAGGGCCTCCTGAGGCCTGTAGTGGGATCACTTTACTCTACTAATAATAATTAAATATATTTTATCTTATACCAGTAATACATTTTGATGATTGAGTAGAAAATACTGTACTAGGGGACAGTTTAGCTGTATCTTATTAACATTTTGAATTGAAGAAAGTATTATATAGTAGGAAAACATTTTTATCTGACAGGCAAAGTTCAAGTTATCAAACAGATATGACATAAGAAAGAATGTACCATCCTGATATGTAATACATTTATTTCTACAAGTATTTCAAGAGTTCATTAAGCTCTACTCCTATCTGAGCCATGACATTCTTTAAAACATTCTTCCCATAATCGGAGAAGAAAATTTTCTCATAGAATTTCCACCAGTATGGGATGGGGGTCCTACCAAGCATCATGAGGAATTTGGGTAGCTATATTAAATAGAGTCCACCGCTGTGGTCTCGAGGTAGCATGCTGCCTTGTCACGCAGTGGGTCTGGGTTTGATCCCCGGTCGGGACAGTTTCTTCTGGGTGAGGTTTTTCTCGCAGTTTTTCCTCACCTGTAAGACAAATGGCAGAAAAACTTTGAGGCCCAAACGGTCCCTGAAATCATATGGCCATCATCATCCTTCACCGGTGTGGAAAGCAGCGGGAAGCTACCACACCTATAATTCCCTAGTAAAGCTGCAAAGCATAGCATGAAAATTCTATAATTGCAGTGAAAGACCTGCCCTTGGGCAGAATTACTATGGATGGATGGATATTAGTCACCATGATGGAAAAACCAGCTATAATGACTGGGAGACACAACACGCGCTGACCGCGTGTCACCCCTATACTCCAACTCCAAGTGCCCTTGGCCTACCGACCGGCTGCTGGCCTCACATCCACATGTGTTAATGTCAGGTCCCCCAGCTGTTATAGCTGGTCTTCCCAGCCTGGAGTAGCTACTTATTGTAGCTACCCAAATGCCTCACGATGCTGGGTGAGCACCAGTCCCAAACTGGCTGAAATTTCATGATAAAAATGTCTTCCCCCGTGGAGACTCGAATCAAGGCTTCTTGCCAACCACTTGGCTACGGCCTGGATAGATGATATTCTACCTCTGTGATTAGCACATGTGGATGTGAGGCCAGCATTTGACTAGTATGTCGGCCTTCTAGGCCTACAGTGCTGTGGAGTTTTTCTTCTCTCAATAGCTTTTAAGCTGATTCAGAAATTCCTGAGGATTTTGAAATTCATCGGAGAACATTTGTTGACAACTTATCTCGTAAATTTCATCTTTTTGACGATAATGCAGTTTCAAACGTAATCACGTTCATCTTCAGCCACAACTCCGACTGATGAAATTCTTCGACTAATCAACTCTTCTATTGTCATCCTCTTCAGCACTGCCATCTATGGTTAAATTTATGAACTTCGAAATTAAATTTTGTTAGGAATATCAAAATTCATTGATCTATATTTATTTTTCTGAATGTATATCTTCTCCCAAACTGTCAATTCTAAAGGTTTATCCGCTTGTTTTTTAAAAGTTTAGCTTCTCTTCCAATTTTATGATGTTCTAATAAACTATGTGCAGCAATTGCAGATTTTTTAATTTCACAATTTTTAATACTTCTAAAATGTTCTTTGGTATGAGTTTCCAAATTCCTTTTAGTTTTTTCTATATAAACTTTTTTTGGCTCAACTGCACTTTTACTAGCGCTTGATTTTTCAGTTATATTGTTGTAAACTATAGCTCTTCTTCTGTATTTACTAACATTATTTAATATTTTAAACTTTTTCAAACATTTTTATATATTATTAGACAATTTTGAAGTATTTATTTAAATATGCAAATCACAATATTATGACACTGTTAGACAATTTTGTGATGCTAACTGCTATTTTCTCCACAGAGTATATTACTTAGTCTATGATTTTACTATCGCTGGTTGGATCAGCGTTAGGGAGTGATAAGTAAGTGTACACCCATTTTTAATAAACATTTGGTAATTTTAATATTACTAATATATTTTATAACATAGGTTTGGGGATTTATTGTAAATATTGGTCATTTAAATTTCATAGCGACGGATAGTAATCGAGGATGATAATCAATATGTGGTTCGATTATCGGTTATCGCTGCTCTCTAAACTCTGGTGCATGCGCACTGTTTTTCTATAGGACTGAAAATATTTCACGCTAGTTTAAGTGCAGTTTTTCCCTTTCATTTACTGTGGATTTTGTTTAAGAGGGAAAACCAGTTCTGAATTTCTTTTTTTCCTAAAAGTTTGATTAAATCATTAATCATAATTATTTTTATTAACAGAGTTGCATGTCTTTAATTACAGGAAACCAAAATATCAAATGGAGCAATTCCGAAGAAGAAGCCAGAAAGATCAAAAGAGAGTTTTGAAGAAGTTCCATTGTATACAGCGGTGATGACATATCTTGGCTTTTATCTGCTAATGTTCTTAGGTTATTTGAATCAGTTATTGTTTACTCCAAAAGTTGCACGAGAGCAGAACAGAGATGTAAGTACCGGTATATTCTGATCATGTTTTTGTATTGTAAGCCTACGTTTTCCCTTTACAGAGATTTAGGCGCTCTCCCCCTACAGGGAATAATTTGAACCATACTAATTTAGTTACACTTGTTATCGTATAGATGTCATTTTGAGTGGTACGTGGTCAGCGTTCCGCCTCATACTGACATCTAAGAAACCAAGATAGTACTAGGACGGGAAAATTCGGTAAATTTTGCTTAGAGGCCTTTTCATTCAGGCTTAAGGATTTTTTACGAGCCTGAAAATCTTCAGACTCGGGACCCACGGCTTAAAGTCCCTCCCGGAGGACTTGTTCCTTGGATTTTTCCATCCTAAAAAATCCATCTACCCCGGCCGGGTTTGAACCCGCGGCCCTTGGGACCAGAGGCAAGGAGCATAACCACTAGTCCACTGCGGCCATAGTGTTTTACAATTATTAAAATAAACAATTTTTCAATGAAAGATATTCACAAGCAATTAAGTAATTGAGGCATTGACATGGGAAAGGTAGAAAGTCATAATAAGAAAACATTCATGGGGGAAGCAAAAAACAATTTTGACACTTTTAAATTTAAATATATTTTGTACAGCTAATATGGATATTGTGTAACTATTTTTCAAATACATTTTCTTGTTTAGTAGTGTCAAAATTATATTAAAATTAATGTTGGGAAAATGGTTTTTTGCTGCCCCTGTAAATTTTTTCTTTTTATGACTTACTACCTTTCCCATGTCAACGCCTCAATTATTAAGGGATATGGTTAACAATTCTCGGAGCATTGATTTTTCATTAATTTGTTTCTGCTTTTAGGTTAAAATTTTGTATGAGTTCATAGTTAAATCTGAGAAATAACATTATGAGGTTCTTAATTCATGAAGAATGAGTCATTTTTTATATCTTACCTGCAATTTTCAACAGTTTGATATATAGATTATAAATGTTCCACTAAAAGAAGCCAGATATTATTGCAGAAATTCCACATAAAACAGCAGTAGCAAAATTCAGACTGCTTATAGAACATGATTATTTGGCCAAACACTTATATAAAATAAGAATTTACACGAATCCAAATTGACCTCTATGCAACAAAGTTGAAGAAATGAATTAGGAACATCTACAAACCTGTGAAGTATTACCAGTTGGATCCACCATAGAGAAATATTGGAGACTAAGAACATTAATGGCTTCATTGCCAAGGCCCATCATTTGAAAACAACATGTTCCACTAAATGAAGAAGATTTTAAAAAACGAATACAATCACATTTTGAACATAGCTAATTTAAATAGTTTTGGTAAGGAAATAATAAGGAAATAAATCAAAGAAATTCAGACGACAAAAAAGACTAAAAGAATACACCACCCTGCAATCTGATTCAAAGAAAGGAAAACAATTTAAGAAAATTACTTATCATCCTGAAATACATAAATTTGAAAAAATTCAATATTATATTGGCACTGATAAGTAAATTTAGCCTTGGTAATCTATTGATAACCAATAAGTAATTCAATACCCCAGATAGTAAAAAATATTAAATTTATCAAATTAGTTGTAGAGATGGCAATAAAGCATAGATAGGAAAAACAAAAAGGAATTTGGATACATGCACAAAGGAACACTTTAGAAACATTAAAAAAGGTGAAATTGAAAAATCAGCTGTTGCAGCACATAGTTTGTTGGAGAGTCATAAAATTGAAAAAGAGGCCAAACTTCTAAAACATTTGGAAAAACCTTTAGAATTGACAGTTTGGGAGAATATGTATATTCAGAAGAATAAATTTAAATCCATGAATTTTGAAATTCCTGATGAACGGGACCTGATCTCAAAGTTCATCAAATCAACACCAGATGGCAACGTTAGAGATGGAGATTCCAATGAAAATCCGGTAGTCATAATGTCAGTTGAAAATGAGAGGGATATCCTCTTGAAAACTGTAGTTTCCATGTTTAACCCATTCGCCTCAAAAGACGAGGTAGACTCGCCGACATTTAAATGGCCTTCAACTCAGAAGACGAGGTACACTCGCTTAACTCTGCTGTTACATATTTTGTACATCCCTTGGCAGTATAAACTTTTGTTAACATTTATGAATAGTAGAGGAATATGTTTTGGTATTCAACCGTATTGTGATCTCGAGTACTGTTATATTTTATTTGTTTTGAATGTCTGAAAATAGACAATATAATTTACGCTAACTTAAATCTGATTTCTGGGGAAATACATTGAGCTTTTAAACCTGAAATGAATAGGTTAAGAAAACATAAACTATGAGGTAAGATATAAAAAAATCGCAGTGGTGTGCATTTAACCCCAGCTACCCCAGTGCTGCTGGAGTAATTAGTATATTAATAATTTCAGATTAAAATAAAATTACATGTAGGTAGAATTTTTTTTAGGTTAGTGATAAAAAAAATTCTACCTAAATGAATATACCTCATAGTGTGAATTCCTAAAATAAGTAATAAAATAACATATTTGTCAAATTCCATTCAAATCAATTATGCGAGAACATCAAAATTCTCACCATATTCTGCGTATTCACATTATCTCCATAGAGGAACACATTGAGTGTTTCCTCTGTTATCCCCACCAACACCAGCTATTTCGTTGCAGATGAATTAGCGAAAACCCTTTAAATGAATCTACCTACTAAGTCCAGCGATATCCCGCTAGACAAAGCTTGTGTCTTATTATCAATTTTTTATTGAACACCAGCTAGCTGAACCCAAAGACATCACTATTCAAAGTATACACAAGGTCGAATGACCTTTCGACTTAACCATTCATGAAACATTCATGATTGTCTGATTTGGAAAGCGCCAATTCCTTAATAATACAATTCTTAGAAATAACATTTTTTAATTTACAATATTTAATTTATGTTAGTTATTTTTTTACAAAATAAATAAATAAATAAAATTATGCAGTATGTTTGTCACCTATAATTTATAATAATAATAATAATAATAATAGGAAATGTGTACTCAGGTTGAGCATTAGTGGTGGTTTAGTCTTTACTGTAGTCTGTGATAGTTTTTGTTCTTTTCACACATGTTATGATGTGGTATTTCCTACATCTTTGTCCATATAACACACACTTGCATTCTTCGGTCGGCTCGTGGATTTGTCAGCTATAGCAACATTATATATCTGAATAAGAACAATTGAATTATTACGAATGTGTATACATATCATTTGTGGAAAGCAACAGTTGAATTAAATATCGGCACTGAGTTCGTTCAAGTGCATTATTAATATGTTTAAAGTGTTACCAATGAATGTGATTTGTCAATTTAGTAAAAATAAATGCAAGTGATTATAATTTACATAGTAGATCATCTTCGTGCAGACCTTTCAACTAAAACAATTACCTTATACAAACAAGGTAAGCCAATTCCAGATTTACCAGATCTAACAAAAAAAAATTCAAGGCAGTAAGTTTTTATTTACTATAAGTCATATATTCGTCATACAGCTGGAATTGCTCTGACCACTGCACGCCACTGAAAAAAGATTCATTCTTCATTAAAGTAGTTAATTGTAATTATCAATGCAGAGAAATCTCATGATGTTATACATTTATTTCCAGGGTTATGTACCTTTGTTTGATAGATTTGAAAGTTTCTACTTAAATTACGTATATCGGCGTGTGAGAGATTGCTGGAACAGACCAATTTGCAGTGTTCCGGGTGCAGAAGTAATCCTCAAGGATAGAGTTACGCATGATTATGGATGGACATTTGAGTAAGTATTAATTGTTTTAAATTAATTTGCCTGTACTAATTCCAGCTCAACTAGTGTTAATGATTACCTATAAATCTCTAAACAGACCATTAATTACTAACCCTTAAATTGGCAATATCAATAGGTTTAGTTTAATCTTTTTAATAAAACAAAAAGAATTAACAACTAAAATTCACTTCTGAAGAGAGAAATTATATTCGTTGACTTCATAAAGGCTTTTGACAAAGTAGACAGAAATATATTACTACAAATTTTAGCTGATGATAACGTTCCACAACAATATATTACTAATATCTTCAACATCTATAAAGATAATGAAATCTCTGTTAAACAAGATGGCAAATTATCTTCTTGGGAAAAGATCAACACTGGAGTAAGACAGGGATGTGGACTTTCACCGGTGCTTTTCATTATATACATGAATAAATTAATAAATGAATGGAGGAAAAACAAACAACGAGGATATATACCCATCAACAGGAACCTCAAACTCGATGCTATTCTTTTTGCAGACGATTTAGCTCTTCTGGCACTTTCCGAAAATGATTTGCAACGATCAATTTATAATTTACAAAAAATAGCTGCCAAATTTAATATGGAAATGTCAATTAAAACTAAAATTATGGCATTTCATGGGAAGGACCCCATACAAAGTAAAATCTGTCTCCAGAATAAAATTTTAGAGAGATCTAATCAATTTAAATATCTTGGATATTATCTCTCTATCTGGGATGAAAAGGATATCCCTGAAAAAGTTACTAGTTATAATAAAAGTATAGGAATTATTAATCAAGTTACGAAACCATCCCTTGTACAAAAAAACACCAGATTACATTTATATAACACTTTGGCTAGACCAGTGTTGACCTATGGTAGTGAAGCATGGATACTAAAAAAACAACATGAAAGCAGAATAACGGCTTGTGAAATGAGATTCATGCGCAGAACAGCGGGTTACACCAGATGGGATCGGAAAAGGAACACCGATATCTTAAAAGAATTGAAGACTACGCCAATTTTGGAATATATTAAACAGTAGCAACTAAATTGGAAACACCATCTTGAAAGAATGAGTTCAAATCGGATCCCCAAAGCTGTTTATAATTATATACCAAGAGGACGAAGATCACTGGGCCGTCCTATGAAACGCTGGAGGGAAAATTTTCTATAGGATCGTAACAGGCCTTGGCCTAATACTTGGAAGGAAGAAAAAGAAGAAGAAGAGAGAAATTATATGCTCGGACTGGGGCGAGTTCCAATCTAAATGCAAATCTTTCTCTTATATACGTTGGTAATTCCAGCGCACCAAATGCTATGAAGCCTTTGCTTCTCTCTTGCAAATGATGGTTTCTTTATTAAGAAAACATTTATTAGGGAATTTTACATTACATTATAAAGCCAGTATGGCTTCTTTCGATGTTTTTATTATTCATTTCATATATCTCAGTGATGGATAAATTATATTTGAAGAGAAAAATTATATGCTCAGACTGGGGATTGAACCCAGGACCTTTGGCTTTCTAGGCCAATACTCTACCTATTGAGCCATCTGAGCACTCCAATCTAAATGCAAATGAATAATAAAATATATGAAATGAATAATAAAAACATTGAAAGTGTCGTACTGGCTTCATAATGTAATGTAAAATTCCCAATAAAATTGGTCTTCTTAACATATTCAGTACCAGGCACTGAGCAGGGCATTCAAACCCACAGGTCAGCCATTTAAATACCCCACCTACCTTTTTCGTGGCACTTCAGAAAATGGACCATTATTCACAAACTATTAGTCCTAGAAAGTTCAAATTTTGTACATACCTAAAGGAGATATCCTAGTAGGATTTGATGGTCAGATAACTTGGGTGATTGACATCACATAGTATCGACGTATCAATTTCAGGAAGTGGAAGTTCATCTTCACTTTCACTTTGTGAATCTTCTAATTCAGGAATCAGTTCATTACCTGAGTCATCATTATACAAAATATTCACTAATTCTTCTTCAGTGATCTACTTTTCTTTCACCATGGTTTCACTCATGCACAAACAACAGTGCGATAACGAGAAACATATATGACTGCATTGGAGCCTGGAGTCAAGTTTGGGTGAACGAATTCCATGTGTTGTTTGTTTTAAAAATAAAAGGGGATTCACCAATGTTAAACGTGTCAAACGGGAATAGAAAATGTACATTTACATGCCATCTATGATCTCCAGGACATACTAAGCCAACACAATATTTAGGTGCCGAATATAAATGCGGTTTGTTCGCGCCTGCTCTGAAACGAGTTAACTGACCGATGGCCGCATACACGATAGGCTCTTTAAACGCCTTAACTGGTTTACGGTACTGAAAGTGACCACCATTTTCAAGATCGAAGCAAAGGTTTCGTAGCATTTGGAGCTCAGGAATTAACAGAGTCTATAATCGCTGACGATGGGGCTAAGAAGCTCTGAAACATATGTTCGAGAATAACAACTCTAAGAGGAAAGAATGAAACAGACAAAATGTTTTAATTATTAAACAAACCTCTTAATATTTAATTTTAGGAAGTTATATTTTGAGGTTATTTTAATTATATTATTTTTTATTCTGGACATCTTACCTCAATATTAATGTCTGGGAAAGCTGACTATAAAACAGAATTGTTTTGAAACATGTTCAAGAACAAATCAACATTAATATTGAGGTAAGATGCCCAGACTAAAAATAATATAATTAAACCTCTTAAAGCAACGGGAAGCTACCACACCTACAATTCCCTAGTAAAGGTGCAAGCATAGCATGAAAATGCTATGATTTCAGTGAAGGACCTGTCCTCGGGCAGAATTACTATGGAATGGAATGTTACTTCCTATTGTATTTAAAAAAAATTGATTGTATTTGTTAAAATTTTCTTCACTTAATGGAATGTTTGTTAATCTGTATATTAAACTGTTGAATATTGCATATTTATGTGCAATATGAAGATGTAATGTAATTATCTGTATGGATATCTTTCCTGCAGATATTGAATTGATTTATTTTCTGGTCATTCCTAATTATATTTAGGTCCTAAAATGGGATTTCATTATTTTTCTACAATTCAATAGTAAATTTCACAGATTCATCTTGAAGGTTAAATAATTTCAATGCATCTTCAATACATCTGGAATTAATACTGAGAAAATGTCAACATATCTATACCAAAAATTTAAATATCCATGGGTAAGCATTGACATTCAAGATAACCCGTAAAAAAATTAGCAAAAATGGCAATAGTAGATTGCCCATCACCAAACCTGAAATATTTTATAAAAAATTTCCATTGAAAGTGAAAAAAAGAATTGTTGATACAAAGTTTTGTTACGCTTATGTACTCTTCTATTGTTTATGTTTTTATTTTTAAGGAAATCAGCCATTTTTTCAAATATTTAACATTTTTTAAGTTGGGATATCAAGAAACAAAGAAATGTCAAAAGAACTAATCTATCATTAGACTCTAGTGACATGTCACTGAATTCTTTATCATTAGATTCTAGTGACATGTCACTGAATTCTTTCACTACATTTAGTTTATTTTCCATTACGTCACCCAAGAATTTTTTCTAAGTTCTACAGAATAGTAGTACGTATATAATGTAATGTAATTGCCAAAAGATGGCAGCCCAAACACGAGATTGTGATAAACATCCGTAGGCAGTCTCTATCTCTAAAAACTGGAATTTCATCCTTTGCCATAATGTTCAGGATTTTATATTAAATTAATGTTGGGAAGTAAACATTATGAGGTATAATCATTGAAAATCATCGGAGAACATTTTTGACAACTCATCTCATAGATTTAGTTTTTTTTTCATGATACTGCAGTTTCAAACTTAATCAAATTCATCTTCAGCCATAACTCTGATGAAATTCTTTTTGGCCATCAGCTCTTCTATTGTCACTATCTTCAGCGCTGCCATCTATGGTTGAATTTATGAACGAAATCAAATTTTGTTCGTTAGGAATATCAAAATTCATAGATCTACATATATTTAAAAATAATGAATGAATAAATAAAATAAATCTAATATATACAAATTAATGTTTGTTTGTTCGTATTTTATGTGCTGCCATACTGTTCATCCGATCGTGATGGGGCTTTTTTGCAAATGTTCAGGAGTTTTCTGGGATGAACATAGGCTATAAGAGAGTTGAGATGCTCAACTCCTACACCCTTAACCCATCAGTGAGGAGTGACGTGCACCGCCCGCATGATTTCTATACTGGAACTAGTTCTTATTTTTTGGAAAAGGTTCACTAAATAAATGATTACATAATATCATTTTGTAGAGGAAAGATTACCCTTTTATTAATAACGTAACTCATTTTCAAATTGTGTAATTTGTTTTCTAACTTACAAATTTAAATGCCATTCCAAGGAATCCTCCTGCAGCACCTCCCATGCTGATGGGTTAAAATGACCCTTTGTAGTGAAAAATGTGAAAAAAGTCACTTTCTTAATGCTTAAATGACTTATGCTGCCTAAACCATAACAAATACACAAAATTAATGTACACAGTATTGAAGATCTCAAAAAACTCTACAAAAAAGTCTGCGAGTGCATATGATTATCTTTTATGGATAACTCAGAATAACCATTTTTGTCTTTCATTGATGCCAAGAAGATTGGGATAAGTAGATTCCTGGGCAAGCATAGCAGTGCACGGTATTCTTTTACAGATATCTCACAATAACGAATTTTGACTTTTGGCTCATTTATGTGGAACTATACATAAAACATTAAAGAATAAAACAAGAAGAGATACTAGATTGAAGTTTTATAAAACATTGGCAGTTCCTGCATTACTTTATGGAAGCGAAACTTGGGTAATGACAAAAAAATTGCAAAGTAGAATACAAAGCGCAGAAATTAACTTCCTTAGAAAAACAAAAGGCTGCACAAGATTGGATCGGATAAGGAATGAAGATATAAGAGCAGAGTTAAATATTTATCCATTGGATGAGGAAATCAGAGAATATAGAAAGAAATGGTTTACACATGTGGAAAGAATGAATGTAACAAGATTACCAAGAGCAGCATTCAACTACAAGCCAAGAGGTTCGAGGAATTTAGGAAGGCCAGTGAAAAGATGGACAGAACTACTGTGAGGCAGAACAGGCAATTTGCCTAGCCTGTGAAGTGAAGAAGAAGAAGATCAGGATAAGTAGATTCCCGGGCAACGCTGGGTAATCAGCATGGAGTATCTAAAAAATAATTATGATATAAATTTAAATTATTCTTTTTACTTATTTAAGTAGGCCTGAATATATAAACGTATTTAATTTATTTAGGCGTAGCAGCGCATGCCAGGTATTTGCTAGTAATAAATAATTAAATGTAGATCAATGAATTTTGATATTTCTGACAAACCAAATTTTATTTTGAAGTTCATGAATTCAACCATAGATGGCAGTGCTGAAGATGGTGACAATAGAAGAGTTGATGGCCAAAGAATTTCATCAGTCAGAGTTATGGCTGAAAATGAACTTGATTAAGTTTGAAACTGCAGTATCGTGAAAAAGACTAAGGGTCGTATCTATGATTGCATTAGACCGTAAAAGTCGTTCTCTGCTGAGAAAGTTGCATCCAAAGACGTTCTTGCATACTCAAAAGTCTGTTCATGCGATAATAATTGTCGAAATTCCTAAGCTACCTGGCGAGGTGACTGCAGAGAACGAATCGTGAGCAACCCGATGGTAACTGATGTACTTTGAAACCTTGCTGCTTTATCCAAGATGTCGGACCTTAAAGACTTTGATCATGTTTTCGGTATATGCGGAGAAGAGGAATTTGATAGAGTCTACCAAAGAATTCAACTGGAAGAACAGGAGAATCGGCATAATATCGCGCAACACAGACATCATCGTATATGGTTTTATTTGCGGGATGCAAGCGTAAATGTGTTACTCTAGCAGACGAAAATAACGGAAGTGGTTTTATCGCTGAGAATTCTGGGTAATTTCTTGCCAATATTACGAAAAAACTACTTTCATGCATGACCAGTTGGCGACTCACTAATTTGAACTTTGCATGTGCTCACGGAAAACTCAACTCACCAGAGACTAATGTATTTGCATGTGGCCCTAAGGGTCGAATCTTTGAACGCATTAGACCGTAAAAGGCGTTCTCTGCTGAGAAAGTTTTATCCTTATACGATTTTGCTTACTCAGGAATCTATTCATGCGATAATAATTGTTGAAATTCATAAGCTACCTGACGAGGTAACTTAGATGGAAACTTATCGTGAGAATCCCGAAGGGAACCAATGGTAACCGATGTAGTTTGAAACCTTGCCGCGTACCTTGCTGCTTTATCCAAGATGTCGGACCTTGAAGACTTCGATCATACGCGGAGAGAAGAAGAATATAATAGAGTCTACCAAAGAATTCAACTGGAAGAACAGGAGAATCTTAGTAATATTGCATGATGCAGACGTCGTTGTATACGGTATTATTTGTGGGATGCAAGCGTAAATGCGTTCCTCTATAGCAGATGAAAATAACGGAAGTGGTTTTATCGCTGAGAATTCTAAGTAATTTCTTGCCAATATTACAAAAACGACGACTTTCATGCATGACCAGTTTGTGAGTGGCTAATTCAATCTTTGCACTTGCTCACGGTGAGTCAGCTCACCAGTGATTGGAAGTAATTTGAGTAGAGACTAATGTATTTGCTTGCGACCCTAAATTTATGAGCTAAATTGCCAAAAATGTTCTCCGATGATTTTCAGAATTTTAATTTATATTATTTAATATACTCTCCTCATATGTAAGTTGTCCACCGCTGTGGTCTCGAGGTAGTGCGCTGCCTTGTCACGCAGTGGACCCAGGTTCAATCCCCGATTGGGGCAGTTTTTCTGGATGAGGTTTTTATTGGGGTTTTTCCTACCTGTAAGACAAATGTCAGGAAAACTTTAAGGCCCAAATGGTCCCCAAAATCATATGGCCATTATCATTATAATCATCATCATCATCCGTCACTGGTGTGGAAAGCAACGGGAAGCTACCACACCTACAATTCCCTGGTAAAGCTGCAAGCATAGCATGAAAATGCTATGATTGCAGTGAAGGACCTGCCTTCGGGCAGAATTACTATGGATGGATGGATATGTAAATTAATTATTGTAAAGTTATAAACAAAAAATGTTAGCTAAGGTTTATTTCTTTAAAAATCTTTTTATGATTTGTATAAACTGATTATCAGAGATACAGGACACAGGAACATGTATCAATCCAAATTGTATGAAACAAGCGGACCAGAAACGAGAGTTCGAGGTGAATCAAACAGCATGTGTACTCGGAGGTATTGTATTGTTTATCATTGACAGGGTAAAGAGTTCGATACATTACAGCACTTAATGGTGAGAGTTGTAGTTTGATTCACAGTTTGAAATGTCTTTAGAAACCAGTAGTATAAGCTTTTAGCTGTAGTTGCACAATAGTATATTACAGTGCGAGGTTGTGAAGTGGTTTTTACAGAAGTGAGGAAAATGTTTAAAAACCGAGCAATATCGAGGTTTTTCATTCCAAGATTCTGTAAAACACTTCACAAACGTGTGTTGTACATAATTTTTTTGCGTGATGACGTTTTCAAAATAATAAATAATAGTAAAATGATAACATCTTTGTTGGAAATATTTGCGTTCATTCGATGGACTAGTGGTTATGCTCCTTGCCTCTGGTCTTGAGGATCGCGGGTTCAAACCCGGCCGTGGTCGATGGATTTTTTAGGACGGAAAAATCCAAGGAACAAGTCCTCCGGGAGGGACTTTAAGCCATGGGTCCCGAGTCTGAAGATTTTCAGGCTCGTAAAAAATCCTTAAGCCTGAATGAAAATTTACTGAATTTTCCCGTCCTAGATGTCAGTATGAGGCGTAACACTGACCACGTACCACTCAAAATGACATTATACAAAAACAAGTGTAACTAAATTAGTATGATTCAAATTCTTCCCTGTAGGGGAGAGCGCTTAAATCTCTGTAAAGGGAAAACATAGGCTTACAATACAATACAATACAAAATATAAACAACTGATTAACGTAACAGTGTGGCCAATGTTTATTAGTTGAAACAACATGAAACCAATCAGTTATAACATGGATTTTTTTGTATATACATTTTATGTAGTATACATAGAGGGCAGTGGTTTTACTTCCCATATGTGGTTTCTTCTTCACTTCACAGGCTAGGCAAATTGCCTGTTCCGCCTCACAGTTGTTCTGTCCATCTTTTCACTGGCCTTCCTACATTTCTTGAACCTCTTGGCTTGTACTTGAATGCTGCATTTGACAATCTTGTTACATTCATTCTTTTTATATGTGTAAACCATTTTTCTCTATATTCTTTGATTTTATAATTCAATGGATATATATTTAACTCTGTTCTTATATCTTCATTCTTGTGCAGGCTTTTGTTCTTCTAAATTTCATTTGTACGCTTTGTATTCTACTTTGTAATTTTTTGGTCATTACCCAAATTTCACTCCCATAAAGTAATGCAGGAACTGCCAATGTTTTATAAAACTTCAATCTAGTATCTCTTCTTGTTTCTTCTTTAATGTTCTACATATCATTTGAAATTTTGACAGTTTCATATTTATGTCTCTTTCAGTTTTTGCGTTTATAGTAAAATTTGTTACTTGTTCCAGAGGTTTGTTGTTTATTATGATTTTTGATCTTATATGTTCATTTCCCCAAATGCCATTATTTTCATTTTTCTTTTGATATTTTAAAATTATATTCTTCGCATAACTGATTTAATTGATGTAAAGAGTACTGCAAATTATTTTCATTTTCTTGAATATTAAACACATCATCAGCATACATTAAAACATTTAATATTTTAAATCGGTGCATTCCTATACCTGCATTAACATTACTTTTCCTATTTTGGATGATATCATTAATATATAAATTAAAAAAGAGTAGGTGATAAACTGCACCCTTATCTTACACCTCTATTTATTAAAATAGCTTCGATCTTTGATGTGCCTATACTTATTAGAATTTGAGATTTTACATATCAAAATTTGTCCACCGCTATGATCTCGGGGTAGCGTGCTGCCTTGTCATGCAGCGGGCCCGAGTTCGATCCCCGGTTGGGACAGTTTTTCTGGGTGAGGTTTTTATCGGGGTTTTTCCTCACCTGTAAGACAAATGTCAGGAAAACTTTAAGGCCCAAACGGTCCCCGAAATCATATGGCCATCGCAATCATCATCATTCATATTCATCTTAGGTTAAGCTTAGGATTAGGGACTCTCCTGGCGCACCATTATCACCCATCATATCATCGGGGCAATGTAACCCCGTCTTCCAGGCGCCCCAACCTCAGAAGTGGGTTACAAGTATGCCTTGCCAGGAGGGAAACCAGGAATGTCGAATGACAAACCTGGGGCATTTGAAAAAAAAAAAAAAAAAAAAAGAAAAAACATATAAAAATTGTTATCACATAAATTAATTTTTCCAGGGTAGCCGTGTATTTCCATAATTTTCCATAACTTATCTCTATCAACACGATCGAATGCCTTCTCAAAATCAATAAAAGCAACATGCGTCTGTAGGTTATGTTCTCTCCTTTTTTCAAATATTTGCTATAATATGAATAAATTATCCATTGTTGATCGTCCCGTTCTAAAGCCACTTCTTCTTTTAGGATTGCTTCTGCTATTATTTTAAGTCTTTTATTTATAACGTGGTTTGTAATATTACAGAATCTCAAAAATTAAAAACCTCACTATCGTTCAGTTTTTAAACATTTTCCTCGATTCTGAAAAAAACCACTTCCCAACCTCGCATCGTATTATATTGTTTTTTCAACAACTTCAAATTTTAGGATATTTGTGGTAAAGGGTAATTTTTTTTTGTGAGAAATATTTCATATTTGTTTGTTTTTGATTGGAGAGTAGTTAGAAACCATATCATATAACCAAACACCAATTTTTGTATCACAATGGTATATATGTTTGGACCCCGCTGGATGTACAGGTATATTTAGCTAGTTGACTTTTTTTGTCTTTTTCAGTAAGACATCGACATCACAGCTTTTTTTGATGTTACAGCAAACTCCCCATTATCCGTGTTAACTGAGATATGTACGGAAAATTGAAAAACACAGATAATCCAATTAAGTTATTTGGCGCCGTGGAAGTTACCAGAAATTTATTTATCACTTTAACGCTACTTAAATGTAACAGATATTGTTAAAATGTTGCATTAAATGTATTTAGGTGCAAGTCATAATTGTCATTAATTAATTTTACTCATAAATATGAAAAAAAATGGGACTCTTTCCTGTCATGGCTACTCTGGTTACAACAGTTATTCAAAATGGCCATCATAACCAACGATAACTTCACTATTAACCACCGATAACCACACTTATGACCAGCGATAACTACACTAGTAACCACCGATAACCACACTTAAAACCAGCAATAAACCCACTGCAACAGCATATCTGTATTAAGTTATGTAGATAGGAAATAACACTATTAGGTTATTTAATATTGTTTATTTTTTATTATTTATTATTTTTTATTTTATTATTTATTATTTATTTTATTATTTATTACTTCATAATGAAGTATGAGGTGAGTGAAATAATAAAAAATAAACAATATTAAAGAACCTCATAGTGTTATTTCCTATCTACATAACTTAATAAAGTTGGCTATCAAGTCATAGGAAAACAAGAATAACGTAAACGACTGGAACAAGATGGCGGCTTCAAACATACAACATTTCAACGAACATTTTTCGAAAACTAAGATAGAAATTAAAAGATATTTGAAATTAAAAGAACTTAGAAACAAAAGAGCTGCAGATATCAAATTCATTAATAAATGTTTAGAAAATAATATCACTCCAAAATTTGTCCGGAAAATGGTTAAAAACAACAATAACCAACACCAAGAAAGTTTAGAAAAGAAAACTCTCAATTTGGAAAAAGTCAAACATTACACAACTATAAGTAAAATAGACTTAGAACTGTACTTTTTACATCTAAGATTAACCAACAATTTAGGACAAATAATTTGGGATAACCTAGAAAAAAACTTCTACAACCAATTGAACCTCAAAATGAAGAAAAAATTTGATGTACAAAAGAAAAAGATAATTAATTTAAAACCTGATTTAAAAAAATTGAAGAAAAATATAAGTAAAAAAAAATGAAGTATGAGGTGAGTGAAATAATAAAAAATAAACAGCATATCTGTAGTTTCAATCTGTAACAACAAACTTTCAGTGAAAGTTCATTCACTAGTAACCACCGATAACACAACGGAAATTTCCGAAATTGTATTGTATTCTCAGAATGTTGGTTGGTACCGTTAAACGTGTCACGGGAGGAGTTGTGAATGTAGGTTACTCTATTGTGCTAGTTTCTAAGCGCAGTTCACAGTAACACATTTAAAAATAAAGAATTTTTTCACAACATATATAGTATAGAATTTATCTTCATTTTAAAAAAAATATATTAAAAAGAGTCGTGCCTGGATAATCTGCAAACCGGATAATACGTGCACAGATAATCGGGAGTTTGCTGTATGTTTTAAATTAACATTTTCCAGAATTGGACATAGTTTTATTTTAGTAACAATAGGATAGAGCATATATTTTTCTTCTAAAATATGTTATTTTTGATAACATTTTCATAAATTGGAGCTCTGTGATTTATTTTAGGTTACTAAAAGAACCATCATCATCATCTTGTTAATTGATGATGTTGAAATTTGCATACTCACCTTCTGATTTCCTTTAAAAAAATCATTTGATAGCGTATTTTACGGACTATAATGCACACTGTTTTCTTCAAAAAATTGCCTCCAAAATTCAGGTGCGTCTTATACTTGAAATTAATATAAAAATGTCCAGTGTTTGATTTAAAATTCCCGCCAGTCTTAAAAATGGGCCATATATTCGATGCCATGGGAAACCTATATCTATCTGGCAACTTTGAATTCATACTGGCAGCAACAGTGCACTGATGTGACGAACATGAGTTGCGGGGATTCACAAGCTTGCTAACATTGTCTCCCCCCTGCCCTGCCGTCTCAAACCCAGAACACTCTCTAGCCTATGATGCATCATTGCAGTCTACAATGCCAGTGAACGTAAACAAATGGATGATGATGAAACCCAACATGAATTCACGCCGAAGGGAGATTTAAAACGACATACAATCAAACAAGTGTGTCAGTGGATAAAACAGTCGTGGTCTAGAGAGAGAGAGGACATTATTGTTAAATCTTTCAAGGAATGTGGTGTAAGTAATGCTCTCGATGGCAGTGAAGATCATCTTATATATGAAGAGGACAATGATGACAACGAAGAAGAAAAAAGAAAGTTCATATGACCATTTTCAGGGATTTTAAAGATCAGAAAGCTAAGATTTTTTTTAAATCTGAATTTGCAAGCTAATAATAAAAATGGTAAAAATGTTATTTTTTTAAAATTGCTTAAAAATTTAAATTGTGTCTTATAGTCCGTGAAATACAATAATTGATTTATATTGTTTATTTTTTATTATTTCACTCACCTCATACTTCATAATTCATAGCAGACCCTGGGTTTCTTCACATCTTTTGTGACATTCTCAATGCTGCGTCACGTTCACAACTGACGTCCAACGGCCTTCTATCCTGCAGACTGACCTCTGCACCATCTGGTGGCCGACCGAAGAATTTCCAAATCAGTCCTCTTTCTTTATAACCGGGTATTTCAAAATTCATAGTTGTATTTTCATTCTTGCATATGTAAATTTTTTCCCAAATTGTGAGTTCCTTCACACAATTGTGAGTTTTCACACAAACAGGCAGTATTTAATAGTTTAACACACAGACTTGTGAATGTCCCCATGAGCAAAGAAAATTACAATAAAGAGAAAGAACACATCATAAAAATTGCTACGGATAATGGTTTTCAAAAGAAGATGATACACAAGAAAATAAATAAATTCAAAGAACAAAAAGTCATCAATGAAAGTACTCTTCAGACAGATAAAAATATAGGCAAAAAATTCAAGAAGTTCACATACCATCCTTTGGTATTTGACAAGTTTCAAAAAATTTTCAACAAATTCAACATTAAATTAGCACCTAAAAATGATTACAGCTTAGGTAATTTAATAAAAACCAACAAAAATGAAAAGATTGAAGACTGCAAAAAATCGGGAATTTATCAAATTAATTGTAAAGATTGTGAAAAGATATACATAGGAAAAACAAAAAGGAATCTAAATACAAGATTAAAAGAACACCTCAGAAATGTTAAAAATGGAGAAACCGAAAAATCTGCAATAGCTGCACATGCCTGGTCAGAAAAACATAGAATAGAAACCAAAACAAAATTACTTAAACAATTGGAAAAACCGAAGGAACTCACAATTTGGGAAAAAATTTACATATGCAAGAATGAATAATACAACTATGAATTTTGAAATACCCGGTTATAAAGAAAGAGGACTGATTTGGAAATTCTTCGGTCGGCCACCAGATGGCGCGGAGGTCAGTCTGCAGGATAGAAGGCCGTTGGACGTCAGTTGTGAACGTGACGCAGCATTGAGAATGTCACAAAAGATGTGAAGAAACCCAGGGGTCTGCTATGAATTATGAAGTATGAGGTGAGTGAAATAATAAAAAATAAACAATATTAAAAAACCTCATAGTGTTATTTCCTATCTACATAACTTCATTGATTTATATCTTTATGAAAAAAAATTATAGGTTTGTTAAATCTCATCTTAAATGTGTTCCACATGAGAAATAACTTCATCTCATCAGGCGGTCAAGCATATTACAATTATCTGGTAGCAGTAAAAAAAAATGCTTAATAAATGCCTAAATATTTGTTTCAGATACACAGGAACACAAACAAAATGTCTGAATCTGGGATCATACAATTACCTCGGTTTTGCTCAGGCAGAAGGACCCTGTGCAGAAGCAGCAGAAAGAGCAATTAGAGAGTATGGCCTTGCTATGTGCAGCTCTGTGCAAGAAGTTGGTAAGGTTAAAAATATTAAATCATAGCATGAATAAAAAAGTACAGCAAACTCCCGATTATCTGTGTTGTACATTTTGTGAACTTTTTTTTACCAATTTCTCTATCTGTGTAAAGAATACATTCATTTATCACTTTTTTGTTTTTTTGAATCAGTTTGTTTTGTTTACCTAAGATCTTCTAATGAGTTGCTCAATCAGAAATGAGCTGCTAACAAGCAACTAATAATGTATGTTGTAAATGAGCTAATTGGAGGTGAGCTGCTAAGAAATAAGTGATTCAGTGCATTTGTTTGTCATTATAGATTTTAGTAAAGTAAAAAAAGTTATATCGGACGAGAACCGGTATTTTCAACATGGTATGGCCGTTGATATGTCCCGCACCGTAGCCAAGCGGTTAAGGTAGGAAGCCTTGGTGCAGAGCTACAGGACTTGCGCTGGTTCGAGTCTCCATGGGGGAAGAAATTTTCTCATGGTATTTCGGCCAGTAGGGGACCGGTGCCCACCCAGCATCGTGAGGCAATTTGGTAGCTACAATAAGTAGCGGCTCCAGGTTGAGGAACCAGCTACAATGGCTGGGGGACTCGACATGCTAACCACATGTCACCCCTACACTGGCTGTTGATCATCTACCTCTGTGATTGACACATGTGGATGTGAAGGGCCAGCAGCCGGCTGGTAAAAGGGCAACCGCTGAAAAGTGGAAAGACCCTCAATCGGAAAAAAAGTGATATAACTTAGAAACTCACATAGGATTTATAGATTTGGATAAGGCCTTCGATCAAGTAAAGAGACAAAAATTATGGGAAATATTACGAATGAAAGGATACCCGCTGTGCCTTGTTGAAACAATAAAGAAATTATATGAAGACACAAATATAATTATAGATACCGGATTCAAAAGAACAGATACAATCAAAACAAATACTGGATTACGACAAGGATGCAGTTTATCACCCACTTTGTTTAATATAAATATAGACGATATTTTAAATAAATGGAAAGTTTTAGTGAATCCAGGAATAAAGAATAGATTACTTTTTTTTTTTATTATTATTGATTTCGTACATCTCAATGATGGATAAATCATAATTGAAGAGAAAAATTATACGCTCAGACCGGGACTTGAAACCCGGGACTTGGTTCTCTAGACCAAGTGCTCTACAAACTGAGCTACCTGAGCAAGTACCGATCTAAACGCAAATCTTTCTCTATATACATTGTAATTCCCATCCACCAAATGCTGTGAAGCCATGCTTCTATCTTGCAAATGGCGGCTCCTTTATTAAGAAGACATATTTGGGAATTATACATTACAGCCAGTACGGCTTTTTCCAAGTTTTTATTATTGATTTCGTACATCTCAATGTCCCGGTCTGAGCGTATAATTTTTCTCTTCAATTATAATAGATTACTTACTTATTTTAGGAATTCTCACTATGAGGTATATTCATTAAGGTAGAATATTTTTTATCACTCACCTCATATTGTTCTTCTTATTTGATTATAAACTAGTTTCGGAACATAGTTTCTATTCCATCCTCAGTATCGTCACGACCGTTGTTCTGTCATCTTGAAGAGCTGTCCTTCTCTCCTTCCAATGGAAGGACAGCTCTTCAAGACAACAGAACAACGGTCATGACGATACTGAAGATGGAACAGAAACTATGTTCCGAAACTAGTTTATAATCAAATAAGAAGAACAATATGAGGTGAGTGATAAAAAAAATATTCTACCTTAATCAGAATAGATAATAAAGTGTGCATAAATAATCTTCTATTTGCTGACGATGTAATCATAATACAGAAAAATGAAGACAACTTACAGAAATCTATGCATGCATTAAATGAAATATGTAAATTATATGATCTAAAGATTTCTGTAAGGAAAACGAAGACCATGGCTTTTAGAGGAAGAGATCCAGTGAGATCCAAAATTATTTTAGAAAATCAAAGTATAGAACACGTGTCTAGTTTCAAATATTTGGGCTGTGATGTTGGCTATAATGTGGAAAGAGATATTGACTCCAAAATAAATAAATTCCAGATGGTGTATGGAACAATACAGAGAACATTCAAAAAATAAAATTAGAAAAGAAACCAAGATAAAAATGTATAATATTAAGGCGGTTCCCACAATATTGTATGGATGTGAAACTTGGGCTCCACTGAAAAAACAGATGGATAGAATACAGATGGCGGCGATGAGGTTCCTAAGACAAGTAAAAGGATGTACAAGACTTGATAGAATAAGAAATGAGGATATAAGAGAAGAATTGAAAGTACAGCCTATATTGGATCCATCCATAGTAATTCTGCCCGAAGGCAGGTCCTTCACTGCAATCATAGCATTTTCATGCTATGCTTGCAGATTTACTAGGGAATTGTGTAGGTGTGGTAGCTTCCCGTTGCTTTCCACACCAGTGAAGGATGATGGTGATGACGATGATAATGATAAGGATGATGATGATGGCCATATGATTTCGGGAACCGTTTGGGCCTTAAAGTTTTTCTGACATTTGTCTTACAGGTGAGGAAAAACCCCGATAAAAACCTCACCCAGAAAAACTGCCCCGACCGGGGATCGAACCCGAGCCCGCTGCGTGACAAGGCAGCACGCTACCTCGAGACCACAGCGGTGGACCCTATATTGGATAAGGTCATGAATTACAGACAGAAATGGATTGATCATATGGATGGAATGAGTAAGGAGAGATATCCATTGTTAGCAAGAAATTATCAATCAAGAGGAAGATATGATGTTGGAAGACCCAGAAGACGTTGGGCTGATGCATTATGAAGTCGGAACGGGCAATTGCCTAATCCCTGGAGTGATGAGATGATGATGAAAAAAAGTGATCCCACTACAGGCCACCGGAGACCCTTGGGGTAGTAGCAGGTTAAGGCTCTAGTACATATTTTATTTTAACGACACATTTTAACAACTCAGATACCATTATGTCCACCGCTGTGGTCTCGAGGTAGCGTGCTGCCTTGTCATGCAGCGGGCCCGGGTTCGATCCCTGGTCGGGGCAGTTTTTCTGGGTGAGGTTTTTATCGGGGTTTTTCCTCACCTGTAAGACAAATGTCAGGAAAACTTTAAGGCCCAAACGGTCCCCGAAATCATATGGCCATCGTCCTTATCATTATCATCATCCACCGGTGTGGAAAGCAACGAGAAGCTACCACACCTAATTCCCTAGTAAAGCTGCAAGCATAGCATGAAAATTCTATGATTGCAGTGAAGGACCTGCCTTCGGGCAGAATTACTATGGATGGATGGACACCATTATTTCTATTGCAATTCAAATTGTTGCTTGAAAAAACTTTGAGGCTCTGCAATTTTTTTTTAATTCAATCCCCCATGTTGACATTTTGCATGGCATATCTGTAACCCACTTCTGAGATTGGGACGCCTGGAAGGCGGGGTTATGCTTCCCCAATGATATGAGAGTTGATGATGATGGTAATGATGCACCATGAAAGGCCTTAAACTAAACTTAATCTAAGTACGTGAGTATGATATTGATGATGATAGCCAGATACATTACTTTTTAGCGGTAAAATATTAAAAACATCGAAAATATGAAGTTTTACCGCAAAAAAAAGTTTTTTTTTTGCAAATGCCCCAGGTTGTCTTTCACATTCCTAGTGTTCTCTCCTGGCATGGCATATTTGTAACCCACTTCTGAGGTTGGGGCACCTGGAAGGCGAGATTACGTTGCCTCCCAATGATATGATGATAATGATAGTGGTGCGCCAGGAGAGTCCCTAAACCTGAGCTTAATCTAAGATGAATATGAGTTGCGATGACCATATGATTTTGGGGACCATTTGGGCCTTAAAAGTTTTCCTGACATTTGTCTTACAGGTGAGGAAAAACCTCACCCAGAAAAACTGTCCCGACCGGGGATCGAACCCGGGCCTACTGCATGACAAGGCAGCATGCTACCTTGAGACTACAACGGTGGACACATTCTGAATAAAAATACTTCTGAATAGAAGCCTTCAGTTGACATTGCACCACTCGCGTGTGTGTTCCTACCAATCTTTTATAATTACCTTGAGTTTGAAAGTTTTGAGAAACTATATCCACATTCCTTTTGCCCAGGCCCATAGAAGGCAAAGATTAATCCCACCTTTCCTTAGTAAATTATTAAACATATAGTACTGTATGCTAAGCAGTAATAATCGTGGAAGCTAGAAGGAAAAAGGGGATTAAATTGGCTAGAGAAAGCTTTAGAATATAAATCAATACCAAACATGACTAGCTACGCAATTAGTAAACATAAGTTAACTAAAATAATGTAACTTTTAATTAGAGTCATAAGTCAGATAATTGAAATACAAATAATATAACAAAAGTTTATCTTCTTTACATTGAAAGAAAAGACATGAATGAAATAATAATCTAAATCGGTCATCAAAAGAAAAAAGTCAATAACAATAATAATAAATACATGCACACACTCAATCCAGTCCAGCCAAGGGCTAGGGTACACAGTCCTGGTTGCCCTACCCTGGCTTATGGGACTGATTAAACCAAACACCTCCTTCGAGCTACTATCGACTTGACCCCGACGAAACCAAAGTTGATGATTACCCTGATATTCACTTGCACAGCTTATTTGAGGCCTTCGCTAGCAAGGGGAAGATGCACAGTAACACGCAGCGCATAAAGAAGGAAGGGGGGGAGTACGTAGGAGAGAGGACAACGAAGACAGGAATTTGGCACTGTTCTATAAGATCACTGTAGAGGGAAGACACGATGACATAGTTGTTGCATAGTATTGTGTAGTTTTGCTTACTGAAAAGGTGATTTCAGTACAACATGATTGGTAGCAATAGCTATTAGCCTTCGGACGAATGAGAATTGTATAAGTTGAAAGAAATGTTAAAGTTTGTATTGTCATTTGAATGGTGTAATTGGACAGCACACTTATACAGAAAACGAGAGGTCCAGGGTTCAAATGTTAATTTTTCTTTCTTAAAAATACAGAATGGGTATTAGGATTGTTTTTCAAAAGTATCTTAAGTTTTTGTATCTCTTAAATGAACCCAACATTTACATTGGATGCCAGAGAAGTGTTTAGCCAATTATGAGTTCACAAGTTTAATTGCAATGTATAAATCATATTTGAAGAGAAAAATTATACGCATTTATAATGTAATGTATAATTCCCAAATATGTCTTCTTAATATAGGAGCCGCCATTTGCAAAGGTAGAAGCAAAGGCTTCATAGCATTTGGTGGGCGGGAATTACAACGTATATATAGGAAAATTTGCATTTAGATTGGTACTTGCTCTGGTAGCTCAAATGGTAGAGCACTTGGACTAGAAAACCAAGGGTCCCGGGTTCAAGTCCCAGTCTGAGCGTATAATTTTTCTCTTCAAATATGATTTATCCATCACTGAGATGTATGAAATTAATAATAAAAACATTGAAAAAAGCCGTACTGGCATTTATAATGTAATGTATAATTCCCAAATATGTCTTCTTAATATAGGAGCTGCCATTTGCAAAGATAGAAGCAAAGGCTTCATAGCATTTGGTGGGCGAGAATTACAATGTATATAGAGGAAAATTTGCATTTAGGTCGGTACTTGCTCAGGTAGCTCAGATGGTAGAGCACTTGGACTAGAAAACCAAGGGTCCCGGTGTGAGCATATAATTTTTCTCTTCAAATATGATTTATACATCACTGAGATGTATGAAATTAATAATAAAAACATTAATTGCAATGTGTTTGTGTTACAGGAACACATCCTCTAATAGTTGAACTGGAAGAAACTACTGCAAGGTTTCTAGGAGTCGAAGATGCTATAGTGTTTGGGATGGGGTTCGCCACAAATGCTTTAAATCTACCAAGTCTAGTCTCACCAGGATGTCTTGTATTAAGTGACGAAAAAAATCACGCATCTTTGATTCTTGGACTGCGGCTATCAGGAGCTACTATAAAAGTATTTAGACATAACAGTAAGTATAAAACATATAATGGAAATGGACAGCTAAGGACAAATGAGGGAAATTTTGAGGAGGTGACTGAATTCAAGTACCTAGGAACAATAATCACAAATAGGAATGAGATGCACAAAGAAATTAAACATAGGCTCAATTCTGGAAATGCCTGCTTTTATTATGCATTGCAGAAACTCTTGATGTCCCAACTCCTTTCAAAAAACGTTAAACTGAAAATATATAAAACTATTATTCTACCAGTTATATTATATGGGTGCGAAACATGGACTCTTACTTTAAGGGAGGAAAGGAGATTACAAGTATTTGAGAATAAAGTACTTAGGAAAATTTTTGGACCAAAGAGAGATGAACAGACAGGTGAATGGAGAAGACTACATAACAATGAACTACATGGTCTTTATAGGAAGGCAGATATAATAAGAACAGTTAAGTCTCGTAGACTGCGATGGGCAGGACATGTCGCACGTATGGGGAATGAAAGACTTGCATGGAAGCTTCTTGTAGGAAAGCCAGAGGGAAAACGCCCAGTTGGTAGACCAAGAATGAGGTGGGATAATAACATTAACTATGATTTGAGGGAAGTAGATTATACAGGGAATGATTGGAAAGCATTAGCTCAGGATAGGGATGTATGTGGCCATGAACCTATGGGTTCGATAGTGCCAGTGAGTAAGTAAGTATAAAACGAATTTGCTACCTACAGTGACTTTCTTGTTTGTTGTGTCCAGTGTATGTCAAATTTTGCATCAGCCATTCAAATTGGGATTGTAATATCCCCCAGTGAGTCCTTTACTTTCTGTAAATTAGGTCCTATTTGAAATATGGCCAGAGTAATAGTAGAACAAGTGATAAAATAGAACTTCCTAGGTTGTGAAATATCGCACACAATGGAAACATATAAATAACAAACTAAATAAGTTTAATTATATAACAGGAACACTAAAAAGAACTTTGAAAAATAAAGCCAGGAATGACTCTCTAATTAAATTATACAAGACAATCTCAGTTCCTATTATTACTTATGGATCCAAAACATGGACAGTGACAACACAAAAATCTGTTGAAATTCCTCAGACCAATTGCAGGATATCAAAGAATAGACAAAAAACACAAACAGAAATAAGACAGCAACTAAAAGTAGAGAAATTAAACACAACAATAGTGAAATGTAGAACAAACTGGAAAGAACACTTAGCAAGGATGACTGTGAATAGAATACCATAAGTAGCATACAACTATTCACCATGAGGAAGAAGAAGTTTGGGAAGACCAAAGAAAAGATGGAAAGAGCAGCAATTTATAGTTGGAACAGGCTAGCAAAAGCCTAAACTGTGACGAAGAAGAAGAAGCCAGAGTAATATTCATTTTTTATTCAATGCCCCAGGTTGTCATTTTGACATTTCTGGTGTTCTCTCCTGGTATTGAGTTAATTGTAACCCACTTTTGAGGTTGGAGTGCCTGGAAGGCAGGGTTATGGCTGCCCCAATGATATGATGGGTGATGATGATGATAGTGGTGCGCCAGGAGAGTTCTTAGTCCTAAACTTAATCTAAGGTGAACATGAATGATGATGATTATGGCCATATGATGTTCGGGGACTGTTTGGGCCTTACAATTTCCTGACATTTGTCTTGCAAGTGAGGAAAACACCCAAAAAAACACCTCACCCAGCTAACTTGTCCCGACTGAGGATTGATCATTTTTGTTTTCTAACTGTTTTAATAATTTGAACTCACCATATGGAAAAAAACCTATATATAGAAGAACAAGGAAAGAATTATGAATTTTGAAATTCCCAGAGAAAGGAACCTCATTTAGCAAATTTATTGAACCACAGGCAGAGGGAGGAGGAGTCAAGAATCAGGGCCGACAACTTGAGAAAAATCAGTCTGTAATCACTGAAGATGGGGCTCACAAGCCTTGAAACATATGTTCAATAAAAACAACCATAAGAGGTAAGAATACACAGACCAAATATGTTAATTATTAAATATATATTTTTTGTTAAAGATACCGTAAGTGCTTCTGTCAAGATTTTTTATAAATTTTAAATAAAAAATGTAGGCAGCATCCTATTATATAACTAAATATGGATAATCATTCAGATAATATTTATCAAAAATAGAGTTGATTGTAAAAATATTGGACATAAGTTTATGAAAAATTATTTAGAAAACCTTAAAGTCTACCCAATCCTAAATATTGCTTATGAAATTACTTTAAGTATATAATCTGTGTTGTGTTAAAACTGTATTATTTTTTATGCTCTTTTAATTACATTGATATCATAAATATAGAGACATATATTCGAAAAGAAAAATATATGCCTAGACTGGGGTTTGAACCTGGGACCTTTGACTCTCTATATCCATGCTCTTCCATCTGAGCTACCTAGGCCTCCAATCTAAATGTGTATTTTTCTCTTATACATAGTTAATTCCCTAACCCCAAAATGCTACAGGCCGTTGCTACAATTTTTGCAAATTGCAGCTTCTTTATTAAGAAGACTTTTTATTGGGAATTTAAACATTACTTATAAAGCCAGTAGTGCTTCTTTCAATGTTAATATTATTTGTTTTTAAACATCTCAACGATGGACAAATTATATTTGAAAAGAAAAATATACGCCTAGACTGCAATTAAATCCTAGAAAGTCACAATTAATCATTATGGGTCACCAGAGACTATTATCTACAATTAACTTAAACACAGCCTTGCATGTGTCACTAAATGGAGTTCAAATTCCTTACAGTGAGACAGTAAAAATTCTAGGAGTATTTATTGACAACAACTTAAATTGAAATGCACAAATAAACCATACATGCAAAACAGTCTTCTCAATAATACATTCATTAAATCGCATAAGAAATTGTCTGCTATTCGCTCTTAGGAAAATGTTAGTAGAAACACTTGCAATGCCCCATTTTGATTATTGTGACACTCTTTTTTTACAGACTTAAATATTATTTTCACTCAAAGACTTTAACGTGTTCATAATTCTTGCGCTCGTTTTATTTGTGGTATTCGCAAATTTGACCATGTTACACTGTCCCTGGAACAATTACCGTGGCTTTGTTTAAGAGATTGTAGAACTGTCCATTCCCTATCCCTTCTCTATAAAATACTTTACACATCATTGCCTAATTATTTATCACGCCGCTTCATCAGACTATCCGACACACATAATCTTGACACTCGATCCCATCAGCACATTGTCCTTTATATCCCTCCTCATCACACTGTATATTATTCATTATCTTTTACGGTCTCACTTACCAAAACATGGAATTCCCTATGTCAGAGACTGTCAAACTATAACATCCTTCAAAAACAAACTAAAGAATTATTTACTAACAAACTAACTTATACACCATCTGATAGTATTCTTTTAACCATTAATAAATTCAATAATTTATGAAAATAATATTAAGATTAACAAATATTTTCTTTTGCTTTGTTTTAAATATTGTATAATCGTAAAATTAGTTTTCTATATCTCATTTTTCTCTGTTTTTTTATATACATTAGACAGGGACAATTTAATATGTTCTGCTTGTATACATTTTATTATTAGTTTTAATTTTAATTAACCTTAACTGGTTGCATTATAGATTGTAATATAATATATATTATCTTTTTGATCAAATTTTTATTTAGTATTTAATATTAGACTTAATTCAGATTGTTATATTCTGATGTAATATATGTTTGTCCTGGTGAGTGGAAGAGAAGGCCACATGGCCTTAACTCCACCAGGCTAAATAAATCTAATCAAATTTGTCCATCATTAAGATGTTTAAAAACGAATATTAACATAGAGACATATTAAGTTTTATCACTCACCTCATATTGCTCTTCTTATTTGACTATAAACTAGTTTCGGAACATAGTTTCTGTTCCATCCTCAGTATCATCACGACCGTTGTTCTGTTGTCTTGAAGAGCTGTCCTTCGCTCCTTCCATTGGCTGACTGAAAAACCTCGAAACCAGGTCATTCTCACCGGGAATTTAAAAGTTCAAAAGGTTTTTCAGGCAGCAATGGAAGTAGCGAAGGACAGCTCTATCCCGACTAACAGAACAACGTTCCGTGACGATACTGAGGATGGAACAGAAACTATGTTCCGAAACTAGTTTATAGTCAAATAAGAACAATATTAGGTGAGTGCTAAAAATTCTCTACCTTAATGAATAATCCCACCTCATAGTGAGAATTCCTAAAGTACGTAATAGAGACATATAATGAAGTTGTATAGGAACAAATCACGATTAGGTTTTAATTTTAAGATTAAATTAAATTCTTCATACCTCACCTCATATCCAGTCTTCTAATTAAGCTGCATTTTCAAAGCCTCGCCAGCTTCATCTTCAAAGTTTAAAAAAAGTAATTCTAGTCACTAACATCAGTTCATTGAGATATTACTGATGATGAAGGTACCAAGGCTTTGAAACTGCGAGCGTAATTAAAAAACTGGATATGAGGTGAGGCCTCACGTATTATAATTTAAATCTTATAGAGACATATATATCGTATATTATGGCATCAATCTTGTTTTAGTGTTAGATTTAAAATACATATTAAGATAAATGTTGTGGTTCCAGATGTCACAAACTTGGAGGAAATTTTAATAGAATCTGAATTGTATGGACAACCTCGTACAGCCTAGGCCATGAAGAAAAATACTTATAGTGGTAGAAGGTGTATTCAGCATGGAAGGTTTTCAATTGTACATTTGCCAGAACATCATCAAACTGAAAAAAAAATACAAGGTGAAATATTTTTCTGGTTTCACAGGTTAGAATAAAAAATTCATATTTTGAGGTTACGATACCACAAGATATACATAAGTGTTTTTGTTGATATGGCCTACTGTTCTCAACATAACCCCTTTATCGATTGTAGTTTTCTATTATTTTTGGCTTCGAAGCATTGCCATGAGCATCACAAATTTCCTTCTGTAGGTGCATTATGTATGTTTGTTAGCATGTGCAGATCTCTTTTGTCTTTCCATGCAATTGTGGTCAAGTTATGTTTAATATTTGATGACAAAAATTATATGCTCAAACTGGGGTTTGAACCCAAGACTTTTGACTTTCTATGCCAATGCTCTACCACTTAGGTACCCCGAGGAACTCCAATCTAAATGTCAAAAAAATTTTCTCAATTATAAAAATTCGTTGTTTATTCCCCATTGCCGAATGCTAAGAGCATTTACTCGATCACGAAAATGGCGGCTTCTTGTTTAAAAAGACATTTATTGGGAATTTAAACACTATATAAAGCCAGTAGGGCTTCTTTTGATGTTTATATTATTAATTTAATACTTTTCACTGATTCGGCACTTGGGAATTAACAATGTATAAGAGAAAAATTTGTGTTTAGGTTGGAGTTTCTCAGGTAGCTCAGTGATAGAGCATTGGCCTAGAAAGCCAAAGGTCCTTGGGTTCAAACCTCAGTCTGAGAGTATAATTTTTCTCTTCAAATATAATTTATCCTTCAGTGAAAAGTGTTAAATTAATAATAAAGAGTTATTCATAGTTAAATATGGGAAATAACATTACGAGGTTCTTAATTCGTAGATTAATGAGTAATTTTTTAACATCTTACCTCATTAAGTTATGTAGATAGGAAATAACACTATGAGGTTTTTTAATATTGTTTATTTTTTATTTCACTCACATTCAGAATGTCACAAAGGATGTGACGAACCCTGGGTCTGCTTGCTAGGAGTTATGAAGTATGAGGTGAGTGAAATAAGAAATAAAAAAATTTTTCTCTTCAAATATAATTTATCCTTCAATGAGAAGTGTTAAATTAATAATAAAATCGTCAATAGAAGCCCTACTGGCTATAAAGTAGTGTTAAATTCCCAATAAATGTCTTCTTAACTAAGAAGCCGCCATTTGCAAGATAGAAGCTATGGTTTCAAGCATTTGGCGCAAGGGAATTACAACGTACATAAGAGAAAAATTTGCATCTAGATCGTAACTCGCCTCGGTAGCTCAGTTGGTAGAGCACTTGGCCCGGAAAGCCAAGGGTCCCGGGTTCGAGTCCCGGTCTAGGCGAAAATTTTTCTCTTCAAATATAAACAATATCTTACCTCATATTTTATGTTTCTTCAAACGCAGGAATTAGTTTTCGAGAGAAGGATCTCTCATTTTCAACTGACATTATGACTACCAGATTTTTGTTGGAATCTCCATCAATATATTCAGAAGAACAGGTTTAGATCCATGAATTTCGAGATTCTTAATGAATGTGACCTCATCTCAAAGTTCATCAAATCAACACCAGATGGCAACGTTATTGATGGAGATTCCAATGATTCCAACGAAAATCGGTACGTAGTCATAATGTTGGTTAAAAATGAGAGAGATCCTTCTCTCGAAAACTAGTTCCCATGTTTGAAGAAACATAAAATATGAGGTAAAATGTTAAAAAATAACTCATTAATAAAAAGTTATGTTTTGTTCTTACTCTAATGTCATTCTTTTTCAATTTTTGTTCTTGTATTCCCAATTTATTTCTTTAATATATAAACTATTTCAATTAATATGAAGTAATTATAGTTTTGTTTTTAAACATTTTTATAACAGGCGTACCTATATTTGGATGAAGCTCATAGTGTAGGAGCTATGGGAGAAAATGGCAGAGGTGTCCTCGATTATTATGGCTGTGATCCAAAAGATGTCGACATTTTAATGGGTACCTTTACTAAAAGTTTTGGGTCATTTGGCGGATACATAGCTGGATCAAAGGTTTGTAAATTTCTAGGTACAGTATAACAGTATTTTTTGCTTCTTGAATTCTGACTGTATATATTTTGAAGTATTTTTAAACTTTCACAGTAAAAAATTTGATATCAAATGTCAGACAGTCGACAGCACAGTGGAGACATTTATGTGTGTGTGCCCCATAATCAATACCAATAATTTCTCTCTCCAAATCACTTTCATTTTTGCCGCGCATTGGTTTTGTGTTTTGCACATAATGGAAAAATTTTGTTTTGTAAGGAAATGTTTTCACTTATTTCCATCAATATAGCATTCTGCAGGTCAGATGTTCTATAAGGCAATGAAACAAAGACTGAGTTTTGTATTGAACTCCATTTGGCAAGAAGTTCCCAAAACTCAGGAAGAGTTTTATGTTCTTTTTGTTTGAATCATATAAACTGACTGTAATGCTATATTAAATTAATGTTGGGAAGTAAACATTATGAGGTATAATCATTAAAATTCATCGGAGAACATTTTGTTTAAACAACTCACCTCATAGGATTCATGCTTCCATGATATCGCGTTTTCGATATGGCTGAAGATGAACATGACTGTGTTTGAAATCGCGATATCATGGAAGCATGAATCCTATGAGGTGAGTTGTTTAAACAAAATGTTCTCTGATGAATTTTAATGACTGTAATGCTTTTTGTTTTATTCAACTTCTCTAATATTACACCCATCAAGTATGGAGATAAAGCTTAGGTAATTGTTTTTATTGAACTTTTATAGGAAAAAATTATCATAAGGTTTAATTTAAGATGAAATTAAAGTGCTTCATACCTCACCTCATATCTAGTCTTCTAAGTAGACCGCAGTTGGCGGCTTCATCTTCAGTACTTTCTTGTTGAATGAAGTAATGTTGATCAGAAGAACTACTTCTTCCCTCCGTTGGTGGACCGATAAACCTCCGGATCCAGTCAGAATCTGCGGGAATTTCGAAGTTCATAAGTATTTTTCTTTTTTTTTAATGTGAAAAACAAAAAGAACTCATGGTTTGGGAAAAAATCCACATTAAAAAAAAACAAGAAAGAAAAACTTATGAAGTTTTTATTATTAATTTCATACATCTTAATGATGGAAAAATCATATTTCAAGAGAAAAATATTACGCTCATCGAAAGAAGCCTTACTGGCTTTATAATATAATGTATAATTCCCATATATATGTCTTCTCAATAAAGAAGCCATCATTTGCAAGATAGAAGCATTTGGTGCGTGGGAATTACAAAGTATATAGAGAAAAAGTTGCGTTTAGATTGGTACTTGCTCCAGTAGCTCAGTCGGTATAGCACTTAGTCAAAAAAAAACTTATGGACTTCGAAATTCCCACGGATTCTGTACTGGATCCGGAGGTTTATCAATCCACCAACAGAGGGAAGAAGTAGTAGTTCTTCTGATCAACATAAAATCAGTCAACAAGAAATTACTGAAGGTGAAGCTGCCCAGGCTTTGAAACTGCGGTCTAATTAGAAGACTGGATATGAAGTGAGGTATGAAACATTTTAATTTAATCCTGTTTGTTTTTATGTTATAATTAAATTTTAATACTCGCAGTGATGGTAGTAGTAGTCCTGGTCACTCCTCTCAAAAGCATAGGGCCTTGATAAAAGCTCACCAATGCACTCTGTTGTTTGCCAATGCCTTAATTTCATTCCAACTCATCCCTGATAGTATTACTCCAAGTTGCCCTTCTCAGTCCTTGGGGGGTTCCAATCAAGTGCCATTTTTGTGATGTTATTCTCTCTCCTTAACACACGACCAACCCATTTTTCTAAATTTGATTTGATTTCTTTACAAATTTCATTTTGATTCATTCTTCTCCAAAGTTCCCTCTTAATTTGTAAAGAAAATTATATTTGAAGAGAAAAATTTTCATCCAGACTGAGACTCGAACCCAGGACCTTTGGCTATCCGGGCCAATGCTGTACCAACTGAGCTACCAAGGCGAGTTGCGATCTAGATGCAAATTTTTCTTTTATGTACGTTGTAATTCCCTTGTGCCAAATGCTATGAAACCTTTGCTTCTATCTTTGCAAATGGCGGCTTCTTTATTAAGAAGGCATTTATTGGGAATTTAAACACTACTTTATAAAGCTAGTAGGGCTTCTATTGTTGTTTTTATTATTAAGGTTTAACACTTCTCACTGAAGGATAAATTATATCTGAAGAGAAAAATTTATTCTTCAGTGAGAAGTGTTAAATTAATAATAAAAACATTGTAAAGAAAAATTAACACGTGAACCAGAATTTGAACCCAAACCTTTAGCTTTGTACGCTAGTGTGCTGACTGATTACACCAATTGAGGCTTCCGGTTAAAACAGTGTTCCTTTCATCGTATACTATTCTCTTCTCTGAAGCAGTTACACATGGCTCTTGAATTGAAGCCATCGATCTCACTGCTACCGATGACTAGCTGCTTCAGACGAGAGAGTAGTATATGAGGAAAGGAAAATTGATGCTTGCATCAGTACGTAAATCTTACCTCATACATCTATGTTTTTTAACACAGAACCATGAGGAATTATCATTCCCATCCTCAGCTGTTGTCACGATTGTCGGTTCCTTATTATGCTGGTCATTTTCTAAACTGCCATCTGGTGTTGATTTGAAGAACTTTGTAATAAAATTTGGTTCTTCCTGAAACTCAAAATTCATGAACCTAGTATGGTTTTTTTCAATGTATATATTTTCCCAAACTGTTAATTTCAGAAGTTTAGATACATGTTTTATTTTAGGAAGTAATATTTTGAGGTTATTTCAATTATAATAAGTTTAGATAGATTTTTCAAAAGTTTAGCTTCATTTTCAATTCTATGATTCTGTAATTACCAAAAGCAGCATACAGCTATTCACCACGAGGAAGAAGAAGATTGGGAAGACCAAAGAAAAGATGGAAAGAGCAGCAATTTGGAGCCGGAACAGGTTAGTAAATAAGCCTAAACCGTGAAGAAGAAGAAGAAGATTCTCTAATAAATTATGTGCTGCTATTGCTGATTTTTCAGTTTCATCATTTTTTTAAATTTCTACTGTAAAGTGTTCATTTTTGCGAGTGTACAAATTCCTTTTTTTGTTTTTCCTATATATACTTTATTACAATCTTTGCAATTAATTTGATAAATTCCAGATTTTTTATTATCTGGGGTGTTAACATTATTAGTTAACAGAAGATTACCCAGGCTGAATTTGTTAATCGGAGCTAATGTTATATTAAACTTTTTTAAATTTGTTATGAACTTCTGGATGGTAAGTAAATTTCTTGAATTTTTCACACTTTAGAAATATAAAAAAACGGTGAAATTGAAAAATCAGTAATAGCAACACATGGTTTATTAGAGAATTATAGAATTGAAAAAGAAGCTAAACTTTTGAAACATCTGTCTAAACCTTTGGAATTAACAGTTTGGAAAAATATATACATTCAAAAAACCGTACTAGAACCATGAATTTTGAGTTTCTGGATGAACCAAATTTGATTACAAAGTTCTTCAAATCAACACCAGATGGCAGTTTTGAAAATGACTGGCACAATGAAGAATCAACAGTCGTGACAACAGCTGAGGATGGGAATGATAATTCCCAATACCACGGTTCTGTGTTAAAATACATAGATGTATGAGGTAAGAAGAATTCACGATTCATTTGATTTTTATTAAGAAAACCTCATAATATAAAAATTCCCAACTTTATTATATGAACATAAATCTTCCCCTTATTCTCATGGAATATCCTCTGTAAAAGTGTATGAAGTTTATGTTATAATAGTGTGTTGCTATGATTTACAGCAACTAATCAACCATCTTCGTGTGAATAGCCACGCTTCCTGCTATGCGTCGGCCATGTCTCCTCCTGTTGCTCAACAAATTATTTCTGCAATGAAAATTATAATGGGTGAAGATGGCACACTTGAAGGTTGGTATTACTGTTACTATTGTCCTATTGACCTATGTTAAGAGATAATAATGTTGAACTTTTATAGGAATAAATCACTATAAGGTTTAATTTAAGATAAAATCAAATTATGAGGAGAGGTATGAAACATTTGATTTTATCTTAGAGAATAATGTATTGATTGAATTTTAGGTAAGAGAAGAATTCTGCAACTCGCACGAAACACAAGATATTTCAGGCAAAGATTAAAACAGATAGGAGTAATTATTTATGGAAACGATGATTCACCTGTTGTGCCTCTTCTGGTTTACATGTTTTCAAAGATAGGGTAAGTCTTAATTTCTTAATTAATGTAAAAAAATAATAGTTTATGCCATCAGTTGGGCTGATGCATATGTTCATTTATACTATCATTACCAGTTGTAGCCTAAGGAGTACTGTGAAGTTTTTCCTTGTTTGTTTTGCTGTGTTACTTTTTTGTGCCACTAGAATCCTGTATATGCTCCTAATTTCTTGTATTATGGCATTATTTTTCTGAGAATTATTTAGTGCCTGTAAAGCTTATTTTGAGTCGGATAAAATTACAATTCAGTTCTTTGTGTTTGGCCTGTACACTGTTTGTTTCATTGCTGCTGCCATTGCCATGTCCTTCAGATAATATTGAGTTTTTCCTAGTGCCAAATATTGTTCATATACTCCTGTACCTGCTCTTTTCTTGTTATATATTCTATCCATTCTTCTCTGGATATCTACTGTTGATTGTAAAGTAAGAATTATGCAATAGTTTGTCTGATGTATATATTAATAAAAATCAAATGAATCGTGAATTCTTCTCACCTCATACATCTATGTTATTTAACACAGAACTGCAGTATCAGGAAATATCATTCTCAACCTCAGCTGTTGTCATGACTATCAATTCTTTATTATGTCGGTCATTTTCTAAACTGCCATCTGGTGTTGATTTGAAGAACTTTGTAATTAAATTTGGTTTGTCTGGAAACTCAAAATTCATGGTTTTTCCTTGTTCTTCTGTATGTAGATTTTTCCCATTGGTGAGTTCATTTTTGTTTTCTAACTATTTTAATAATTTTGTGTTTTTCTGATCAAATGTGAGCAGCCACTGCAGATTTTCTTTTCATTTGTCTTTACTTTTTTAGGAATGAACACTATGAGGTATTATTTACTTAAGTAAAATTTTATCACCTCACCTCATATTCTTCTTAGACCGGTTTTGGAACTTTCTTCTTCAGTTCCATTCTCAGTATTTTCTCGACCATTGTTTTGTCATCTTGAAGAGCTGACTCTTGCTTCCTCTGTTGGAAGACTGAAAAACCTCAATATCATTTTCCCTGGGAATTTCAAAGTTCATTAATTTCTCCTTTCCATTTGTCTTTATTTTTATTTCCAATCAGCTTTTCATAGATCATTATAATCTGTAGGTTGTATTGCTGTGTTATTTAGTACTCCCTTGTAATGCTATAACTGGAGTAGATTTTACTGCTCCATTATTATTATTAATATTTTATTCTGACTTCTATTCAAAATTCCTTTATTTTTAGAATTGGTTGAATTTGTCTTATATGAAGAGTACAGGGAAAAAATCAGGTAAGTCACTTTTTCATTAAAACGTAGAAAAAATACCTTTAGTTGTACAACTAATTCCTTGCCTGTTTGCCAAACTGTGGAGGTAAATAAAATGCATAATGGTTTATTTTAGAAAGTAATATTTTGAGGTTCTTTTAATCAAGTTTTTTTTGAGGCTGGGAACATCTTACCTCAAATTAATGTTGATATATTCTCAAACTTGTTTTGATATAATCTTCTATATCATCGTCAGCTTGCCCAGAAACCTGAAAATTAGAACCAAGGAACACACAAGAAATATTAAAAATGGAAAAATAGAAAAATCTGCTCATGTTCTGTCCAAAAAACACAATATAAATTTGAACACTAAATTATTAAAACAATTTAAAAATACAAAATATAGTAAAATTATACAAGACAGTGGCAGTGCCTATTATTATTTATGGATCCGAAACATGGACAGTGACAACACAATAATCTGTCAGAATACAAGCTGCTGAAATGAAATTCCTCAGACCAATAGCAGGATATCAAAAAACAAACAAAAAACACAACACAGAAATAAGACAACTAAAAGTAGAGGAATTAAACACAACAATAGTGAAATAAGAACAAACTGGAAAGAACACTTGGCAAGGATGACTGAGCAGCATACAGCTACTCACCATGAGGAAGAAGAAGTCTGGGAAGACCAAAGAAAAGATGGAAATAGCAGCAATTTGGAGCCGGAACAAGCTAATAAATAAGCCTAAACCGTAATAAAGAAGAAGAAGAAAATACAAAAGAACTCACCATTTGGAAAAAAATCTACATTCAGAACAAAAATAGTGTTACGAATTTTGAAATTCCTACTGAACGTGACCTAGTTTGGAGGTTCTTCAGCCAGCCGGAGGAGAGAGCTGATATCGACATCCAGGGTCCACAACATAAAACTGATCAGTCTGGGCAAGCTGACTATGATGCAGAAGATTATATTGAAACATGTTCGAGAATAAATCAACGTTAATTTGAGGTAAGATATTCCCAGTCTCAAAAAAAAACTTAAATAAAACCCATGCTTGACTGTATTTTTTACTGTTTCACACTTATAAATGATAGTGCTTTCCATGGAAAATCTAATGACACCTCAAACTCCATTTTGACAAAATAGTGACTTACCTAGTTGTTTCTCTGTACTCTTCATATGTAGTATTCAGCATTTCCCACTTTGAACTAGCTAAAGGTCATATGCTATTAGAAGAAATATGTGATTAGCCAGTCCTACTTCACTTTTAATGTGCCGTAGCCAGGTATCGGTATGTAAGAGGGAAAGAGACAGACGATATGTTGCTCGAGATACTTATAGACCTACAGTTATAATAACAAATTACACTGATATCTACTTCATCTCATCTCATACGTTTGTTTATATATTGTGTTAATTATTTAATTAACTAAAAATATAGTACAGTAAACTCCCAATTAACTGTGTGTGTATTATCCGAGCATGACTCTTTTTAAAGCATTTTTTAAAAATGAAGATAAATACTGTATTTTATTAAAATTCATCGGAGAACATTCTGTTTAAACAACTCACCTCATAGGATTCATGCTTACATGATATCGTGATTTCATACACAGTCATATTCATCTTCAGCCATAACTCCGACTGTATTTTATATTGTTATGAAAAAATTCTTTATTTTTAAACGTGCTACTGTGAACTGCACTTAGAAACTAGCACAATAGAGTAACCTTCCTCACAACCCCCTCCCCTGATGCGTTTAACGGTACCAACCAACATTCTGAGAATACAATTTTGGAAATTTCCATTGTTTGAGTCACTGAAAGTTTGTTGTTACAGATTGAAACCACAGATATGCTGTGGCAGTGGGTTTATCGCTGGTTAGTAGTGTGGTCATTGGTGGTTTCTAGTGTGGTTATTGCTGTCATCACTGGTTATGATGGCCATTTTGAATAACTGTTGTAACCAGAGTGGTCATGACAGGAAATAGTCCCACTTTTTTTTTCTTCATATTACAAGTAAAATAAATTAATGTAATGATTTTGACTTGTACCAAAATATATTTAATATAACATTTTATGAATATTTGTCGCATTTAAGTAGTGTTAAAGTGAATAAATACATTAAGTTATGTGTATAGGAAATAACACTATGAGGTTTTTAGTATTGTTTATTTTTTATTATTTCACTCACCTCATACTTCATAACTTCTTGCAGATCTAGGTTTCATCACAACATTTGTGACATTCTCAATGCTGTGTCACGTTCACAACTGGAACGTCCCAAACGGCCTTCTATCCTGCAGACTGACCTCCGCTCCATCTGAAATTAGGCTGACGATGCATGAAGGTCCTAATCAGTCCTCTCTCCCGGGTATATAAGGAAGCGAGGATTGATTAGGCGAAAATTAGTCGGGTCAGCCATCAGATGGCGAGGAGGTCAGTCTGCAGGATAGAAGGCCGTTGGACGTCAGTTGTGAACGTGACACAGCATTGAGAATGTCACAAAGTTTGTGATGAAACCTAGGTCTGGCAGAAGTTTATGAAGTATGAGGTGAGTGAAATAATAAAAAATAAAACACATGAATAAATACATTTCTAATCAACTTCCATGGCAATCCAAATAACTTAATTGGATTATTCCATGTTTTTTTTTTTTTTTTCGATTTTCCATGCATATCTTCGGTCCCAGTTAACATGGATATTCGGGAGTTTGCTGTATCTCTAAAATTATCTATTTAATGTGCCATTAATTCTATGACTAAATATGAAATTTCTTAATTGTTGGGGTATTCACCTCGGTCGAAAAAATACACAGTTCAAAAAGATTGTACGGTGAAGGACGTCTTTCTCAAAATCAATCTAACCATTTTATTTTTCTAAATAGACTAGATGAAATGCATTAACCACCACCGCTAGCTCTACCCAACACTAACACAGAGACTTCTTCTAATAGTGTATGCCCTATAATATTTTTAATGCTTTTGACTTTTCATTTAATGTGATCTTTTTTTTCGTTCCTGTCTTGCTGCTTCATCAGCTTATTGTCTAGTTGAATTCGTAAAGATAGATTATACTATTGTTTCTGTTTATACTTTTCACATTAATTCGTATATCTTTATGAATTACCATGTGCTTTATTAAAAATATTTGGTACAATATTTATTTGTGTTTATATTCATGATGTTTTCTGTTACCCATACTCTTTTATTAGATTCATAATTTTAGACTGAATTTTGTTAGGGTTTAGGATTTTATTTTCTATTGCCATATTTATTACATATATTATAATCTGCAAACATTCCAACCTTTAATTATTATGAGTTAGTTATTTTGACTCACCTCATATCTTTTTGATATTCTGCAGATTATAGTTTTGTCGCATCTGTGCAACATTATCGATGCATTCTAAACTTAGATAATTTGGAAATCACTTGTGGCATTACTTATGAAAAAAAAAGTTGGAGATATGTGATAATATATCATTCATGCAAGTATTTAGGCCATGTGGCCTGTTAAGGTCTCAAACAGGAATTTCCCATCCAGCGCTTTTTTGGACATCTCAGCGATCCAAGGCATGGTTTGAGACTTGAAAGCAAATGTAAATTTTTTGCCCAATGGGTTACTGGCCCAGAGGGGTATTATTGTGGGGTTCCCACTAATGTAGCATTTCCTCTACATTAAGGTGATGTGGTTATACCGCCAGTACTCGGTCCTCAGAGCCTCATTTGTAATAGCAGGTTGCACCACGAGCAGGTTGAGAATGAGATTTGGATAGGAGAGGTGATGAAATGCACATCACTATCCCTTGCAACCCATGATAATATATAATTGAACAAATTATATTTGAAAAGAAAAAATGTACGCTTAGACTGGGGTTTGAATGCAGGACCTTTGACTCTCTATGTCAATGCTCTTCCATCTGAGCTACCTAGACCTCCAATCTAAACGTGTATTTTTCTCTTATACATAGTTAATTCCCTAACCCCAAATGCTACGTGCCGTTGCTACGATTTTTGCAAATGGCGGCTTCTTTATTTAGAAGACTTTTATTGGGAATTTAAACATTATACTGGCTTTAAGTAATGTTTAAACATTACACTGGCTTTGTAAGTCTTCATAATAAAGAAGCCACCATTTGCAAAAATCGTAGCAACGGCTCGTAGCATTTGGGGTTAGGGAATTAATTATGTATAAGAGAAAAATATGCATTTAGATTGGAGGCCTAGGTAGCTCACATGGAAGATCATTGACATAAAGAGTCAAAGATCCTGGGTTCAAACCCCAGTCTAGGCATATATTTTTCTTTTCAAATATAATTTGTCCATCATTAAGTTGTTTAAAAACGAATAATATTAACATAATAATTGAAATTTGGAATTTTCTATTCTCCTTTCAATTGAAGTACAGAATATATGTAAATAAAATCTATATGAACTTACTACAAATCGTAATGAAAAGCTTTGAGATCTCATCATTAATTGAAAAGAGTGTATTCTTATTTTAAGTATAATAGAAATGTATTTCAATGGTAAAGAGAAAAACTTTTGCCTGAACCGGGAATCGAACCCCGAACCTTTAGCTTCTAAAGGTTCGGGGTTCGATTCCCGGTTCAGGCAAAAGTTTTTCTCTTTACCATTGATTTACAATAATTTAATTGTGTTCATTGATTTACTTATTTCTATCATAGTAATAGCTTTAGCTTTTCAATATTAATTTAATATTTAAGAAATGTATTTCTTTGTTCTTTATAGGGCTGTTGTTCGAACACTTAGTGATAGAAATATAGCAACAGTAGGAGTAGGGTTTCCAGCTACACCACTGATGGCAGGTCGAATTCGTTTCTGTCTTTCAGCAGCTCACACAAAAGAACAGCTTGATAAGGTGATTAATATATTTTCAAATATATAAATTAATGCAGTGGTCTCCCTGATATCTATTTTTGTTGTATTATGTCTGCGCTCATATGAGAATGGACTATAGGACCCAGAAAATGGGAATAGCATTATATTTTTAATTAATAGTGAGTAGAGAACATATTTTTAATGACTCACCTCATATAATTTCAAATTTCCATGACTGAAGAGGGACAAGATATTGTCTGAAACCGCCAGTATCAAAGAAATTTGAAATTATATGAGGTGAGTCATTAAAAATATGTTCTCCACTCACTATTAATAATAATAATAATAATTTCAATAAATGTTACAATGAGAAGTAACACTATGAGATATACGGAGGATAGAAGGTTTGTAGTGTTTGGCACTCTGGAATTAACAGCATATATAGAAGAAAAATTTGTATTTAGATTGGAGTGCTCAGATACCTCAGTCGGTAGAGTATTGGCTTAGAAAGTCAAAGGTCCTGGGTTCAAATCCCAGTCTGAGCGTATGACTTATCTCTTCAAATATGATAAAATGTACAAATGTTTTTATTATTAATTTAATACTTCTCACTGAAGTACAAATTATATTTGAAGAGAAAAATTATATGCTCAGACCGGGGTTTGAACCCGAATGTATAAATGCCTTAAAATTAACAAAATTACAATTAATTTTACCCTAGGCCACTAATGAGTCAATCATCTGAACATATCATTTAGAGTGGCACATAATCCAGCCTCCTGCTGGCCTCACATTCATATATGTTAATCACAGACGATCATCTTGCCAGTAAGGTGGGCGACATGTAGTCAGCATGTCAAGTCCCCAAACCATTATAACTGGTTTTCTTAACCTGGAGCCGCTACTTATTGTAGCCACCCAAATTCCTCATGATGCTGGGTGGGCACCAGTCCTGTAACTAACTAACTCACTGGCACTATCAAACCCGTAGGTTCATGGCCCAGCGGACATAAGCTCTCCATACATCCCTATCCTGAGCCAAAGTTTTCCAATCCCCTGTATAATCCAATTCCCTCAAATCATAGTTAATGTTATTCTCCCACCTCATTCTTGGTCTACCAACTGGGCGTTTTCCCTCTGGTTTTCCTACAAGAAGCTTCCATGCACATCTTTCATTCCCCATTCATACCATATGTCCTGCCCATCACAGTCTATGAGACTTAATTGTTCTCATTATATCTGGCTTCCTATAAAGACCATGTAATTCACTGTTATTCATTCTTCTCCATTCACCTGTCTGTTCATCTCTGTTTGGTCCAAAGATTTTCGTAAGAACTTTATTCTCAAATACTCATAATCTCCTTTCCTCCCTTAAAGTAATAGTCCATGTTTCGCATCCATATAATATAACTGGTAGAATAATAGTTTTATATAATTTCAGTTTAATGTTTTTTGAATGGAGTTGGGAAGTCAAGAGTCTCTGTAATGCATAATAGCACATATTTCCAGAATTGAGGCTATGTTTAATTTCCTTGAGCACTGGTCCCATACTGACTGAAATTCTATGACAAAATTTCTTCCCCATTGGGACTCAAACCAATGCAAGTCCCATAGCTCGGCATATGGACAAACATATGTAACGTTGATAAATAGAACAAACATAAGAAGATAAAACAGAGAATTGTTTTGAAACATGTCCAAGAACAAATCAACATTAATATTGAGGTAAGATGTCCAGACCAAAAATAATATAATTAAAATAACCTCAAAATATAACTTCCTAAAATTAAATATTATATGTAGCGTTGATAAATAGAAATCACAATATTATATAGATACTAAACTACTATTTGACCGAATTAGACAATAATAAAAGAAAGCTCTAATAACACAATAGGCCTAAGGTTAATTGAAATTAAAACTAGAAATAAAATATAGCTGTTATTCTCCCAAATATATTATATGGATGCAAAACATGGATTCTCACCTTATGGGAGGAGAAAAGATTATGGTACTTATATTAGGAATTCTCACTATGAGGTATATTCATTAAGGTAGAATTTTTTATCACTCACCTCATATTGTTCTTCTTATTTGACTATAAACTAGTTTCGGAACATAGTTTCTGTTCCATCCTCAGTATCGTCACGACCATTGTTCTGTTGTCTTGAAGAGCTGTCCTTCACTCCTTCCATTGGCTGACTGAAAAACCTCGAAAGCAGGTAGAAAAATCTGCAGTGGCTGCCCGTGCATGGTCTGAAAAACATCTTATCAAGAAAGAAGCTAAATTATTAAAACAAATAGAAAAACCAAAAGAACTTACTGTTTGGGGAAAGATCTATATTCAAAAGAGCGAAAAGAAAAAAATTGATGAACTTTGAAATTCCCGGTAAAAATGACCTGGTTTCGAGGTTTTTCATTCAGCCAATGGAAGGAGCGAAGGACAGGTCTTCAAGACGACAGAACAACGGTTGTGACGATACTGAGGATGGAACAAAAACTATGTTCCAAAACTAGTTTATAGTCAAATAAGAAGAACAATATGAGGTGAGTGATAAAAAATTCTACTTTAAAGATTATGGGTATTTGAAAATAAAGTTCTTAGGAAAATTTTTGGACCAAAGAGAGATGAACAGACAGGTGAATAGAGAAGACTTCGTAACAGTGAGCTACATGGTCTATTTATAGGATACCTGATACAGTAAGAACAGTTAAATCTCGTAGACTGCGATGGGCAGGACATGTGGCACGAATGGGGAATGAAAGACATGTATGGAAATTCCTTGTAGAAAACCAGAGGGAAAACACCCAGTTGGTAGGCCAAGAATGAGGTGGGAGAATAACATTAACCATGATTTGAGAGAAGTAGATTATACATGTTATGAGGTAAGAATAATACAGACAATACTTTTTATTAAGTAAAACCTTATAATTAAGTTATGTAGGTAGGAAATAACACTATGAGGTTTATTTTAATATTGGTTAGTTGTTTCTTGACTCACCTCATACTTCTTAACTCCCAAGCAGACTCAAGTTTCTTCACTTCATTTGTGACATTTTCAATGCTGTATTACGTTCACAACGTTTTGCAATAGCTGCACATGCCTGGTCAGAAAAAACATAGAATAGAAACCAAAACAAAATTTCTTAAACAATTGGAAAAACCAAAGGAACTCACAATTTGGGAAAAAATTTACATATGCAAGAATAAAAACACAACTATGGATTTTGAAATACGCGGTGATAAGGAGAGGGGATTGATTTGGAAGTTCATCGGTCAGCCATCAGATGGCGTAGAGGTCAGTCTGCAGGAGAGGAGACCGTTGGACATCAGTTGTGAACATAATACAGCATTGAGAATGTCACAAATGAAGTGAAGAAACTCGAGTCTGCGTGGGAGTTAAGAAGTATGAGGTGAGTCAAGAAACAACTAAACAATATTAGAACCATATAATGTTACTTCCTATTGTATTTTCAAACCAATTATGATATTACTATTGTATTTATGAATGATGTTACAGGCATTGGACGTAATAGAAGAAATCTCAAATTCTTTAGGATTGAGATACTCACAAATGCCTAGATACAAGGGTGAAATAGTTTATGGAGCAGAAGATGAATTGGAGTGATGCATCTGTTTGAAATAGAACATGTTCTGCTGCCTTATCAAAAACGTGTTGCTGAACCATCATGGCCTTGCATCAGTATCCTGTGATACATATCAAACAAGATACAGGGTGTCACGTAGGAGTATGTAGTGATGTGTGAGTGTTCAACACAAAACTAAATTTACAATTGCGAAAATAAAAAAAAACAGTGTGAATTTTTTTTAAATTCCTAATAAGAATATTAAGTCTTTCACTTAGTGGAAGGTATAGTAAAATAGTATTGTTAACGCTTAGGACAGAAAATTCACTCTGAAGATACTTAATATCTGATGCTTGTTTTTATTTTTCTTCTACATCTAAATAATACTCTTTACATGAAAGAATGTAGTTACTTTCTGGATGGTAGGAAGTGATAAATAGGTACATTTACATTCTGACACCTGAACATTTTAAATATTTATAGAGTATATTTATTTATTCATATAATAAAGTTGGTAATTTTTACATTATGAGGTTTTCTTAATAAAAATCAAATGAATTGTGAATTCTTCTTACCTCATATATTCATGTTTTTTAGCTCAGAACTGCAGTATCAGGAAACATACCCATCATCAGCTGTTGTCATGACTGTAAAATTTTTCATTATGCCAGTCATTTTGCAATAAACTATATATAGGAGAAACAAAAAGGAATTTTGACACAAAAAAAAAAAAACACTTCAGAAATATGAAAAATGATGAAATTGAAAAATCAGCAATAGCAGCACATAGTTTATTAGAGAATCATAGAATTGAAATAGAAGCTAAACTTTTGAAACATCTATCTAAACCTTTGGAATTAACGGTTTGGAAAAAGATATACATTCAAAAAAACCATAGAACCATGAATTTTGAGTTTCCAGACGAACCAAATTTGATTACAAAGTTCTTCAAATCAACACCAGATGGCATTTTAGAAAATGACCGGCATAATGAAATATTGACATTCGTGAAAACAGCTGACGATGAAAATGATGTTTCCCAATATTGCAGTTCTATGTTAAAAAATATAGATGTGTGAGGTAAGAAGAATTCACGATTCACTTGATTCTTATATTTATTTATACTTAGGTTGTAACTTTAATAGTGGCAACTATGTATTAATTATTAGTATACAAGTGACAGATCTGTCAAACTTCTACAATCCTTAAGTGTAGTATACAGCATTGTCTACAACTCGTTGCGAGCGATATGGAAGTCATAGTATCCCTGTAGCAGCTCCTGTTCTGTTGATGTTTCTGACTGACCACCTTAATGCCAGCAGAATCTCGGGAACAGTCTGGAATCGAATGTCACTAAGTGGTTCCTTCATCTTAGGGACCAAATCATATTCACAGAGGCATAAGTCCAGGGAATGTAGTAGATGGAAAAGTATTTCCCACTCCCAGCGATGGTACAGTTTAGCTACAGGGTGTGCTGTGTGCATCCGAGCAGTCCTGTATGGTAATGCCATCTCCCCATATGCTTCCGCAAGACCTTCATGACATTGTCAATCTTCTACCTGAAGAAGACATGAAGGGACTCCACACAGCTATAGAATCTGCTTGGATGGGAATGAAGCCTGGATTAGCTCAGTGGACTGAGCATTAGCACGGAAAGCTAAAGTTTCGAGGTTCGATTCCCGGTTCAGACAAAAATTTTTCTCTTTACCATTGATTTACAATAATTTAATTGTTTTCATTAATTTACTTATTCCTATCATAATAATAGCTTTAGCTTCTCAATATTAATTTAATAATATATATTAATATGTGACAGATGTTACAACAATTAACTCCATCTGGTTTCGTTTCTACAACAGTGTTGCCACTATTTTTGTTACAGCCCATGTAAAATATATGCTTGAGTTTACTTTTACAGTTTTTTTAGTGACACTCTGTATTCATCAGCTGCATCCATTTCACCTAAAGATGAACAATTAAAAAAATAAATTATATATATTTTTTAAAGTTTTTTTATTATTTCTGGGAGGTACACACAGTGTTTGGTGCAGCTTTGAAACACTTGAAAAATTGATGTTTCACAAATATTACAGATTTTACAATCTTTGCTCAGATGGATTGATGTGTTTTGTACATTGCTTGATGGGGCTAATTTCAAAGTGGCACCTCTCAAGAGCCTCTTTATCTTAATACTTCAAATATACAAACAAAAAAATCTTCAATAAAGTTGCATATTCTTAGAGGAAGCTAGCAAAATTTTTGTGGGACATTTTTTGTATAGTATATAGTTTTTTTATTTGAAGGGTAATATTTTTATTAGAAATTGCTGTAATTATATGAATAAAATTCTATCTCATGATTTAATGACAGCATTATCAATTTTGTATAAAGTAAATTCTCAAAAGAGAATAAAATTAAAAATCTAAATTTAAAATATTGAATTGTATGAAGTACTTCATAAACTTACAAGAACTTATCAAATTGCATTATATTGAAGTACAGGGTGTCCACAAAGTCCTGCTACCAAAACAATGTAACTTAGCTCGTAAAATATTTGAGATAGAGACATGTGGTTTTTTGCTACTTACTCTACATCTCTCAAAGTTTTGTTTACATTTGTTGCAGATTGTGATTTAAATGACAATGACGTCACCACAGGAAGAGGCCCAATATGTATGGTGGTATGCTGAGTCTGGTAAATCACCAGTAACTGTTCAGCGAAATTTCTCCCGGCAATATGGAAGAAATCCTCCATCCAAATCATACATAATTAGATGGACCGAGAAATTTCTAGCGACTGGCAGTGTAATGGACTTGCCACGGAGTGGACGACCAGATGTTAGCCAACAAACTATCGACAATGTTCAACTTGCATTTCATTTTTTTTTTTTTTGTAAGCCCATGTTTCCCTTAACAAAGATTTAGGCGCTCTCCCCCTACACGGAAGAATTTGAACCATACTAATTTAGTTACACTTGTTTTCGTATAGATGTCATTTTGAGTGGTCCGTGGTCAGGGTTCTGCCTCATACTGACATCTAGGAAACCAAGGTAGTACTAGAACAGGAAAATTCGGTAAAATTTGCTTAGAGGCCTTTTCATTCAGGCTTAAGGATCTTTTACGAGCCTGAAAATCTTCAGACTCGGAACCCATGGCTTAAAGTCCCTCCCAGAGGACTTGCTCCTTGGATTTTTCCATCCTAAAAAGTCCATCAACCCCGGCCGCGTTTGAACCCGTGACTCTCGGGACCAGAGGCAAGGAGCATAACCACTAGTCCACTGCAATTCAGAACTCAAAAATCGGTTTGTCGTGCTTCACCAAAATCACCATTCGTAAAGTCCTCCATAAGTGGCTACATCTTCAGGCACTATAAAGTGCAAATTACACAAGCGTTGCTGCCAACTGACTTCCCTCGGCGTGCTGAATTAGCTGATTAGGCTGAACAGTTACTGATGATTTACCAGACTCACCATACACATTAGGCCTTTTCCTGTGATGTCGTCATTGTTGTTTAAATCACAATCTGCAACAAATTTAAACAAAACTTTGAGAGATGTAGAATACATTGCAAAAAACTGCATGTCTCTATCTCAAATAATTTACGAACAAGTTACATTGTTTTGGTATTAGGACTTAGTGAACTCCCTGTATAAATATGTAATTAAATATTTAACAAAAAAATAAATATTTGACCTATCTATTTCATGCTTCCATGAACTGATACAGTGTGTGTATGTATGAGTGTTTCTGTTAATTAAAATTTGATGTATTAATACCATATTTTCTCATTTAATTTGTGGGGTTTAACAACCACACTCTGCACAACATTTGTGCGGGCGGTTGCCTCACTACTCGCCACCATTTGTACGGGATCGTCTTTTGTTTCTGTTGCTTCTATTAGCGTAGATCTGATTACCTCCAAGGTTATTAACTACAAAGCTACTTGCCCCGGGCCCATAGAAGGCAAGGATTGATTCATCTTTCTTTCCTAGGCGTATTAACATAAATCAATAATAGTTCTCAAACCACAGAGTGACTGAAAATAATTATTTTCACTATGATCATCAATCAGGAAAGCTAGACAGAAAAATAAAGGGAGTTGGAATGATCTCCTAACTGAGTGAGTTTCCGTATAGGATTATACCAAACAGCTACGTGCACATAAATCAGTTTGAACATTAACTATAAAAATGATATTTAATGTAAACAAGCTAGTCTGAAGTAAAAACAAAAACAAGATAAACATTTGATCATTCAAAAAAAGAATATAAATAAATAAATTATAATACTTTTACAAGACAAAAAACCACACCATACCTCACACTACACTCATGCTAGCGTCCAAGCCAGGGTGGCTTCTTCCCTGGTCTTCAGGACCAACTAAAACTGTGCCGCTCTCGGCTTCAGACGACCTTGTCCATTAAAAGTCCGATCCCATCTCGGAATGGATAGACGAATGAATGATAACGTTCTGGCTGTGCATAACGTATATGAAGGTTCCGAGGTAGAGGGGAGATGCGCCGTAGGAACAGCGCACCAGGAGAGGTAAGGAGGGAGAGTGGGGGTAGATGCAAAGAGAAAGGAATATTGGCATAGTTCATGAATATTACAGTCTAGGGAGGATAACGACGCTGCAGTAATGAGCCGAAAAACGCACTTTCGGTTCAAATTCATATGTATGTTAATGTTATCAATGGTAAAGAGAAAAATTTCTGCTTGAACCAGGAATCGAACACTGAACCTTCAGCTTACTGTGCTGATGCTCTGACCACTGAGCTAATTCAGGCTACATTCCCATCTAATCACAAATCCTCCCTTTACCTTATTCTCTTAATCTGCAACATCTTCTGAGCTTCGTTACTCATTTTCAAAGTGTCCAATATCCTACATCAAAAAGAAACTGTTGGACTCTTATCATCACAGATTGGAATGAACAATGGATAAGGAGTGCAAATGATGCTTTGACTAAAGAGCTCTTCTCTCCTACAGTACACCATAGGTTAAATATAAAACATTTTATTCCAAATTTCATTTTAACACAATTTATGACTGGCCATGGAAAATTTGGAAGTTATTTTAGGAGATTTGATATTAATCCAGACAGTGATCATAATTGTAAATGTCAAGAATCAATACAATCTGTAAAACATGTTTTATTTGAGTGTCCTATATTTGAAAGACAACGATTCTGGTTGAACTTATTTTTAACGTTTTCACTGCTGAGATATTTCCAGCCTTTAAAACCCTCCTTGCTCAATGCAGGGAGAAATATGGAAAAAGTTTTTTTAGGTTCCTATGAGATGGCAGTATATGCCTGCTTAGTTTGAAAGCAATGCAATACGTAGTATATAACTAGCAGGCGTTTGGAGTTGAGAATGGATATACACACCCATAGCACAGCAAGCATTTTCTTTGCCAACGGATACACCCGTTCGTAGCAGTGTAAAGGTTAAATGATGATGAGGCTTCTGCCTCAGTGTGAAGTGATTTTTAAGAACCAAAATTCTTAATATTACCCGTTCAAGGAGTAAGTGCAGTTGTTGACAGAGGGCACTGCAGTCGTGTTTATGCAGGAATAGAACACATGACACTGCTATCTACGAGTGCAAAGGGGAACGGGACGTGGGACGCTGACAGTGAACACTGCCTTAGATGACGTCACATGTAGCAACAAAGAGAGTTTTGCAATTATTCTGCCTGCAGAGATATTTTGAATGACTAATAAACATTTTATGAAATTCATAACACACATTCATAACAACATGTAGTATTTTCTAAGACACTTTTAGACGATTTATGTAATTCATAACATAATTCAAAACCATAAGTTAATATTTCTGTTTTACAATGTATAGTATAATATTGTTAAATAAGCTACAACCCTAACATGCCTTTGTGGTGAAATAGGGTTTCAAAATATTTGGAGATTCAATAATAATAATACCTTACTCTCTTGTGATGAAAGTTAAAAATTAAATTGTACCTGTTGGTAGGTGCCGTCATCCTCAACTTTGTTAAAATACGTATATAAAATTAACTGTTTTCAAAAACAGTTGGAGTATACATCACCATACACAACAACAACGAGTAGCAGCTCAACCTGCAGAAGATGGAAGATAACTTCCGAAAGCGCTCCAGTTAATTTTATATACGTATTTTAACAAAAAATACGTATATAAAATTAACTGGAGCGCTTAACAAAGTTGAGGACGACGGCACCTACCAACAGGTACAATTTAATTTTTAACTTTCATCATATGACTTCACCTCAACGGAATTTGATATGAATTTTACTAGTATTGATCTTACTCTCTTGGTCCCACATTCAAATGCAATGAATCGTCATTCACAAATACACAATGAATGGTTTCTGCATTAATAAAAGATATGAAGGGACTCCACACAGCTATAGATATGAGATAAAGGGAGGATTTGTGCTTGGATGGGAATGAAGCCTGAATTAGCTCAGTGGTCAGAGCATCACCATGAAAAGCTGAAGGTTCGGGGTCCGATTACCGGTTAAAGTAGAAATTTTTCTTCATAGTTAAATATGGGAAATAACATTATGAGGTTCTTAATTCGGACAAATTGTTCTATTAATTTAATAAGTATATTATGAATTGTCCTAAGTTCATATAATATATATATATATATATATATATGTGTGTGTGTGTGTGTGTGTGTGTGTGTGAATAACAGTGGGCTACATGATCTTTATAAGAAGCCAGATATAATAAGAACAGTTAAGTCTCGTAGACTGCGATGGGCAGGATATGTGGCATGAATGGGGAATGAAAGAGGTAAATGGAAGCTTCTTGTAGGAAAACCTGAGTGATAATGCCCAGTTGGTAGACTAAGAATGAGGTGGAAGATTAACATTAACTATGATTTGAGGGAAGTAGATTATACAGGGGATGATTGGAAAACATTAACTCAGGATAGGAATGTGTGTCCGTGCAGCCATGAACGTACGGGTTTGATAGTGCCAGCGAGTTAGTTATATATATATAAACATGTCCACTGCTGTGGTCTCGAGGTAGCATGCTGCCTTGTCACACAGCGGGCCCAGGTTTGATTCCTGGTCGGGATAGGCTCCTGGGTGAGGTTTTTTCGGGGTTTTTCGTCACCTGTAAGATAAATGTCGGGAAGCTTAGGGCCCAACAGTCTCCAAAAATCATCTGGCCATCATCATCCTCCTTCACCGGTGTGGATAGCAATGGGAAGCTACCACACCTATAATTCCCCAGTAAAGCTGCAAAACATAGCATGAAAATTCTATGATTGCAGTGAAAGACCTGTCCTCGTGCAGAATTACTATGGGTGGATATATATATATATATATACACTGCTCAAAAAAATTAGGGGATATTGTAGAATAACCTATTAAGACTATGTTTTTAGGAACAGTATTAGATGCAATCACTTTCTATTACTCCAAAAGAATGTCAACAAGAGTTTGAAGTCATTACGTAACCTCTGTACCACACCAGATGTCAAAGAGATCCTGATTAGGAATATGGCAAACAAACAAAGCAACATTAACATGGGTGAAAATGTTTCTTTAGTATGGTGTATGGTCTCCTCGAACAGCCAGCACTGCCTCACACCTGTATGGAATTGATGGAATGAGGTTAGCAATGAGTTCTTGGGGGATACGTGGCCACTCTTCCATAAGAGCAATGTGCAGCTCTGGAACAGTTGTGGGAGGTGCTGGTCTGCCTGCAATGCACCTGCCTAATGCATCCCACACATGCTCGATCGGATTTAAGTCTGGGGAGGAAGCTGGCCATTGCATACGCTCGATACCCTCCACTTCCAGCATGTCGTCCACCAAGCCAGCTCTGTGGGGTCGTGCATTATCGTTCATAAAAAGAAAAGAATCACCTATGGCATCAGCATAAGGCACGACAAAAGGTCGGAGAATCTCATCTCTATACTTTACCGCAGTCAAAGTACCACCTTGGATAATGTAGAGGTCCGTACGTCCACCACTACTGACTCCTGCCTACACCATCAATCCACCGCCACCATATGGGGATCTTTCACGTACAAAAGCTGGATTGTTTCGTGTCCCTTTTTCTCTCCAGATGAATACACGCCGACTATCACATTCCATGTTGAATCGCGACTCATCAGAAAAAAGAACTGATCTCCATTCAGCATGCCTCCACCCACGATGTTCCTCCGCCCAGTTTCTGCGATCTCTACGGTGTTGTGGAGTTAACCTGGTACACACCATGGGCCTACGGGCATAGAGACCACTTCCATGCAGTCGATTAGGGACAGTTTCAGTTGACACCCTGCATCCTGTTGCTGTTTGAAGTGTATTTCGCAGTTCAGTTGCATTCTGCTGTCTATTCCGACGGGCTGTTAACAAAAGGTAACGGTCATCCCTTGCTGCTGTTGCCCTTGGTCGACCTTGTCCGGCTCTTCTGTGAACAGTATGTTCTTTGAAAATGATTCCAAAGTCTGGAAATCACGCTTTGAGACACCCCAATGGCTTGTGCCACCTCTTGTTGTCTGTCCAGCTTCCATCCTTCCTATGGCCCTCCAAGCCATTGGTTCAGGTAAATCACGTTGTCGAGGCATCACTGTCCCTAAGGCAAGTCATTCACTAACTGAAAACTGGACTGGATTTAAAAACAGCAACAAAACATTCACCCCCACACCACCCTTTCACATCAACAGTACAGACACTGCCCTCTGGTGTGGTACCGAGGTTACGTAACAACTTCAAACTCTTATTTACATTATCTTGGAATAATAGAAGGTGATTGCATCTAATACTATTCCAAAAAACATAGTCTTAATAGGTTATTCTACAATATCCCCTAATTTTTTTGAGCAGTGTATATAAGAATGTTAACATGATATCAAATGGAAGGGAGAAGAGAACCCTAGTGTTTCCTTCTGTCGAAAAGCACCAAGAAGACCACGAAGTTTAAAGTCCCCCATCAGACAAATTTCTGTCAATGGTACATGTTCCTCATCATATGTACTGTGGAGGGATTTGCAATTTTATACAGGAATCTAGTGCATAATCCAGCAATTAAAAATTATACACTACCACCTCTTTGTGTTCTGGATGAGTTAATTCTCTTGAAAATGAGTTCACTATTAAACAAATTGGACGATGTACAGGCAGACCTACGGAAGATTGGCATAACAAATTGGAGAAATAAGGCAATTGACCGAAGAGAATGGATGGTTGTTATGAGGGAGGCTAAGGTCAAACTAAAAGGACTATCACGATGATGATTAAACAAATTATAATTTGATAATTATCATATTTCATTGTATCATATATAACATTCATTTTAATTCATATTAAAATTAGGTAGTTTTATCACTCACCTCATATTGATCTTCTTATTTGACTATAAACTAGTTTCGGAACATAGTTTCTGTTTCATCCTCAGTATCGTCACGACCATTGTTCTGTCATCTTGAAGAACTGTCCTTTGCTCCTTCCATTGGCAGACTGAAAAAACCTCGAAACCAGGTCATTCTCACCGGGAATTTCAAAGAACGGTTCAAGATGACAGAACAACGGTCGTGACGATACTGAGGATGGAACAGAAACTATGTTCTGAAACTAGTTATAGTCAAATAAGAAGAACAATATGAGATGAGTGATAAAAAATTCTACCTAAATAAATATACCTCATGGTGTGACTTCCTAAAATAAGTAGTCATAAGTAATGCCACGAGTGATTTCCAAATTATCGATAAATTCACGACTCACGAAGTGAGGAGTGAATTTATCTAGAGAATTTGGAAATCAAGAGTGGCATTTGTTAGGACTATTTAACGAATAAAATAAAGCTGTTTACTCACAAATCATTATTTAACTACAGTTATTTAAAAATATTTTTATATTTAAAGTAAACGGTGATGTTTGAAAACTAATGAGAAACGATAGGTAGCCTACGCTTCTACTGCTTCTTTTGTTTATCACTGCAACCAGATCATACTATTTATTGCCAAAGGAACGCAATATTGTAAGAATGCTCTCTAGTGGAGAAAAAATGAAACACATCAATCTGTATATTAATTCATTTTTGATGTCGTATACATTTAAGAAAGTGCAAACAGTGGTTTCTTTTTTTGGTGGTATAATCAATTGCTACAAATGTTGACATGTAAGCACTATTATATACAATCTGGTAGCCGTATTTGTTATAGGCTCAGTCACTGCAAAATAACGGTCAGACCTGTTCAGAATATTAAAAAGGAGGAGCTTTGCTTAATATATGATAATCCTAACGTTGATAATTATTTCGTGAAACACGTCTCTGATTGGTTGTAATACAGAAATCATTGAAACGTGATTGGTCATTGACTCCCATTTGGGGCATGAGTTAAATAGTCATCTTAAATTAATCAATTTTAGTAGTAGCCTGTTTATAGCAGAAATTGGTTTGAAATTTTATATATTATAATTTGATTACTGAAATTATTAATGTATGGATAAACTGAGAAAATATGGTATAATTTTTATGTACAGTATTTTCATTCCTCAAACGTAAATATTTTAAAATTTGTATTTTAAAATACCTTTTCAGGTTTTTTGGCCATGTCTTGCAGTGTTGTCTACTTGACGTTTCATCATCTTCTTTGGGTGACATCTTCTGGAGATTTTTCTTGTGTAAATTTTCTTAGTAAACTGCTAACAAGTTGTTAACTTGTGTGATTTTACCATAACTATGATTTTTAGTAAATAATTTCTAATTGGTTGAGTTAAACATAGATTATTATATAATCAATTGAGTTGGTGTTTACTTGATGAAAATCCACATTTATTAATTAAATACGTTTTATTTTTATTTAATTAATATAGATTATTATACGTTATTATACTCGATGATCCTTCCGGGAAATTATCTGTCTCCAGAAAAAAATGTTAGAGAGAAGAGATCTAATCAATTTAAATATCTTGAATATTATCTCTCTATCTGGGATGAAAAGGATATCCCTGAAAAAATTACTAGTTATAATAAAAGTTTAGGAATTATTAATCAAGTTATGAAACCATCCCTTGTACAAAAAAAACACCAGATTATGTTTATATAACACTTTGGCTAGACCAGTGTTGACCTATGGTAGTGAAGCATGGACACTAAAAAGACAACATGAAAGCAGAATAACGGCTTGTGAAATGAGATTCATGCGCAGAACAGCGGGTTACACCAGTTGGGATCGGAAAAGGAACACCGATATCTTAAAAGAGTTGAAGACTACGCCAATTTTGGAATATATTAAACAGTACCAACTAAATTGGAAACACCATCTAGAAAGAATGAGTTCAAATCGGATCCCCAAAGCTGTTTATAATTATATACCAAGAGGATAAAGATCACTGGGCCAGCCGTCACGCTGGAGGGAAAATTTTCTATAGGATCGTAACAGGCCTTGGCCTAATACTTGGAAGGAAGAAGATGAAGATTATACTCGATTGAATAGAGAAGCTATTGATATATATATAAACAAAAACAAAATTTTAACAAAAAAGAGGAAGGTTTAAGAATTAATAAAACATGGTATCTTGCCCTAGATAAGTGTCAAATAAAACCTTTTTGTATATAATAAATTTGGGAATTTTTAACATTATGTGTTTAAAAAAACATAGAAGTATGAGGTAAGAAGAAAACATGATTCATTTAACTCTTAAAAACCGTATTGACAAAGTCATGAATACCATGACAACAGCAAACAGACGAGCTACTCTATGCTTAAGACAACCAATTAGAAAGTATTTACTAAAAATCATAGTTACGGTAAAATCACACAAGTTAACAACTGATTACCACGAATAAAATGAATTGTGAATTCTTCTTACCTCATACTTCTATGTTTTTTTTTAAACACAGCACTGCAGTATCAGCGACTATTGTCACCATCATCAGCTGTTTTCACGACTGTCAATTTTTTTCTTTTGCCGGTAATTATCCAAACTGCCATCTGGTGTTCTTTTGAACGAATCATTTTCTAAACTGCCATCTGTGTATTTTTGAAGAATTTTGTAATCACGCTTGATTCATCTGGAATCTCGAAGTTCATGGTTCTAGTATGGTTTCTTTTTAATTTATATCTTTTCCCAAACTGTTAAATCCAAAGGTTTGGATAGATGTTTCAAAAGTTTTGCTTCTTTTTCAATTCAATTAGAGAATCATAGAATTGAAAAAGAAGCAAAACTTTTGAAACATCTATCCAAACCTTTGGATTTAAGAGTTTGGGAAAAGATATATATTCAAAAAAACCATACTAGAACCATGAACTTCGAGATTCCAGATGAACCAAGCTTGATTACAAAATTCTTCAAAAGTACACCAGATAGCAGTTTAGAAAATGATTCCTTCAAAAGAACACCAGATGGCAGTTTGGATAATTACTGGCAAAAGAAAAAACTGACAGTTGTGAAAACAGCTGATGATGGTGACGATGGTTGCTGATACTGCAGTGCTGTGTTTAAAAAAACATAGAAGTATGAGGTAAGAAGGATTCACGATTAATTTTATTCTTATTAATAAAACCTCATAATGTTAAAAATTCCCAAATTTATTATATTAAACTCATTACCAGTTTACTATGACTATTTAACTCATGCCCCAAATGGGAGTCAATGACCAATCACATTTCAATGATTTCTATTTTACAACCAATCAGAGTCGTGTTTCACGAAATATTTATCAGTGTTATAATTACCATATTAAAGAAAGCTCCTCCTTACAATATTGCGTTCCTTTGGCTATAAACAGTATGATCTGGTTGCAGTGATAAACAAAAGAAGCAGTAGAAGCGTACCTATCGTTTCTCATTTGTTTTCAAATATCGCCGTTTACATTAAATATATAAATATTTTAAAATAACTATAGTTAAATAATGATTTGTGAGTAAACAGCTTAATTTTATTCGTTAAATAGTCCTAACAAATGCCACTCTTGATTTCCAAATTCTCTAGATAAATTCACTCCTCACTTCGTGAGTCGTGAATTTATCGATAATTTGGAAATCACTCGTGGCATTACTTATGAAAATCTATACAAGCAAAATCTCCTGAAGATGTCACCCACAGAAGGTGATGAAATGTCGAGATAACAACACTACAAGACATGGCCAAGAATCCCGAAAAGGTATTTTATAGTACATAACGATAGCAATGACAGCATTAATCAGTATATTTTTTAATTTGCTGACATAGTTATGTTAAGAATTAGACCACACTTGCATACTCTTGTTCCGTTATTTAAAACAGTGCACGAATGGTTCAACAAAAGTGTATTTAACAGTTTCTGTAAATATTATGAAAAATTTAATGATAACGGACCAGTGAATTTTATGCAAAATTTAGTACAAAAATGTGGAATTTTGGTTGCTGGAAATAATTGTGGAATTTTGGTTGCTGGAAATAATGTGACTGTTGGCAATATCTTGCCGGAAGTATTTGGATAGAACACCAAAGACATAAATACATGTGCTTCATTCCTTTATTTTTGTTTAGACATTGCATTCTTTTTATACATATAATAATATAAGTTGTGTATATACGTATGATATAGAATTGTAAATTCACTATAGAATATAGTTAAGTAGATGTGCTAAAAAGAAAAAAAAATTGTATTTGTTTATCCTCAAACTTATTTAAGATGACTGAATCCAGTTATAAAATAAGTGATCTGAATTAAAAGTTTTTAAAAACCATTCCATTACAGATTCCCAAATTAATAACGTATTTTTTGCGCGATAGTGCATTTTGTCATACTTACAGCAAAGGTGGCCATGATTGAAAGTTCAACTTCCTACATTTTCATGGTTGCCAACCCAAATGACTATACTATAATAAAATAAACAGTACCAACTAAATTGGAAACTCCATCTTGAAAGAATGAGTTCAAATCGGATCCCAAAGCTGTTTATAATTATGTACCAAGAGGATGAAGATCTTTGGGCCGTCCTATGAAACGCTGGAGGGAAAATTTTCTATAGGATCGTAACAGGCCTTGGCCTAATACTTGAAGAAGAACTATATTGTAATATTACATATTACAAAACATGTGTGGGAAGTAAAACCACTGCCCTCTATGTATACTACATACAATGTATATACAAAAAATATCCAGAAGGGAGTGTTAATATACATTATACAAAACAAATCACTGCATTTTAAATGAACTGAACTTTTGTATTGACTTAGGCTTTTCACAGCCAGAGTTATTATGAAGATCTTGAAGTAGATTTTGGGCCGTGGTCTAGAGGCTTGAAGTCCATGATGTTTCGCCAGATACTGCATCCAGCACCCTCAAGGGTACAGCCTGGAAATCTACTTCATGAACTGAACTTTATTTGAAACAATATAAAACAATAAATACGTTAAATTAATATTAAGAAGCTAAAGCTGTTACTATGATTGAAATAAGTATATTAAAGTACACTACTAAATTATTGTAATCAAATGGTAAAGAGAAAAATTTATGCCTGAACCGGGAATCGAACCCCGAACCTTCAGCTTTCCGTGCTGATGCTCTAACCATTGAGCTAATCCAGGCGCCTGGATTAGCTCAATGGTTAGAGCATCAGCACGGAAAGCTGAAGGTTCGGGGTTCGATTCCCGGTTCAGGGTACAGCCTGGAAATCTACTTCATGAACTGAACTTTATTTGAAACAATATAAAACAATAAATACGTTAAATTAATATTAAGAAGCTAAAGCTGTTACTATGATTGAAATAAGTATATTAAAGTACACTACTAAATTATTGTAATCAAATGGTAAAGAGAAAAATTTATGCCTGAACCGGGAATCGAACCCCGAACCTTCAGCTTTCCGTGCTGATGCTCTAACCATTGAGCTAATCCAGGCGCCTGGATTAGCTCAATGGTTAGAGCATCAGCACGGAAAGCTGAAGGTTCGGGGTTCATTCCCGGTTCAGGCATAAATTTTTCTCTTTACCATTTGAAAAATTTTTCTCTTTACCATTTGAAAAATTTTTCTCTTTACCATTTGATTACAATAAATACGTACTTGTCACCATTTTATCACTAATTGGTCTCACAGCCTCCTGTTGTTTAATCACTAATTGGTCTCAAGGCCTCCTGTTGTTTCAACTAATAAACATTGCCCACACTGTTAACGTTAATCAATTATTTATAATGAATGCAAATATTTCCAACAAAGTTGTTATTATTTTACTATTATATATTATTTTGAAAACACCGTCGTGCAAAAAATAATGTACAACACACGTTTGTGTAGTGTTTTACAGAATCTCTGAAATTAAAAACCTAGCCATCGCTCGGTATTTAAACATTTTCCTCGATTCTGTAAAAACCACTTCCCAACCTCGCATCATAATATACTATTGTTGGAGTTGTACGTCTTAGTGATTTTAAGTATAATATTTAACCAAATGTAAGTCTACCTGAATTTATGACAAATCCTATTTTGGATACTTACTAAGAATTTTATTATGTGATGATGAAATCAGTAAGTTTTGCCAAATACTGAAGAAAGAAATGTAAATTAAATTTATTTTCCCATAAAACTATACCTTATCCGGTCTTAGAGTGATCCTAACATAAACAAATGCAAATTGTATCTTCTGCCATTCATGCCACAATTACTGTCATGTCAATAGGGAGCATATGTGAAGTATATAAGATAAGTGATTGTTGAATGAGACAGATTACAAGAAAGCTGGTTAGATTCTTCACTGAACTTGTAAAATACATTTAAAATAACTGTTTTTCTTTTCACCATTACTCAGATTTGTGTTTTAAAAATATAAATTTAAATGGAGACACAACAACAGAAGACTCGACAGCTTCAGCCATTTTGTTACATCAGAATCGACTGAAGCATGACTCAAATGCATCATCCATATGTAATAAAATATTTTAAGTTGTAATTATTGATTAGGTATATTTTAGAATATTTTCTATATTTTGAATATTATTATTTTCATTTGCAAAGAATAACAAGTATATTCAGAGGACATATTTTCAATTTAATGAAGGGAACTACTTTTTCATGTACTTACTGCCACTACATTGTATGTCGGTGTCCATAACCAATGAAAAGTGAGCAGGTCACATGGTTTTGTTTTGATGAGGATCACTTTAAGAGCTGATAGCCTTTAGATACCCTTTTATTTAATATTTCACTATTTTTATACAAGTATGCAATACAGGGCTATTCAGAAAGAAGGAACAGACTTCAAACATTTATTTCTTCCAAACTACAAGAAATAGAAACACAATTCCAACGCTCCTGGAAAGAGAAAAGTTTGAAGTTCTGATCACGGCTGCATTGGCGCTGTTGCATGTTGATTGTTTGTATTAAAATGGCGACTCAACAGGATGTTGGATTCGAAGAGGAGGAGCAGAAGATCAACTTCATTACCAGTGGCCTACCAGGTCACCAGACCTAACCCTGTGTGATTTCTATCTGTGAAGATACATAAAAGACCTTGTTTTTATCCCCCCTATGCCTGATACTCTTGAAAATCTGCAACATTGAATTGTTGAAGCTGTGAATTCGATAACTAGAGACTAATGATGTTTTTATTATTGATTTAACATTTCTCACTGAAAGATAAATTATATTTGAAGAGAAAAATTTTTGCCTAGACCGAGACTCGAACCCGGGACCCTTGGCTTTCCGGGCCAAGTGCTCTACCAACTGAGCTACCGAGGCGAGTTATGATCTAGACGCAAATTTTTCTCTTATATACGTTGTAATTCCCTATCGCCAAATGCTTTTGAAACCATTGCTTCTATCTTTGCAAGTGGCAGCTTCTTAGTTAAGAAGACATTTATTGGGAATTTAACATTACTTTATAAAGCTAGTAAGGCTTCTAATGATGTTTTTATTATTGATTTAACATTTCTCACTGAAAGATAAATTATATTTGAAGAGAAAAATTTTTGCCTAGACCGATACTCGAACCCGGAACCTTTGGCTTTCCGGGCCAAGTGCTCTACCAACTGAACTACTGAGGCGAGTTACGATCTAGACGCAAATTTTTCTCTTATATACGTTGTAATTCCCTATTGCCATTTGCAAAGATAGAAGCAATGGTTTCAAAAGCATTTGGCGATAGGGAATTACAACGTATATAAGAGAAAAATTTGCGTCTAGATCGTAACTTGCCTCGGTAGCTCAGTTGGTAGAGCACTTGGCCCGGAAAGCCAAGGGTCCCGGGTTCGAGCCTCGGTCTAGGCGAAAATTTTTCACTTCGAATATAACTAGAGACTAGTTGATTTGTGTGGCAAGAAATTAGTCACCGTTTTGATTATTTGTCATGTAGCACATGGTACTCATATTGAATGCATAAAATAGTGAAATTTGAAGATAATATAGAAGATTATATCGAAACATGTTCGAGAACAAATCATTAAATTGAGGTAAGATATCTCCAGACTTAAAAAAACTTGATTGAACTAAATTGAGGTAAGATATTGTACCGAAATGGACATTTTGGTACAGGAATTATGTCTTACTGCGCAAAATATACGTCATCGCATCTCCATCTCGAGTGTCATCTTTATGAACAGTGCCAAATGCTTTCCTATCTATCCCTTCCTTTCCTAGTGCGCACCCTGTGCTATCGCGCATTCCCCCCTCTACCTGTGAACTCTCATAAATAGCTGTGTTTTGTAACATCGAATCATCATCTACTTAGTCACCATTGGAGTCTGGTCAGAGCAGCTCAGGAGAGCTGGTTTAGTTTGTTTAGTCCAGTAAGCCAGGGTGGGGACGCTAGGACAGTATTTCTCCCGACCCGAGGCTGGACTAGAGTGAGTGATAATGTATGTATGTTGATTTATATCATATTTTCTTTTTTGTATAGATGATCTACTATGATTTTTTTTCTTTGTAAATTGAATATTTATTTATTTATCTTTATATTATATCTGACTATATAAACATTACATATTGGGAGAATTTAGTAACGAAAGTTGAATTCCTCTTTGCCTCTATGGGCCCGGGCAAAGATGTCACAAATTTGAACAATCTATGCTTTCCAATCAAAATAGTGATCAACAATATAACCCTGCATGGGTGCAAAATGGTAGCAGAACGCGGTTATATAATAATAAGACGCCACAAAAATGGTTTGGCAGAGCATGGTTCAAATCAGCACAATATCTCCAGACTTTAAAAAAAAAACTTGATTGAACTTTTCTCTTTCCAGGAACGTTGGAATTAATAGTGAGTGTAGAATATATTTTTAATGGCTCACCTCATATGATTTCAAATTTCTTTGACACCAGCGGTAATGATATAACCTCATAACGTTGGGATTGTTTATATTTTTTTGTAGTTTGGAAGAAATAAATGTTTGAAATCTATTCCTTCTTTCTGAATAGCCCTGTATATAAGAGCAACTATCTACAACCAGGATTTAAGGTGTTACCTTTTTCGTATAACTTTCACTATGTACCTGTTCCCATTCTTGCTGTCCTTTGTCTGTGGTTTCTTCATGTTGTGCAAACACAGGTTTTGAA